>CM059973.1:45082827-45675327 GCA_030490835.1 Annona cherimola
GCTTATTTGCTACAATTTTGGAGTGTTCATTTGAGTTTTGGGGGGAGGATATTTATTAATTGGATTGGTTTGAAGTGTTGTAGCCGGTATTGAAGGGTAATTGGTTGAATTGATTAGTTGATTATTGGTGAGGAGAATCGTGCTTGAGGAGAATAGTATTGGCGTGAATTGACCATTTGGGTATTGTTAAAATGACGTCCTCTTCCTCCAAGTGTAAGAAAATGCAAGATCCCACAGAGTTTGATTCTACTAGATTTGTTTCTGCATAAGCTTTTAAGAGATATATAGACTCATTGCAAAAAAGACATCTTCTACCCGAGTGAGGGTTAAGGATTAATTCATTCTTAGATGCCTTTATTAATTCCTTGCGCACTTGATGGCTGTGAAACCCCGATTTTAGGACCATGTATGAAACCCTAGGGTTATAAACCCTAGGTAATGTATTAATCTTTATATGAAATATATTGATGATATTTTTGCAATATATGGAATTAGAGGATTAAATAGCTAATTATGAAATGTTAATACAGATGAACAGTGAAACGTGAATAGTAAATGTGGGATTAAGGAATATGTAAAGTTAATCACTTTGGATTAACTTAATCATCAAAAAAAAAAAGGAAGCTTCCCACTAAAATACAAAAGATGAATATTGATGATTTTTGAATTTTTTAATAATTTTCGGACTTAAGGGTGATTTTGAAGAAAAAATGAAGAAAAATTCATAATTTGCAATCCGGACGTCGGATTGAGGTAAAATTTTTTATGAATGGCCAAAATCTTATGATAAACATGATTAGTGATCCAAGATCTATCAAAAAATATGAATTAAAGGTCAAGATTAAAAATCATTTGAGGATCAAAAAACATCTTTGCTTTTTCATTAATGAAAGGATTGACTTTTGATTAAATTTAATTAATTAAAAATTAAAATAATTAATGAAAAATCAGCACAAATACCAAGGAGGGAAGGGGCGTGCAAGGGGGAGGACTTTTGAGGCCAAAATTCGATTGCCCAAAATCATCCTCATCAAGAATCAACGGTTGAGATTTAATTAGCTTAAAAATATAATTTTTAATAAATCAAAAATTATTAATTAAATAGGCTAGCTAGGGTGGCGTGAACAGTAGCTAGGGGGCTGCACATTGCTCAAGACGAATCATGGAAATTGGAAAAAAATATTTAGAATTAAGTACCTCAAGCAAGGGAGTAAATTATAATTTTATAAAAAATGCAAAACTATAAATAGGGGGTTGTGAGGACCAGGTATTTTTATTCTATTTTTATTATAACTTTTCTCTATTTATGAGGTAACTTATGAACATGCTAGTAAGAATTTTACGATATTAATGGATACATAACATACATGGACACGACATTTAGGAGATGTATAGTGCATATGTGCATGTATGATTAGCGTTCCATTGATGGGCACTATGACTATTGTTTCCCTCGCAGAGTAGGTACGGGGTTCGACTTGCCCGGTCAAGTCGCGGGGGTCAAGGGGGCAGCGCCCTTGCGGGGGTGCAGGGGGCAGCGCCCCTGAAGAAAATTTTAATTATTAAGTCGTAGGAGAGGGGAATTAAATTACTAATTGCGACTGGACCCGACCCGAGCCCCGACCCGACTCAATGGATTCTATTAACATAAGCGGCCCGCGCTCTAGGGTTTCATTCCCATTTCGCGCCCGACCGCGTTCTCTTCTCCTTCTCTTCTGGTTCTTCGTTCCTCTTCTACTTTCTCTTCCACTCAGTTCGAACCACCCGTGATCGCTTGAGGGGAACTATACCAACTACCTTGAAGGTCATAGATCTGAGTTCAGGAAGCTCCAAGGCTCCGAATTTCTGCAGTCCACATCTAGGGTCGCTGTCTTGGGAGGGATCACGGTCAAGGTAAGTGGATGTCGCCCCTTCTCGATTTAGTGATGAAATTTTACGTTAAACGCGATACGAGGCTAGAGGGAATGTATAGCTTCTAACGACTCCATGATATTAGGCGTAAAGTTCGTAACAGTTAGGGTTCATGGTGAATTTACTTTGAATGCGTGATTTCTAAGATGTAAAAGACTTCTTAGCAGTTGTTATATTGTTGAAATGTGACGTGAATTGATTTGCCCCAATCGAGAGTATGAATTGAAGGTTCTTTCATTTCGCACCTATCATGTGTTTGATAAAATGCTTGTGTGACAGATCTATGTGTTGTATCTGAATTGTGTTGATGTTGTATGCGTGGTTTGCGATGTGTTTCATTGTCTGTTATGTATGATGCGTTATCTCAAATAGTTGGTTGTAAGGGTTGTTCATGGCCCCTGATTGACATGAGGAGAGGGTTGTTCATGGCCCTTGATGGACATGAGTAGATGATTGGTTGTGTTGGTCAATTTGTGTGTATGGTTATATGTATACGATCTTGGGAGTGGGTATTGGACCCATGTGTATTAGCTTCATCACTGTATGAGTATCCATCATTATGCTTATTTGTACTTTGTGCTAACCACTATCTACTTACTGGGTCTATTTAGACTCATATCATTGTTATTGTGGTTTTAGATCGCAGGTCAGAAGGAGAACTTAAGGATGGGACAAGTTGAAGATCAAACATGAAAGACCCTAGCACAATATGTTGATTCCAGTTCTTTTAGACTTGTGCTCTTTTGATAATCATATATGTAGACAATTACTTAGGCGGATTCGTTTTGACAACTATAATGTATTTGGTATTTCAGATTGGATTATAATCCTTGTTGATGCACATATGCATGACTATTATATCTATTTGTTGTGTAAGGAAAATATGTAATGATTTCCTTCTATATGAATGCTTTAGATGGAAATGTAATGAATATCAGGTCATGTATTCCATATTATCCCTTGTATGTTATGGGGAGATGCTGCCGAATTTTTCTATGATTGTGTAGCGCCGTTGATTAGTTATTGAGTATTTTTATGAATGGGGCGTTACAGGGGTGCTATGAAAGACCAAAGGCACTCCAAACCAGCTCCAAGCTTGAAAAATTCAAGCACTCCCACCTCCCAAATTCGTTTTTTAGCCTTAGAGAGGAAGGAAAGGAAATTAGAGAGAGAAAGTGAGAAAGGAGGAAGGATATCCTCACTTCAGGTAAGGGGATTCTTCCTAAATTTCTTTTTGATGTTAAGTAGGTTAAAACCTTGCTTAGATAATGCTTAAGCATAAGAAAATAAGTATATTTATGCTACTTAATTGGAATTGTGCCAAAACATCAAAAATTCAGAGCGCAAATAGAGAATTCAGGAAGATCATGTATAAAATGAGTAAATAATGCTCCAATATTGCTAAATGATGATTTAGGACGAATGTTTATGATAGTTATGATGTTGGAATGATGATATATTGATTTCATGATTTTTGGATTTGAGGATTATGCTTAGTGAAATTATGATGAATATAGTATATGGAGAAAAAGATTTAATTGGCCAAGTTAATGATGATACATTCGAAATTCATGAATTTTTTCATGATATGCTAAACATAAGCTATGTCATGATATTTTTTATTTTTGGAAAAAATGTCGAGTTTTGGAACCCATGAACAGTAATTTTCAACGTTGTGAACACTAACCTGATACAGTAATCTGCTATAGTAAACGTGAACAGTAATCTGCTACAGTAATCATGAACAACAGTGAATGATGTGATTTTAAAGAAAATTTGAGATTAATATTTGAGGATTAAGATATCAACTAAGTGCTTAAGAATGAGCACAATGTGCGAAATGTGGAAAATATGTAAAAAATGATAAGTGAAAGTAATAAACTTCCATATGATGTCAAATGAATGACTAATGAATGTGTTATGGTATATGGGAATGATACCTTAAAAATGGGTATTAAAAATATGGTGAAATGAATAGTATAATGCATAAGTTATGATGTGCATGTACACCCGACTTGAAATTCAAGTGGGTTGTGAATGGAAATGGATTGGAAATCTGAGTTGAATGCAAGCAAAAGAAAGTATATGAATGTTATGTCATTCTTATATGTGTAGGCAAAGGCAAAGAGATAAGTGAGACGGAAAGCTAAGCAAGCAAGATAAGCAAGCACAACTTTGAAAATGTGATTTTATTCTCAAGTATTTATGAAATATGCTTAAGGGTGGCCATTCCTATAATATTTTGAAATGATAAATGTTTATGAGTTTTTATCATGCCGGCATATTGATATCATGTGATGTTCATGGACATGTGCACATGTATGATGCATAATGAAGAGGCTTTGGTGGAAGTAGGATAAGAGGATTCCTCTTCACCATTGCCAAGTCACTAGGGCTGTGTGGTGGCGGCATCCTCCCAAGAGGTGGAGGCAATGAAATGTTATGTGTGAATGAATGCATTGCATTGAAAAGGAAAGCATGGATTTGAAATGATGTTTTAAAGGGATTGTGCAAATAATTCTATACATGAGAATGACAAGTTACCTAATGTAAGAGGTATATAATGATCGGGAAAAACAAAATTCATGCATGAAGGAGACCAGGTAGGCTAATCAAGGTAAAGGACGCGAGGTCCCCTTGACGAGGCCAAGTCGGAGAAGCCGGCGTAATGGACCATGTTATGTGAGATGTTTCTCAGGCTAGCATACCCACACACGAAGGTTTATGTTAGATATGGAAAGGAAGTATTTGCACATATAATATTTATAAAATGATTTTTATGAAAATGTTTCTATTCCATTGGTAGTTGATCACTTGGTAAGTGTCTTCTATCGAATAGAGAGAAATGCATTTAAATGAAAGAAAAATACTTGCTTATTGAGTTTTGGCTCATGTTTTGTTTTCCCAACCTCAGACAGGTGTATGGAAAGCCAAGAGATAAAAGGCTTGTTGTTGGAAACAATGTTCAAAATAAAACAAATTGGCCAAGGATTGAGTTTTGATGATTAAACAAGAACTAGTTTGAGTATATATATATATGACTAATATGTTTGCCAAGTGTTTAAGGAAAGCAGAGAAGTCAAGTCGATCTTCGAGTCGACTTGAACTTAGACTTGGGAGTGAAGTCGATAGTGAAGTCGACTCCACTAACGACTTCAAACAAGCCAAAACTGGACAAAGTTGAAAATGGAATTCTGACGAGTGAAGTCGCAAGCCAAGTCGACTCCACATGCGACTTGGGTAGTCAAGTCGCATACGAAGTCGACTTCAGCATCGACTTCGAAGTACACAAAATGTCCAGCGTTGAAATCTGGCTCCCGAAGATGCGAAGTCGCAGACGAAGTCGACTCCAAGTGCGACTTGGGCGAAGTCGTAAACCAGGTCGACTCCAACTTCGACTTGAGAAGTTTTGAAGTCCAAGATGAAGATTCAAGCATATCCAAGACATCCATTTGAAGTTTCTCACATACAAATGAGCTTTAAAGACTATTCTTAAAGTGACTTAAGATCAAAGCAAGAATCCAAGTTCAAGTTCAAATCAAGTCTATCAAGCTCAAAGCAAATCTTCAAGCTAGCTTCCAAATGGAGTAAAAACCAAGTCATGAAGACCCAGTGAGTCCAAATCAAAGCAAGGAAAATACACATATTTTGCAAGAACTCAAAGCTTTCAAATGGTTTGCAAGACTCAAGACATTTCAAGAAGATCAAGGCGTTTCTGCAATAGACCAAGCCAAGTCGCAACCCAAGTCGACTTCAGGATCGACTTGAGTTGAAGTCTGAAAGCCAAGTCGACCCAAGTCTCAGACTTGAGTTTCTGAAGAACCCAAGTCGCAGGCCAAGTCGACTCCATGTACGACTTGGAAGCCAAGTCGCAGGCCAAGTCGACTTCATCTTCGACTTGGAGTATAACGGTCAAATTTTTGACCGTTGGAGTTCATTTATTGCACGCCAACTACTTCTACAACGTTCATATTTTCCTGAATCTATAAAAGGACATTCAAATGAACGTGAGAAAAACAAGAGACACTACTCTAAAGATCAAAGAGAGAAAAGAAGTACAAGAAAGACTTTCAAATACTTTTTCTCCATATTTGAGTGTTTCAAAGGAAGAAAGAGCTTCAAACTGCAAATTGCTTCAACAATCATCATTCAAGCTACTTTTGATTTCTTCCTCGAGCTCAAAACTGCCTACACAAATCTGTAAAGTGTAGTTTTTATTCATTTCTTTATTTGGTTGTATAAATCTTGATTTAGCTTGGGTAGCTAAGATCAAGTGTATGCAAAGTAGGGTGTGATTGGAGTGAGACTCATCACCTACTTGTGCAAGTGATTGTATATGCCCCTTAGAGCTTTGAATCTAGAAGAGAGCAAGTGGCTCTAGTTGTATATGCCCCCTAGAGCTTTGAATCTAGAAGAGAGCAAGTGGCTCTAGTTGTGTATGCCCCCTAGAGCTTTGAATCTAGAAGAGAGCGGTGACTCTAAGTGTATTCGTGGAATACATAGTGGAACCTAAGTCACAACGGAGTGTGAGCTTGGAAGAGTGGAGTAGGGAAGGTTTGCCCGAACCACTATAAATCTTGTGTTCTACTGCTTTATCTTATTTGCTCTCCATTTGCTTAAAAAAGGGGATTAACTTTTTCAAGGGGTTAAGATATTTGAAATTATCAAAGAAATTTTAAAGAACCCAATTCACCCCTCCCCTCTTGGGTTTAGCCATCAACTCGGGACCAACACTTGTATTGCTAAAGGAAAAGAGGAATCTACAAAAGTTAGTAGATTTTTGTATGAATAAATGCCCTAATGGGATATGGCGAAAAGGACATAGGTTGTATGAAATTATGAAGTTATGAATAATATGAGAAGTTGATGATTTATGATGATATGGATAAGTCCATTATGAATGATGATGAATATATGTTTTAGGTGATGAAAGAAAAGAAAAAGAAAAAAAATGAAATTTTTTTTTGGACGAGATCCAATTAAGAACTCGCCGCGTGATCAGGACAACAATCCTGATTCACATTTACCAATCGATAAGATCTGAGAGTAAGATTGTGACGCTCGGTTCAGGGCGCCACAATGGTGGCAAAAGTTTATGGAACAACCACAACCATCTGTTGCTCTTGTGGTAAAAGAATTTTATGTTAATGCAGTGGAACATGACCAGGGGCGAGTTAAAGTGAGAGGAAAAATTATTCCCTTCCATGCTCAAGCAATTAATGCTTTTTATGAGTTACCTGACATTGATTATCTAGATCAATATGAAGAGTTTTTAGAAGGAGAAGAGAAGAATATTATTGAGATCACTTGAGGGTATTGTGAGCATCCACCATGTAAATGACAACGGGTGGGCAATTAACATCTTTCAAACGAAGTGCCCTTCATTCCATGAAAAGATAAGGTTTTATTTTATATCAGCCAGATTGATTCCATCAACCCACCTAAGTGATATCACAATGGACAGGGCACTCCTTCTTCATGCTATCTACTATGATTTGTCTATAGATGTGGGAAGATTCCTGTTCAACCAGATATGTGCCAATGCGAAGGCAGCTTGAGGAAGCTATTGGTTCCCATTTCTTATTATGAGATTATATAAGTGAACTGGAGTTCGATGGGAGTGCTTAACTGTCAAGCCATTGTAAATGACCAAATTTTCTTATATGAGCCTTGAGTACGAACTGCAACTACTCACCAATGGCATTCTTAGCTAGCCTCGACTTCACATCAATCGCAAGCCTCCTCCTCTCGACCTCTCCCAATGGATGTTAACCATAGGCTCGCTAATTTGGAGAGCTTAACGACAGCCCAGGACCGATATTTGCATCAGTCTAATTGGGCTATGGAGGCACGTTTAAGGAGACTCAGGGAGGAGCGACAGATTGATATGACTACCATGCAACCATTCCCGTTGACACCTCTAGAGTTTAGAGCATACTTTGGGCAACCCTCACATTAGGCAGAAAGAGAGGGAGAGCATAACAAGGAGGACTCTTCTTCATCCGACAATTAGAAGTGTTACCTGTCTTTGTTTGTTTTATTTTATTTCTTTTATTTATCATCTCATAGCACTGTTATTTAGGTTTTCATTTATCTTCATGCATTCAAGACAATGCATTCCTTAAGTTTGGGGGGTGAAAAGTTTTTTTTAGTGTTCTCTTATGCATTTAAATAGATAAGCATATATATATATGTGTGTGTGTGTGCTAGATTGCATAATGTGTCAAATTTCGCTTGTAAAAACTATTTAGTTACAATCCATTTTAGTGAAAAATTTGCAATGTTCATGAAAACCTTAAAGTTGAAATCAATTTCATGAAGAATTTGAACTTTTGCCAAGGATTATGTGTTAAGTGAGCTTTCAAGTATGATTTTTCAAAAATTTCAAGTGACATGTGAATGACTTGATTGATTTTGATAGTAAATTGTTGTAGTTTAATTTCATGCTAATCTATTCAACTGAAATGATAAAGGCAATTTTAAGTACTTACATGATTACATTATAAGAAATATCTTTTGCCATCCTTGTTTCCCCATTTTGAGCTATATAGACATTTGTTTTTGTTAACCATGTGCTTTGAGGAAAATATATTGTCTCATTATTGCATAGCATTTTTTACCTTTTTACATGGGACTTAGAATTGGTTAACGTGTATGTTTTAGTATCCCTACAAGATTTTTTAGTACAAATAATGAAGGGGGTGGCTAACCTAAGCTGAGTAACTGGGACTTAGCATCGACAAATGTCAAGGTTCGCGTAAAAAGGCAAAGGAAAGTCACAGTAATAACACTTTTTAAAGAAAATTCCCTCAGATACCCTGAAATATGGTGAGGAGAGCCCAAAAAAAAGAAAGAGAAAGAAGCAAACAAAAATCTCTCAAGATACCTCGGAATATGGTGAGGAGAGATAAAGCAATAAGTTTGGAGGAACAAAGGGGCATTTTTGTTGAGTCTAGGTTAAGAAAATTAGGTGAATTGAGGCTATGTTCTTTGAGATGATATATTTACTTAGTGTTTTTTCATCTACGTTTGCGTTACCGGTCATAAAAAGTCCTTTTGATCGGGGGGTTGTTAGCAGGATTAAGCTATCTTTTTTTATTATGAGCAATTGCATTTACATGTAACTTGAGCTGGGTATGGGAAATGCAATCCTGGTCTGGTTTGAGCGGTGAAAATTTTTGTGAATTATTTCAAGTTAAGATTATCCTTTGCCTTGCTTAGTTGAGAAATGTGATTGTTGGACTAATGATAGGAAACAAGCTTGATTTGGCATAGTTTAGTTACATTCACTGTGTCTTCATGTGTTGCTCGAGGACTAACAACATTTAAGTTTGAGGGTGTGATAACTCGGCAAAAGGTGAGTTATCACTGCTCATTTTAAACTAGTTTTGAATGTTAGTCCAAGAGTTTATTTGTTCAAGCCTAGGGTGATTGGACGAAGATCAAAGTTTATTTGCTGGAAATCAATAAGTTCCATCTCCCTTTTCTTATTCTCTACATATTTTTCTTTTTCTCTCTTGCGGGGATGTATTTAAACTTTATTTCTATGGGATTTGATTTCCTGCTCATGGGCTAAACTTGAAGAGATAGAATGTTGAGATGAATTGACCTTAACTCCTGTTAAATTGGTTCTTGATGACTTGAATGTAAATATCTAGTTGTTGTATACATGTGTGTGTGGATTTACCATTGTATGTGGTGTTTAATGCTTTTTACAAGCCTAGCTATCTTATAAGATGATCTAACTGCTAGATTCATGCTTGGAAGAGATGATTCTAGGTAAGATTCATATGTAAGGCATAGGTTTCTAACTTTGATAATGAGGAATGTTAAAATGGATTGGAATTTACAATTTAACCATATGTAATCATAAGCAAGTTATGAGCAAATCAATCCCACCATACATCATTTGCATAAGAACATAGCAATAGGATGTTGTGAGATTAGCTTTATTTATGTTGGAAGGCAGATATAAAGATTTATGAACTTGGATTAGTAAATCCCTGCATCATTAAGCAAATAAGAACCAATTTAATATGGTTAGAGTTAAGGATTCACAATTGTCCCATCTATCATAACAAATCTTAATAATCTCTATCCAACTTTGCTTATCCATTAGACCCTAACTTATTTTATTTACTTTTATGCAAACAATTATTCAAATTCTCTATCTCTCTAAGACAATCGAATTTAAAAGACATAATTAGTTTACTCTAATTCTCGTGGGAACGATACTCTACTCACTCTTTATTACTTGATCGACACGTATACTTGCTTTAAAACGAGCATTTAATTAAATATATACGCAGCTCGTCAATACATAAATTTTCAGAAATGGTAAAACTTAACACATAAGTTAAATACATCTAGATTAAGAGTTTTATAAAATAAAATTTCAAAAAATATTAGAAGATAGAATTTCTAGCCGGATGCATTGAAACAAAACCCATTGTTTTATCACATTGCACTAGGAAGCCCTTCTTTTCTGGAACCTCCTTTATTTTTAACATTTAGATAATTGTGAAAAATTTACTTTATCAATTATATTTAGCATTATTTATATTATTATGAAAACCTTTTATTTTGTCTAGTATCACTGTATATGGGCTTCATGTACAATTGTATAAAATTAACATAAGAAAATGATTTAATGCTAAAAATTAATTTTTAAGTAGCATTTTCACCATCTAAACAATCTAAAAAATTACTAATATACGGATAAATGATTCTATAAAATATTATTACATTCTAATAGATATGTAAATAAATTTAAGTATTTTTCTTAATTTATACATAAACGTACTTAATTTTGAGCAAATATAGCCTATGTACATATTGGATTTGGATGAAACTTAGTCTTGTAGTTAAACAAATGATGTTAAAAATAATGAATAGATTGAATTTTACATCAATCATTAGCATTATAAAAATAGAGAGGGTTTCATGAACTCACTTCTATGAAACCCAGTTTCATAGGAGTATCATAGGAGTATTTCCCAACATAATTTTCATTAAAAATTTATATTTTGTAAAATAGAATCTTTTAAGAGTGTATATATAGCCATTAAATTTTTTGAAAAATCTATAATATAACTATAATATATAAAAGTTTACAATGCATGCAATTTTAGAAATCATAGATAAATATATATTGATAAAATGATAAATGGTTCAGATTTTTTAAGAAAATTTGAACATAAAAATCAATGGGTAAGTAAGGAGCATCCATGCTTATGGTAAATATTGAATCACTACAATAAAATTTTTATATATTTAACTAACTTTTTAGTGTAAAATTCAAGTTTGGTTAATCAAGTATTTAAAGTCATGCAACAAACTAAATACTTTTGCAACTAAAATTGCTATTATTATTTACAGTCAAATATAAATAGTTACAATTAAGGCAAAAATTAGCTTTGTATAAGAAAGTCATCACTTTTAAGTTGTAATGTACATGTATTCAAATATACGAATCCGTTTCTTTGTAGCCGGGTTACATAAAAGCTGTCTCATGTAACATTTTTAAATTTTAAGGTTTGATAATTGATGAAAAATCAGATCCATTTATTGTATTTAATATCATTTTTTATCTACAAGACCAAGTTTCATCCAAATAAAAAATGTGCGTGGGCCACTTTGCTCAAAATAAATATATTCATGTGTAAATTGAGAAAAAATGCTTAGATTCATTTACATATGTATTATAATGTAATAATATTTTATAGAATTGTTTATCCAAGTAGAAATGATATTTTGCCGGTTTAGATAATGAAAATACAAATTTGAAATTGATATTAGTATTAAATCATTTTATTATGTTAATTTTATACATTTGTAAATAAAGTCTATGCACAGTGATGCTAAACAATTGAAAGGGTTTTAAAAATACTATATATAATGGTAGATAGAGTAGATTTCTATCAACCATCAAATATTCAAAATTGAAAGGGTTACATAGAAGAGGGGTTTCACGAAAGCATCATTGTCAAATATATATATATATGTAGTGAAATTGATGTATATGTATCTTGGTATGATAGGCCACCAGATTGTGTTTAGGACTAGTTTGCAAGGATTACCAATCATTATATAAATGAAAATAGGTGCACTTTTTCCATTGTACCTAGTTATTTAGGAAGAGTAAAATAGTTTTTTAACCAAACACAGATATTATTATTAAGATTTATGCACAGTTAAAAAATTAACTGCGTTGATTTTGGGGCAGAAATGGTGTTTTGAACTTGGATTTTGGAGGGTGGTGCTAGAATCTGATTCTATGCAATTAATTGGCTGGTTACTATCAACGGGAAGAATCCGAGCCAGTGTGGGAATTTTGGTACAAGATATTAGAAACTTGAAGGATTCTTTTGACCATTTAGAGTTTTCTTATGTGTTTTGAACAGGAAACCATTATGCTCACATTGTAGCAAAGTGGGTGCTATCATGGGATGGCAACGGAGAAACCTGTCAGGGTGAAATGCCATCATACATCAAGGATTCATTTTGTGAAGATTTTGATTCAGGTGTTGTATCTCTTTTTTGGCGGGGCTTCTTTTTCCACTTGGTTTTTTACCTCTGTTGAGCCTTTCCCTCTATTTGTAACAAATTCAAAATTTATCAAAAAAAATTATTTGCTTTTAATCAAATTTGTTGCAGTGAAATATTATCCCATATATATATAAATCATTCATCATATTTTCTTAATGGATAATGGATTTGTAGTCTTAAAACAAATAAATTTTTTTTTTTATGACCACACATAAAAGAATGTCACGAAGTTATTGGAAACATTTGTTAGAAAATGATTAAATGGAATAATTAAAAATATTTTACGTTAATTGTAAGTATCTTCTCCTAAATGCTAGTAACGTATGAAATCTTTGTATTTTTCTTGGAATCCGATCCAATGCTCATGTGAGCATTGAACCTCAATGCATGCTCAAATAAGGTTCACCATTTTTTTAAACATTTTTTTGAACCTCTGCATCCATAGATGGACGACCCAAGCCAGCGGTTTTGGAATATGAAAATTGAAAACGTTCTTCTTTTTAAATAGTTTATTTTGAATTTTAAAAATGAAAAAGAAACATGTGCTGACAAATGAGAAATGATTTATTTTTATTTTTAAATTCAAAATAAGATATTTAAAAAATTAAAACAATCTTAAATTTTGGAAGAAAATATCCTTACACCCACAAAATTCAAAATCATGATCTATCAGTTAACCGTAACAATTTCGGAAGATTCATGAGTTTTGGAAGAAAATATCCTTACACCCACAATATTTGACCATTATTCCTATAGTATTTACAATATTTCAGAAAATTCTCCAGATACATGTAACATTTCACCCTTAATTTCCACATACCCTTACCACTACGATCTATCAGTTAACTGTAATAGTTTCGGAAGATTCATGCGTTTTTTTTTTTTTTTTTTAAATTCTAACATTGCCTAAACGGGTTGAATTCTACACCGTGGATGTCAAAGAACCTTTCGTCGTGTCCATGCTCGGGCGGTAGACACTCGTCTGCAATGCAACTCCATCCTCCTCCGACTCCCACAAAGGCATTCTCACATTCTCCAAGGGTGTTGACACCCTTCAACTCCTCCTGGCATCTAGTTTCATTCCTCACTAGGAATATTCAATCAATGAAGCCGCTAATGATCGTCAAACTTCTAGCGTACAAATCCATTTAACCATTTGATATCAGAGCACCAAATCTAGATAGGATGAACTTTCGAACATAACTACCTGCCAGATCTATTCATCTAACCAGACAGTTCCATCTTCCGAATTTGATTGAATTGACAGCTAGTAGTAAAGGATTCACCGGCTTCAATTGGTTCTTTGCCAACATTTTTTCCTTTATGGATAAATTTACATTGCTTCCTCTAGTTATCAATTTTAAGCCACGTTTTGGAATGGGCGTATGTGGGAATCAGAGGCAAATGGTGGGATTGTGTTACCTGAGGCCAATAATTGCTTCATCAACTATACTATTTTTTCCACTTTTATCCCTACATTTCAATCATTTTTCCTATTAACTACGTACAACAAACCTATTTATTCCAACTATACCCCTATCATTTCTTATCAATTACACATTTTTCAAAATATTTCCTTTTCAATTTCCCACAATTCCATAATTTTTCACCATACCAAAATCCCCTTATACTATATCTAGTGGCATAATTTAATCTCAGACTAATCAGCCTTGCCGCACTTCTTTTATTTCTTTTTGTGGCTACTTCCTCAGCAGTGATCAAACTGCATCCACGCCACACATTCCCCATCCATGAATACCCTAAGAAGTGGTCAACCCTGTTTCGAACATCCATTAAAATTACTCGATTACCCACCATCTTCAATAGCTTTGACAATCCTTTACAGCCATGTAAATTGGTACAGAAACCTTTTCATACATTTTATGAAAATGCAATGCATTCATTCATTCATGACCTTCCTTACGCCTCCAACCTCTGAGAGGACGCCGCCGGCACACAACCCTTGCGACTTGGAAATAGTGAAGGGGGACCCTCTGATCTGCTTACTACCTCCACCAAAGCCTCTTTCTTATGTACCATGTTCATACATATGCCGGTATGACATGCTCCATAAAACTTGATAAATCATTTAGAAAGTAATTTAATAAGCAGTTAGTAATCATTTCATGTAAAGCATTATAGGAATGGTCATCCTTAAATTTATTTCATAAAACAGTAAACATTCATTTTTAAAAGGGTTGCTTGCTTACAATGAAGCAATAAAATCACAATTTCAAAGTTGTGCTTGCTTACCTCCTCAGTCTGTGTCTTCCACCTTTTCCTTTCCTTTTTCTATACAAGGAAAAATGATATTTTATCTATATCATTTCACGTCTTAGATTGCTTCCCATGCATGCTTTATAATAATTCATTACCTCGTTTCTATAGAGGTTAATCTTATAAAGATACTTGGTCATTACCTCCATATATAGATTTTTTATCCATAAATCCCTTTACAAATTTCATCTATATATTCTTTAAGATATAAATGCTAATATCATTTTTTCCACCCAATTTACGCTTTTTGCTGTTCATGGTACTGTTCATCATCACTGTTAATGATCACTGTTCATGGTACTGTTTATGATCACTATTCATGGGTAACTGTTCATGATCACTGTTCACCGAGGTTACTGTTCACAGCAACGTGGTTACTGTTTATGGGTTCAAAAAATTAACATTTTTTTCAAAAATAAAAAATACCATGACATAGCTCTCAATTAGTATATCATGGAAAAATTCATGAATTTTGAATTCATCATCATTAACTTGGCTAAATAAACCATTTTCTCTATATACTAAAAATCAACATAATTTCACTTAAGCATAATCCTTAAATCCAAAAATCATGAGATTAATATATCATCATTATAACATCATAAATATCATAAATATTCATCCTAAATCATCATTTATCAATTTTAGAGCATTATTTGCGTATTTCATACATGATTTTCCCGAATGCCCTATATTTGCTCCAAATTTTCGATGTTTAGGCATAATTTCATTTGGGCATTATAACTATACTTATTTTCTCATGCTTAGGCATTATCTAAGCATAGTTTTACCTTATCTAACATCCAAAATAAGTTTGAGGAGAATTCACTTACCCCAAGTGAAGATATGCTCATTCTTTCTCTCTCCTCTCCTTTTCTCTTTGCTTCTCTTGGCTTAAAACGCGGCTGGGGGTGGGAAAATGAGCTTTTGGTCAAGCTTGGGAGCTGGGATGTGTGCCTTGGACGTCCACCCCTTGGCCCCTATTTATAGTTTTTTATTTTTCATGAAATTGTAATTTACCCCATTGCTCAAGGTATTAAATTGTAAATATATTTTTTTCTAATTTTTAAAAGGTACATTGAGCCATGTGCAGCCCCCTAGCTACTGTTCACGCCCCCCTATGACAGCCCTATTTATTTATGTTTTTTTATTTTATTAAAATTAATTTTTTTAAGCTAATTCCATCTCATCCATTGATCTTTGATGAGGATGAATTTGAGCCATTGGATTTGGCTCCCATTTTCCACAGCCCCTGCACATCCAACCCCCTTGCAGATTTGCATTTATTATTTTTATTTTTTTAATTATTTAAATTTAATAAAAGTCAAAGGAAATTAATTATAAAGATAAGCTTCCTTTTTAATCTCCAATTGACGTTACCGATAACTTGCTCAATTGGATGGTCATTTTTGAATTTCAAATTAGTTGGAGGTTTGTAAGAATTATTACCTTCACTTACCTTTCTTCCATAGAATTTTCTTGTTTTGCCTCGACTTCTCCTTGTTACTCTTGTTGTTCCACGTTTGGATTCTTTGATGCTTCATCTGCATCACTTAATTCATCATCTTTTCTCGGAGTTTGGTTAAATTCATCAAAAACAACATGTATTGATTCTTCTACCATTTGATTTTTCTTGTTAAAGACTCTATATGCTTTGCTATTTGATGAATACCCAAGGAAGATTGCTTCATCACTTTTAGCATCTAATTTTCCTAGATTTGTCTTTCCATTGTTTAGCACATAGCAAGTACATCCAAAGGCATAAAATAAGATATGTTTGGTTTTCAACCTTTCCAAAGTTCATATGGGGTCTTTTTCAAGATTGCTCTAATGGTAACTCGGTTTAATACATGACAAGCTGTACTTACAGCTTCACCCCAAAAACTTTTGGACAATTTACTCTCATTTAGCATAGTTCTAGCCATTTCTTGTATTGTTCGGTTTTTCCTTTCAACAACCCCATTTTGTTGGGGGGTCTTGGTGCAGAAAATGTATGGTGAATTCCTTTTTCATTGCAAAATTCTATGAATCGTTTATTTTTAAATTCACCACCATGATCACTTCTAATGGAAATAATTGTATTTTATTTTTCATTTTGCACCAAATTTGTAAACATGACAAACATAGAAAATGCTTCATCTTTGCTAGCTAAGAGTATAATTCAAGTAAATCTTGAAAAATCATCAATAATTACAAATACGTACTTTTTCTCACCAAGAGTTAAAATGTCCGATGGCCCATAAAGATCCATAGGCAATAATTCAAGTGGCCTAGTGATTGAAATTTCCTTTTTGGTAGAAAATGGCATTTTGGGTTGCTTGGATAACTGACGAGCCTTGCAAATCTTATCCTTGTCATATTTAAGCTTTGGTAACTGTGAAACCCTAATTCAAGTAGAAATAATGAAAATGTTATTGAATGATTTATGTATGAATAATGTATTCATAATTGAATTATTTAGAATTTTAAGATTTTTACAGTTAGGTCATCTGTGTAAATGATTGTTTAAATTTACGAATTGAAGGTAATGTGGTTTAATATGGTTAAAATAGCATGATGAAGATGGATAAATATTAGTTTGCCATGAAATTTTTTTTTAATTTAATTTCATAATGTGATCAATGGAAATTAGGAGGCTAATTATAGAGACAAATTGAGAAAATATTGAAAAATTCATAACTTGACGACCTTAAGGCGGATTAAGGTAAAAATATAGGAGGAAGCAGATAATTTTGTGCTTAATCTCATGGAAAAATTAGATTGTGAAAATTTTGATGAAAATTGATATCGCCGTTCAAAACTTAAAATGATCATAACTTGGGCTAGAAAGATCGGATTAAGATGAAATTTGAAATGAACGGCTAAAATTATGAAATCAAGGTTTTGAAAGGATTTTATCATGAAAATGATTATGGGATTAATCCTGCACAAAATTGGGATTAGAGATTTTGACTTTTCAAACCAAAAAGTGAATAGCATTTATGTTAAAAATAAATAAAATAAGCAAATGAATAAAGACAAATTTGAGGTGTCAAGAGGGGATAATTTGTAGGGTATTTTGTGAATTACTAAAAATGAGAAAATCCCTGCAATTATCTCTTAATTAAATGAATAATTAAATAATTCAAAAAGGGCATGGAAGAGGTGGCATCTAGGGACGTCCAAGCAGCCCTATAATTGCATTTTGTGAAATATTTTTTAATAAAATAAATACCAAAATTCAACTATGAGTTAATGAGGATAATTTTGCATTAAATTAAAGTGAAAAATTGGATTTAATAGGTGCTGATCTGGACCGTTGAATGGGAAAAGGAAAATGGACAGTAGCATATTCCATTGGTGATGTGGACGGTTTGGCAGCTCTATGCATATTTTATAATTTTTTTATTAAGCTAAAATGACCCTAAATGCCCTACACTACTAGTAATTAAATTACTAATTAAATAAATCAGCAAAAAAATTAATAATGATAAGATAAGTGCTGCAAAATAGGGACATGCATAGGCATCCGAAAATGGAGCAGAAAAATGTGACTGTTCAAGTGGCCAAAATGTGAATTTTTTAATTTAAGAAAAATGGAAAAATGTATAGATAATTAGCCTAGGTAATAGGGAATATAAATGTGCATTTAATAGCTGCAAAATTCATTGAAAAAAAATTGAAAAACAGTAGCTGATTGTGGACGTGATCTGGTGGACAGATTTGAGATGGTTTAATGCAGTGGATAATTAGCAAATTTTTAATTAAGAAAAAATTAATTTAAATAGCCCAAAAGTTGCCATGTCATCTAAGGGGATAGAATTACATTGGAATTAGCATAAATGAGGTGGCATGTGGGGTCAACTAGATGGAAATTTCCAGCCATGGTATAAGGAGCAAGGGACGTCCATGTGTGTGATGGATACTTAGAAAATTTTTGCATTTTGGAGCTCTCCTTTCCAACAGCAGTCACGTTCCCTTTTTCCCCATTTTTCAAATTCAAAAATAAGTGGAGAACAAAAGAAAGAAAATGAAGAATTAAGGGGAGGAAGCTTGCTTGAGAAGAGGAGTTAAGTGTTATTCAATACAAGTAAGTATATGCTTATGTTTGAATGATTTTAATTTAGCGTTTCTAACTTAATTTCTAGGATATGAATATGTTTCATAATGAATTATTTAATGAGGATTGATGATGATTTTAATTGGGATATTTAATGGGAATTTAATAGCAATTATGAAATCAAGAAGTATAGATGAAAGTAGGAAGTGATTAGTGTTGAATATGAGTTCATTAACTAGCCTAAATTTGCTGAAAATTTCGCTTGATATTACTGTTTTATTTAGTTGATATAATCACATGATAATTCATGATTTGATTTTGAATATATATGAAATTTAGCGTGAATTATGAAGTGTAGAAGATAAGCTAGTTAGGGTTTATTCTAATGCTCGAAATTCATGTTTAAATGTTGAAAATGATATATGAAATGATTCAAATAAATTGTGAGTTAATTGTAGGGTAAAATACCCTAAATATAGGACACTTTGGATGTGAAAGGGGACCTTTTATGGACTGTCCAAATTCTGATTTTTAAGGGAGTGTGAAGTGGACGTCCAAATGGTGTAAACGCGTACCCTACACATATATAAAATGTTGCTGTTCTGCAGATAAATTATATATGGAATTTAAATATGTGAAAATGCATTGAATTTAGGGTAAGAAAATTGGGATAAATTTCTGGAATCAAGTAGATAAAAAATCTGTTTAAGTTGGAGTATCAAAAGAGACGTTTAAAGTGTAGAAATCAGATGTCAAAGTTGCTGTTTTTGGAACTTTGAAAATTGTGGATTAAAAATTCGTAAAAATGCACTAAATAAGTATTAAATCAAGTGTATAAACTTGATGAATTAGAGGACAAGTTTTTTATTTGAAAAACTTTATGAAATATATGAATTAGACGTTATTAGATATATGTGAAGCAGTGCACATGATAAGATGATAAATGCATTATGTAAAATATTAAAATGCAAAAATATGTTAAAATATGATGGAAAATGTGAAATGAATTTCTGAATTGATAATCTCAAATTTTGAGATTAAATTATGGGAATTAAATATGTGATATAATGACTAATTGATATATGTAATTGTAAAGTACGCATACCCGACTTGGAGATTAAACGAGTTATGAATATTTATGGAAATGGGTTGGAAAACTAAATGAATGCAAGCAAATAGAATTTAAATGGATGTTATGTTATTCTGTCATAGGCAAAGGAAAGGAAAAGGTTAATCCGAAAAGCTCTCACGATCAAGGTAAGCAAGCAAATTTTCTAAATGAATTTCTATTTATTAAAAATTTCTTTGAAATAATTGCAAATAATGTTTTAATTGCTTTTATTGTTTTAGCACATGTTATTTGAAATTAATTTCTCACTTTTTAAGGATGGCCATTCCTTAGCTCATTATGTATTGCAAATTGATTTATATAACTGTTTTATGATTGCTGAAAATTTCTGTCCTATAGTAATATGTGTGAAAAATCATGCTAGCATGTCGTGGATAATACATGTGCACAATGCATAAGGTTCACCTTAAAGGAATAAGTGGACCGATTGTCCCCCTCTAGTGTTACCGAGTCGCTAATATAGGCCAAGGGCCGGCGGCGTCTCCCTGTGTGGGAGGAGATGAAGACGGATGGTCGCCTAGCTAGCCTCCATCCTAAGTGATCATAATGCATACATTTCATTTTCATTATATATCCCTGAGGGGGTATAATGTTGCTTTCCATAATGATTAGAAATAAAAGATTTCTACTCCGCAGGTAGTTGATCACTTAATAAGTGTCTCTACTAAATGGAGGGAAATGTTTTTGGAAAATGTTGTTTTAAAATATTTTGTTTGAAAATATATATAATGCTTGCTTATTGAGTGTACCACTCATGTTTTTGTTTTCCAAACCCATAAACAGGTGAATGAAGAGACTCGGCAAAGGAGCAAATAAAATATCATTAAAGCAAGAAAAAAACATTTGCAATTATAATGATATAGTAGAACTTATGTTGAATGGATGTAATTAAGTTGTTGTTTTCATAAGGACAACCATGGTTATAACATGCGGTGACATCTAATTTAGGAGAATGTTGAAATGTTTTTGAATAACATGCTTTGTTGTGTGTTGAATGGTTGGAAATGAATTAGTTAGTACCTAAGATATAATTAAGAGGAAATAAACTCTTATGAAAATATATTTAACTAGATAATTATTTGTTAAAAATCCGTCGTGTGACAGGGCAAAAATCCTAATCACGTTTACCAGTCGATATTGATCCCGAGGTAAGGCTTAGGATGTGACACTCGGGTTGGGGGCGCCACAGTAACCCTTCTACTAGGCTCTTTTTCCATAAGGTTTTAATATTTGACATATTTATGTGTCCAAGTCTTTTATGTCATATCCATAAATCATTTTCTATGGCTATTAGACATTTTCCCTCAAGTTCATCTAGGCAAACCAAATATACATTTCCATATCTTTTGCCACTAAATACTATATGATCATCATCAAATACATTGCATATAGAAGATTCAAATATAACTTTATAACCTTTATCACATAATTGACTAATACTCATTAAGTTGTGTTTGAGTCATTCAACAAATAGTACATCCTCAATACATGCATTTGAAATTCCATAAACATTTCATTTACCTTTGATTATACCTTTTTCATTGTTCCCAAAATCAACCGTTCTTTCGCTACACGATTTGATCCTATGGAACAATCCTTTTTCTCCCGTCATGTGTCTTGAGCAGCCGCTATCCATAAACCACATATTATTAGCCTTTGCTCTAAGACAAACTTGCAAGAAATTAAATCAAGTGGAGCTTATCTTTTTGGTACCCATTTTATGGGTCCATTTGGGTTAGTTAACCATTGGAATCTATGTTGATCTACTTTTGAAGGCATAAATCCAATGCTCTCTTAGGTTCCCAAACCAATTTTGCACCAAGGTTTTGTAGTTTTCTCATTTTGCATTGATATACCTTGTGTCCTATCTTATTGCAAAAATTACAAGCTCCCGGGAGTCTTGGAGTGGGAAGCCATGTAGTAGTTGGTTCCCAAGTTAGTCTTTTGGTCCAAGCAACATGATTCATTTTTGGGTTAGCATGAATAGGTTTTGCTTGGTTTCTATGAGTCCTTGGAGCATTTGACTTACTACTTTTTTCTTTCTCAAATGTGGAATACCCAAGCCCTCTCTTGTCACTTTGGGTGGTCATATTTAAAAATATTTTGACGCTTTCTCCTAAATTCGAGAACTTAGCAAGTGATTCATTTAACGATTCATTTTTCTTTTTGAGTTTTTCCATCTCTCTTATCAAGGTATTCTTTTCATTTGTCAAGTGATCAAATTTTTCGGCAAGTTTTCCGTTCACAATTTTTACTGAATCACATTGTCTTTTCTTTATTGTGAACTTGTTTCCTAATTTCTTTATTTTCTCATATAACGAATCATAAGCTTGTTGTAGTTCTTCCAATTCAACACATTTGAGGCAATCATTTGCAAAAATGGAAATGGATTTTGGTTTAGAGGTTACCTCTTCACTACTTGTGCAGTTTGTTGAAGCGGTTTGACCATCTAAAATCTCCGTTGCTGCTAGACATAAATCAAGGTCTTCTTTCATGGTGGTCATGCAGCAAATTCTTTCCCAATTTGCAGCCTCGTCTTCTTCATTTGAGGAGATGCATGTTGTAGATGTCTCCTCATTGACATACATGTCTCTTCCTTTAAACTTTTGAAATCTTCTGTTTTCTTCTCGGTCCTTCTTATCCTTTCGCTCCTTTATTTTGGTTTCTTCGGGTGTTGGGCATTGGACTTGCATATGCCCCATACTACCGCACCGGAAGCACTTTGTAACCTCCTTCTTTTTCTCCTTTGGATTTCTTTCTTTGAAGCTCTTGATATTCCTTGCTTTCCTCACAAATTTTCTGAATCGTCTTGTGAGCAAGGCAATTTTCTCATTGTCATTTTGAGATGATGAGGTGGAGTCATCTGATGCGTGTGCGGCTTTTAAGGTGATAACTCTTTTGCCTTTTTATTGTTCTTCATTTCTTTTCTTTATTAGCTCATGAGACATAAGTGAGCTTATTAGATCTTCTAGCCATAATGTATTGAGGTCCTTTGCTTCCTCAATGGCTGTGATTTTCGAAGTCCAAGATTCAAGTAGCGCTCTTAAGATCTTCATTACCTGCTCGGATTCAGAAATTGCTTGTCCAAGACCTTTCAAAGTGTTAGTAATCTTAGAAAATCTAGCAAATATTTTAGAGATGTTTTCAGTTTCGAGCATTTTAAAACTTTCTAACTCTCCAATTAAAATATTTCTCCTAGTCCCTTGGACTCGAGAAGTTCCCTCATATATGGATTTAAAAGTATGCCAAATTTTTTTAGCAGTTTGGCATGAAGATACTCTATCGTGTTCGGATGCCGTCAATGCACAAAAGAGGGAATTCATGGCCTTTACATTGCTTTTAACAACTCTTACTTCCTCCTCGGATCATGTGGAGGCTCTTTCATCGGTAGGCAACACAACACCATCTTGAATAGCAATCCAAGAATCAATATCCGTAGCCATGATCAACTGTTTCATTCTCAACTTTCAATAACCGAAGTTAGTCCCATCAAATAAGGGCGGTCTAGTGAAAGATTGGCCCTCGGCAAATGCAGGGGTGGAAGTTGATTGGGATGTCATTTCAATAGATCTCTTTGATTAAAAACTTAAAGACCTGCTCTGGTACCACTTGTTGGTCTCGAGTTTATGGCAATTACCCAAGAGGGGAGGGGTAAATTGGGTATTTTAAATTTTTTCCCTTAAATAGAAATTTTCCCCTGTTTGATTTAATCCCCTTTAATGAAACAAATGAAAAATACGGAGAGTAATAAAGCAATAAAAAAATAGAAATATAAATCACAGCAATAGACAAGATTTTTATAGTGGTTCGGGCAACTTTCCCTACTCCACTCTTCCAAGCTCACACCTTTTGTGACTTGGGTTCTACTATGTATTCTCAAATACAACTAGAGCAACAACTCTCTTCTAGATTCCAGCTTTAGGGGGCGTGTACAAATCACAGCACAAGTAGGTGACGAGTCTCACTCGAGTCACGACACTACTTTGCTTTCGCTTGGTTCAAAATTCTAATATTAAACCAAGTATCAAATACAAATAATGAATCAAATAGAGAAATCTACACTTTACAGATTGTGTAGGCAAGTTTCAGCTCCTGAAAGAACTTGTAGAGGCATTGATATGATCAACTTTACCGAGTGCAGCAAGTTGAAGCACAGTTCTTCCTTAGAATCTTGTGTTGATCACTTAATGCTTGGAAATGATGGTAGTTGAATCACAGTTAATGCTCTATCTAAACTCTAGCATGTTCACTTGAATGCATATTTATAATGGTGGAGTAAATTCGAATGTTTGGAGGTAGGTGGCGCGCATTTAATGCGCCAATGTTCGAATTTTTCCGACCGTTGTGACCCAAGTCGCAGATGAAGTCGACCTCGGGTGCGACTTCACTTTCGAGCAAACACCTCAAGTTCTTCCTCAGGTCGACTTGGTCCTGGACTTGACCCAAGTTGTAGGTGAATTCGACTTCGGGTGCGACTTCACTTTCTGTATTTACTTGATGAACTTGTGTTCTTTGGAAATCAGCTTGATATTAATCTTGTATTTGTTCTTCCTCTGATTCATTTGAACTTTGTTGAAGCTTTGATATGTTCAATTTACACTTGGGGATCTTGTTTTCATGTCATAGATTTAGAATCCCTTGATATTCTTGATTTTGCAATCTTTGAGTTTCCTTGATCATAATAGAGTCTAGAATGATTTAATTATGCAAATCTGCTTGTCTTGGACTTGATTTATCTTCAATCTGACTCAAGTCGGATGCCTGGGTCGACTTGGGTTCCAACTCCACTCAAGTCGCACGTGAAGTTAACTTGGGTATGCAACTTCACCATCCTGGATTCCCAATTTCAACGCTGGAAGTTCTGGGTTCTCAAAGTCGATGCAGACTTGGGTCTGCGACTTCACTCAAGTCGCAGATGGAGTCAACTTGACTTTGTGACTTCGCCTGTTCTGGATCCAAGTTTCAATGCTGGAAGTTCTGGGTTCTCGAAGTCGATGCTGGAGTCGACTTGGGTCTGCGACTTCACGCAAGTCGCAGATGGAGTCAACTTGGCTATGCAACTTCAACTGTCTTGGATCCATTTTCAGCACTGGAGTGTTTTTCTTCTTCCAAGTTGCTTTTGAGGTTGACTTGGGTATCGACTTGACTAAAGTCGATAGCTGAGTTGACTTGGATTGCAACTTGATCTGTCAGTTTCTGATTTTTCATTTTTATAACCTTTAAACATTTTCACAAAACATATTAGTAACCAAAACTTACTCAAATTAAATTGTTAATCATCAAAACACAGATTTTTGCTTAATTTGCCATTGATTCCAACATAAACCTCCTATTGATTTAAAATTAAAAAATGACCATCCAGTTATTGTCGGTATCTATGAAGGAGTAAAAACTAGAAGGTCAGGGCACAATATCTGTGGAGAATTTGCCTTTGTGTCTAAAATTGAACCAAACTCTATTGATCAAGATCTTAATGATGAAAATTGGATTGTTGTAATGCAAGAAGAGCTAAATCAATTTGAAAAAAATAACGTATAGCACCTAGTTCCTAGACCCAAGGATTGCACGATTATTGGTACCAAATGGGTTTTTAGGAACAAATTAGATGAAAGTGGACTTGTAGTAAGAAACAAAGCCAGATTAGTAGCCAAAGGGTTTTCCCAAGAAGAAGGAATTGATTTTGAAGAATCCTATGCTCCAGTGGCTAGATTAGAGGCCATACGTATCCTACTAGCTTTTGCTTCTCACGTGGATTTTAAATTATTTCAAATGGATGTGAAAAGCGCATTTTTGAATGGTTACTTAAATGAGGAAGTATATGTTGAAAAACCTCCTGGATTTAAAGAAAATGATCAATCAAAATTTATTTTCAATTAACAAAAGCATTATATAGACTTAAACAAGCTCCAAGAACTTGGTATGAAAGGTTAAGCAAGTTTTTGATTGATCATGACTTCCAAAGAGGAAAAGTTGATACAACATTATTCATCAAGTATAAGGACAAAAATATTTTGACTTCAAATTTATGTAGATGATATAATATTCGGTGCTACTAACTAAACTCTGTTCCATGAATTTTTTGAGATTATACAGAGTGAATTTGAAATGAGAATGATGGGGGAGTTAAACTTCTTCCTTGGACTGTAAATTAAGCAACTAGCCGAAGAAATATTTATAAACCAGTCCAAATAGGTCAAGGAGATGTTAAAAAAGTAATGCAAAATAGCGAAGGAGCAAACATGTCAATGAGTTCTACCATCAAGATCAACAAGGATGAAAAAGGTAAACCTATCGAACAAAAATTATATAGAAGCATGATAGGATCCTTGTTATATTTGACTGCATCTAGACAAGACATTTTGTTTAGTGTTTGTATGTGTTTAAGATGCCAATCATGTCCAAAGGAATCACATCTAATAGTTGTAAAAAAAATTTCAGATATTTGATCAAAACCACTAATCTAGGGTTATGGTATCCAAAGGGGTCAACACTTGATCTAATCAGCTACTCGGATGAGGATTTTGTCGGTTACAAAGTAGATAGAAAAAGTACTAGTGGAACATGTCAGTTTCTTGAAAATATGTTAGTTTCATGGTTTTCAAGAAAACAAACTAGTGTTGTTCTATCTACCGCGGAAGCCGAATACATTGCCGCCGGGAGTTATTGTGCCCAACTACTTTGGATGAAACAACAACTTAAAGATTATGGTATTGATTATCATGATATTCCAATTAGATGTGATAATACCAGTGTTATTTGTTTGACTAAAAATCATGTGTTGCATTCTAAAACAAAGCATATAGATGTAAGACATCATTTCATTAGGGAACATGTTGAAAATCATGATATTTGTTTAGAGTATGTTAAAACTGATGACCAAATTACTGATATTTTCACCAAACCAGCGGCAAGGGAACTATTTTACAAGATTAGAAATGATATGGGTATGATTGAAATTGATTAGGAGCATAATATGATTAATCTAGATAAGGGGAGCAAATTAGAAAGAATACAGAATCCAAGTCGATAGAACCAAGTCGACTCCGATATGCCCAAGTCGACTTCACCGAAGTCGACTCCACAGGGGCAAAGTCGACTTCGGCGCAATGATTGCGCTGCCTCGCGCCCATCTCTTGTCCCTTTTTTTCTTCTTGCTCTTCTTCTTCCTTCTTCATTTCTCTTCGCGCCCATTTTTCTTCTCACTCTCAGCTCTCATGCTCTCTTCCGTTTCAGTTCTCAAGAATTTAGGCTCAACCTTATGAGTGAATTGGATTAAGGCAAAAGTGATGACATTAAGATGATATTTATTTAATTTTAATCTCACACTCTAAGATTATTTTCAAAGGTTCATAACTTGACGTAGAAACGTCGGTTTGAGATGAAATTTGAAATAATTGAATAAAATTATGAAATCTATGGATTTGATTAAACTAATTATCATGGAAAAGTTCTTAATTAGAAAAAAGTTCCTAGAATAGACTTTGTGCACCCTAGACTACCATAGCATTTATGTTAAAGCAAGTGAGTTAAATGATTTGTTTTAATGCTATGCAAGGTGTCAAATGGAGGTGAATGGAGCTGAAATTTACGGATTTATTTAAGGGTCAAATCTATGGAAAAGTGAAGGATTTAAATACATTGGTTTAATGCCTAATATGTAGCTCAAATGAGGCATAGATTATGTGGCATGACCATGGACGTCCAAGGGCACTTTGGGCATGAAATTTAGATTTTTAAAAATCCTAAAATACATATCTAAATTTCCTAACACCTAGGTGAAGTAAATAGGCAATTAAGTATGTGGAATTTCATGGTAAAAATTGTTGAAGAGGAAGCTTCATGGATGTTGCAAATAGTGGATAGCAATGCATTCCATTAATGAGTGGATTTTAATGATTTTTGATAAATAGAAAATGGGTATTTTACTTGGATATAAATTGGCCAAGTCATCAAGGGATAAGATGGAATTAAAAGGAGCGCAATTCAGTGCACCCGGGTGCATTCAGCCTCAACGCACCCGGGTGCACTGCACCTATTTTTTTTTATTTTTTTTTGAAAAATTTTTCATGAAGCTGTTAATATAGGTTTATTTAACATATGTATCAATTTTTACTATTTTTGGAGATTTTTAGATATTTTTTTTAGATTTTTAAAAATCAGTGGCATTTTTCGTAATTTTAAATTACCGAAAATGCCACTGATTTTTAAAAATCTAAACAAAATATCTAAAAGTCTCCAAAAATAGTAAAAATTGATACATATGTTAAATAAACCTAGATTAACCATTGTATACAAAAATTTTTAAAAAAAATAAAAAAAAATAGGTGCAGTGCACCCGGGTGCGTTGAGGCTGAATGCACCCGGGTGCACTGAATTACACTCCGAATTAAAATGCCCTATCTATGATGTGTCAAAATGGGCCCCACAAGATGGAAAAAAAATATAAAAAGGGGAGCTTGACTTTTGGAACGTGCACATGAAAGGGGGAGAGAAAAATCTCTCAAAATTTTCTAAGTGAGCAGCCCTTTGTACAACCAAAAACCAGCAAGGAAGAAGGAGAAAAGAGAAGAAAAAGAGAAGGAACCAAGCCAAACAAGTTGGATTCAAGTTAGATTCAATCCAAGTAAGTGAAATCTAAGTTTTGAATCACTTAAATCAAGTTTTTCTCTCTCAATTCATGAGCCATGAATATGTTTCATAAAGAAATCTTAAAGTATGAGTTATGTTGTCTTGATAAATGTATTGAATGATTTTTGAAAGATTTAAATGAGATCAAGAGTTCAAGAGAGTGCAAAGTGAAGTTAGGGTTGAATTTTGAGATAAAATCTAACTTATAAATTCTCAAAACCCTAAACCAAGTTGATGTATGATTAAAGTATGATGATTGGGATGTAATTCATGTTCTTTTGGATTCCATATGTTGATTTGAGCATTTGTTAATGATTTTAGCAAAAATGGAACCTAAGGTTTCAAGTAATACCCGATTTTTCCATTTTTGAGTTAAAAATGATGCAAAGAAGTGCTTAAATGGTTTATGGATGAATTGTAGGGTAAAATACCCTAAATTAAGGACCCTTTGGCTGGCCTAAGTGGGCTGGATGTGTTTGCCCTAAATCTGATTTTTTAGGGTATATGTATAAAACGTCCAAACGGGGGCCAAAACGGGTGCTTTACATGTGATTTTTGTTGTTGTTTGTAAACAAAGGATTTGTGAATGTTATGGAGGGTAAATTATCCTAGGATTAAGGTACTTTGAGTGTCTAAAAGGGCTTGGAAAGATATGTCCTACATGCTTATGATGTTGCTGATTTGGAAGCAACTAAATTATAGATTTTGAATATATGATAATACCCTATATTTGGGTTAAGAAAAGCATATTTAATTGCTGGATTTTATGGAAGATAAATCTGTTTTGATTTAGGTATTGAAAGAACCGTTGAAATGATGAAAAATGGATCCTAACATTGCTGCTTTGGAACCCTATGATGAATTGAGGACACAAGTTGCTGACTTGAGAAATTTTAAGAAACACCTAAGTTATGTGTTGTAAGATAGGTGTACATGACTTATGTGAGTTGCTAAAATGCAAAAAATGCATGAATATGTGATGAAATGCATAAGGATGTTGCTGTATGAATGGATTTTGATTATCTCAAATTTTGAGATTAAGTTATGAAGCTTAAAATGTCACTTATGTGCTTAAAATGAGCATGGATGTAGGAAAGGTGAAAATGGATGAAAAATGATAAATGAGTTATATAAATCCCCATATGTTGAATTATGAATGTATGTTATGTGTTTACCTAAATATGGGATTAAAACACAATAAGGAATGGATGGTATGATGCACAAGTGAGTGCGATGTATGTATACCCGATTTGGAATTCAAGTAGGTTATGTATGTTAATGGATTATAGGCTGGAAAACTAAGCAAGTGAATGAAAATGTTATGAATGCAATGTCATTCTTATATGTACAGGCAAAGGCAAGGAGATAAGCGACTTTTCATTTTATCAAAATATGATAAAATGACTGCAAATGATGTTCTAAATGTTTTGAACCATTTTGCAATTATTGATGAATTATTTCTGTGAAACCCCGATCTTACACACGTGTATAAAACCCTAGGGTTGTAAACCCTAGGTAATATATTTGAAAAATATATATTCATGAGTATGAAAACATATATATTAGAGGTTAAAGAAATTCAATTGTGGAATTAAACCACGTGAATAGTAACCGAGGTGATTAAGAGTTAATCACGTAGACTAACCTAATCACAAAATGAAAAAAGGAGATTTAATCACTACAGGACGAAATAACAATACTTTTTGATATTTTAATGAAATTTTGGATTTTAGTGAAAAATTAAAGAAAAATTCATAATTTGCAATCCGGACGTCGGATTTAGATGAAATTTTTTATGGATGGTTAAAAATTCATGATGAATATGATAAATGGTATAAGATGTGATAAAAATCACGAATCAAGGGTCAAGATGAAACGTCAATTGGAGATTAAAAAGAAGCTTATCTTTATCATTAATTTCCTTTAACTTTTATTAAATTTAAATTATTAAAAAAATTAAAAATAATAAATGCAAATCTGCAAGGGGGGCTGGACGTGCAGGGGCTGTGGAAAAAGGGAGCCAAATCTAATGGCTCAAATTCATCCTTATCAAAGATCAATGGATGAGATTGAATTAGCTTAAAAAAATTAATTTTAATAAAATAAAATAACATAAATAAATAGAGCTGCCATAGGGAGGCATGAACAGTAGCTAGGGGGCTGCACATGGCTCAATGCGCCTTTTGGAAATTAGAAAAAAATATATTTACAATTTAATACCTTAAGCAAGGGGGTAAATTACAATTTAATGAAAAATCAAAAATTATAAATAGGGGCTAAGGGGTGGACGTCCAAGACACACATACTAGCTCCCAAGCTTGAAAAAAAGCTCATTTTTCCACCCCCAGCCACGTTTTAAGCCAAGAGAAGCAAGGAGAGAAGGAGAGGAGAGAGAAAGAGCAGAAAGAAGAGCATATCTTCACTTGCGGTAAGTGAATTCTTCTCAAACTTATTTTGAATGTTAGATAAGGTAAAACACCATGCTTAGATAATGCCTAAGCATGAGAAAATAAGTATAGTTATAATGCCCAAATGGAATTATGCCTAAACATCGAAAATTTAGAGCAAAGATAGGGCATTCAGGAAAATCATGTATGAAATATGCAAATAATGCTCTAAAATTGCTAAATGATGATTTGGGATGAATATTTATGATATTTATGATGTTGTAATGATGATATATTAATCTCATAATTTTTGGATTTAAGGATTATGGTTAAGTAAAATTATGTTGATTTTTAGTATATGGAGAAAATGATTTATTTAGCCAAGTTAATGATGATGAATTCAAAATTCATGAATTTTTCCATGATATACTAACTGAGAGCTATGTCATGGTATTTTTTATTTTTGGAAAAAATGTTAATTTTTTGAACCTATGAACAGTAACCACGTTGCTGTGAACAGTAACCTCGAGTGAACAATAAACATGAACAGTGATCACGAACAGTACCATGAACATTGATCGTGAACAGTTATGATGAACAGTACCATGAACACTAAAAAGCATAAATTGGGTGAAAAAATGAGATTAGCATTTATATCTTAAAGAATATATAGATCAAATTTTTAAAGGGATTTATGGATAAAAAAATCCATATATGAAGGTAATGACCAATTATCTTTATAAGATTAACCTCTATAGAAATGAGGAAGTGAATGATTATAAAGCATGCATGGGAAGCAATCTAAGACATGAAATGATATAGATAAAATATAATTTTTCCTTGTATAGGAAAAGGAAAGGAAAAGGTGGAAAACACAGACTGAGGAGGTAAGCAAGCACAACTTTGAAAATGTGATTTTATTGCTTCATTGTTGTGATACCCGGACCCAAGTAAGGCTTACATATATGCATTTGGCATATATAAATGGATCATGTATGATTTAGATGAATTATGAATGATTTTCTTTGCAATATTGATGAAGGGCAAATGGTTATGAATGATGAATATAATCCGATATGGGTCAAGGGGATTAAAGAGGCTTAATAAGGATTAAGGAATATTGATATATTGAGGATAATTACCTCACATATTATGGTTTAATTAATGGAGATTATGATGCTAATTATGGAGTTAAGGTAGCAAATGCTAGAAAATGCGTAACTCGACGCCGGGAAGGCGGATTAAGATGAAAATTGAAAAGTAAGCACATAATTTTGTGCTTAATCTTATGGAAATGATGGATTATGAAAATAAGGATGAAATTAGGGTGAAAATTGATCATCACCGTTCAAAAATTCAAATGGTCATAACTTGAGCTAGAAAGTCGGATTGAGATGAAATTTGAAATGAACGGTTAAAATTATGAGATTAATGAAATGAGAAGCTTGGATTAAACTAATTATGATAAAATCTAGTGATTAATGACATGATTTAAATGTTATTGGATTAGCTCCAAGGAGCATGAAATAGGTGGCATGGAATGGACGTCCAAACTAGCCCCTAAAGTGGATTTTTGTGAAATATTTTTTAATAAAATATATTCCCAAAGTCAAATATGGATTAAGGTAATTAAATTTGTATTAAATTGGGGTGGAAATTCGTGGATAAAGGCATCAGATCTGGACCGTAGAGATGTGATCAATTAATGGACAGCAATGGAGCATGGGAGAGAGGTGCACGGTCAAGCAGCTTTTGGAATTTTTAATAATTTTTTAATAGCTAAATTGACCCCTAATTAAGCTAGTTACCTAGGGTGATTAAAAACCCATTAATTAAAGTGAAAATTTGGTGGAAACATCGTGCAAAAGCTGCTGCAAGTGGACCCCACCAAAATGGACTGCAAGTGCCCAGCAGGAGACGTGGATGGTTAGGCTGCTGAATTTGATTTTTTTTAATTTTTTAAATAAGCTAAATTGACCCCTAAGTAGGATATTACCTAGGGTGGGTAATTAGCTATTAATTAAAATAAATTATGTGTGGAAAAATCGTGCAAGAGCCGATGCAAGTGGACCCCACCCAAGTGGACAGCTTTATTTAAAAGCCGGATATGGCTGTGGAAATAAATCCGAAAAAATATTAAATGATTAAATATGTGGCTGAAAATTTTTGTGTAAACTATATGGTAAATTTTCAACACTTTACCCTCCATTTTGGGTCGAAATTGTAAAGAAAAAATTGAAAAATAAATGCCTATATAAGCAAGCAGTGTGGACGTTCCAGATTTCTGTTTGGGAGAAAAAAAATAAAAATGAAAGGTGCAGTGGCTGGAATGATCTAAGGGAAGAAAACATGAATAAAATTAGGGGATTTCAAGTGCTCGAAGGAGGTATTATCAATAAATCAAATAAGTATATGTTAATTTTGATTTTATACTTCAAATCTGTAAGTTTTGTGATGTTATCAGGAAAAATATGAAAGAAATAGTAAATGAAGGACTTTTACTATGAAAGTTTTTGGAAATAATAATTATGGGTTTATTAAGGACCGAAAACATTTTCAGATTAAAAGGATAAGCAATTTTCAAATTAGAAATCTGAGACAATTAACCCAAACAGGGTAAAATGGGTGACAGGATCATCTGTAGAAAATGATTTTTAATAATTTTTATACAAGGGATTTTTGGTTGATAATTTTAAATTATATATAATACATATTTAGGATCATATAAAAAAATAAAAATTAGGTTTTTATAGGGATCAATATACCCCATAATTCACGTGATTAGGGCTGACCCTAAACTCACAACACTGTCCAGCACAGTGAAAATGCAAAAATAAATATATAATGTTAATATTTCGTGATGAAATATTTATGAAAGTTAATTCATGTATTTATTGAGGTATGGTAGAAATTTAAGATTAAAAATACTTGATTTGATATTAATGCAAGATTTAGAGATTTCAGTACGCCTGATTTCAGCATATGTGGATAGTTTGAGAAAAAAATCAAAACGAAATATGAAACCTATGTAGAAATGATCCGAATTGATATATATATTAATAGACTAAATTTGGGTTAGGAAAAGTTGGATTAATTGCTGAAAATTCGGATTTATAAAACTGTTTAGGGTTATGTGTTGAGATACACGTTAAACGTGTGAAAAATGGGTTCCAAAGTTGCTGTTTTGGAAACCTATGATTAGTGGATTTAAATCCCATAAAAATACCCTAAAAAAAGTGGTAATTATGGTTAATTATCATGCTGAATTAGTGACCAAGTTGCTGAATTGGGAAATTTTATGAAATGTCTCATATATGTGTTGTCAAATGGGCATTTGTGAAAGGATAAACATGCATAGGTGATAAATAACTTATGTAATGTGATTTTGTGCAAAAATGCATAAAAATATGATATATTTTGTGAATATATTTCTGTTTAGAATTTCATGATGTTAATCTCAAACTTTGGAATTAATTAATGAGGCTTAAGGCAACAATGGGTGCTTAAAATGAGCAACGATGTGTGAAAAATTAAAAATATGTTAAAAATGATAAATGGAGGTAATGAACCTCCAAATAATTATTTAATGAAATATTATTACATGTGTGTAAGTTTACCCTACATAAGGGTATTAAAAATGAATAATGTGATGTATAGGTTATGATACGTATGAACACCCAACTTGAAAGACAAGTGGGCTAAGTTAGTCTAATATAAGTCCAAATGGATTTATATAGGTTGGAAAACCTAAGGAATATAAGTATTTGAAGATGATGTAAATAAATGAAATGTTATTTTCATTTATCTAGGCAAAGGCAAGGAGAAGAATGGGAGAAAAGGATTATAGCGATCTCAGCTTTTAAGTAAACAAGTTTTTTTATGATGTTGTTTCAAAAGTATTTTATAAGAAAAAGGAAATTTTGCCTTTTTTCACAAAGCAAGAAATGTAAATAAGTTTTGAATTTCTTTTATGATATTTTATGATAAATAATTATGATAAATAATTATGTTTAGAAAAAGGAAAAAGGGGATTTGATTTATGAAAAAGATTTGTTTTGCTAGGTCTTGATAATTAAATAATAAATGATGATTTGAACATAGTTCATATGTTTTGAAATGATATTCAAAAAGTTTTGATTTCCTTTAGATAAGGAAATCTATGTTGAAAATGTTTTGAAAAATATTTATACGAGTGTTGTTAAATGGAATTTAAGGATGACCAACTTCCTTTGTTGATTTCATAAAATGGTTTAATTTTCAAAATTCAAAAGTTTTGAAATTCTTTGATTTTAAGATGTATTATTTTTCAAACATTTCAAACGTTTATCAAAATATTTTACTCAAAATGTTTCTAAAAGAATTTAAGGAAGGTCATCCTAAAATTTGATTTCAAATAACAACTTGTTAAAGTGGGTGCGCTCGCTTACAAGTTGACACAGACTGCGGTCTGTGATGTGTTTTTGAAAATAATTTTTAAAGATATAGACTTCGGTCTAAGATTTTTTATGTGTTATGGATGCAGACAGAGGTCTGTGATCCCGGTTTAAAAGGACATAGGCTGTGGTCTGTGGTTCTTTAAACCAAACGGGCTACAGTAAGTCATAATAATGTACGGTGCACCAGTACAAGAAACAGAAAAGTTGTAGAGCACGGTTGGGATGACCGGGGCCCACTCTACATAAGGCCAAGTCACTAAGGGATGACAAGAGTGCTAGCGGCGCCCTCCCTGATATGGGAGAAGGATAAATAAACAGCCGCCTGGCTAGCGTGCTGTTAAGGATTCTCTTCCAAAAGATAGCATGATCACTTACTAAGTGTCACTACTAGATGGAAAGAGAAATGTGTTTGCATACGTTTTGCTTCCAAAAGCCCAAAGATTGGGATATAAAAGCATTTATACAAAAATTTATCCTAAATTGGATTTCTATGAGCCATTATGCATAAGTTACCCTAAAAGCAGGGTATTTTACACAAAATGTGTAAATATTAAGAATAAAAAGAAATAGTTTCTATGCAAAAGTTTTCATGAAAAGGATTTATGACTTGTTTGCTATAAACAAGCCCTAAGATGGGGATTATGAAAAAGGGTTTATGTTGGAAAATATTTTGGACATAAGAATGTCCATTTCCAAAAGGTTTATGTGGGAAAAATGGTTGGATATAAGAATGTCCAATGCCAAAGTGTTTTAATAAAAGGTGTTTTAGGACATATGAATGTCCATTGCCAAAGGAAGCTATGTGAAAAATGTTTTGAGACATTAAATGTCTCTTGGCTAAAGGATTTTATGATGAAAAATATTTTTGGACACAAAAATGTCCTTTGCCGAGAAAGGCTTATGTAAATAATGTTTTAGGATATGAGAATGTCCTCCCTTGCCAAAGGATTTATGTGAAAAATGTTTGGACGTAAAACGTCCACTGGCAAAAGATGGTTTTATGTAAAGGTCTCTGAACATTAGAAATGTTCATCTAAGATCAAAGGAAATTAACTAAGGAGGGTAAAACATATATGTTTTGCCTTAACAAGCCCAGACGTGGCTTATAAATGATTTTAAGAATAATGTTTATGAAAAATGTTCAAGGACATGAAACTGTCCTTATGAACAAGGATTTTATGATAATGTTTTTTCATGATAATGTTTTGGGACATATAAATGTCCTCAAGAAAAAGGTGTTCAAGATGTTTATGAAAAAGGTTTTCAAAAAAGTCTTGCCCTAATAAGAAAATGCTTGCTTACTGAGTTGTCACTCATGTTTTATTTTCCCAAACCTTAGACAAGTACCGGAAAACTCAAGAGGTTGCGAACCTAAGCAGGAGAAGAAAGGTACGTGATGGTAGCCAAGTGAGCTACAAGAAATGGGGTAGCATGAATTAAAGCTCTAAGGTATGTTGATGTGAATGTGAACTTATGTAGAATTATAAGTTCTATGTGGTCCAATGCTTGTATGGATGTATATATGAAATGTAAATGTCATTATAGAAAAGCATGATGAGATGTTATGAAATAGAATATGAAATTTTATGACAAGTGTATTGCTGCTTGTATGATGTATGATGTTGATTATAAAGAAATGATTGATGAAGAAATCAAAAAAAAATTAGAAGAGATCCAATTAAGAACCGTCGTGTGATCAGGGCAACAATCCTGATTCACATTTACCAATCGATAAGGTCTTGAGGTAAGAAAGTGACGTCTCGGTTTGGGGCGCCACAATTGTAAACAAGCAACCCTTTTGAAAATGAATGTTTACTGTTTTATGAAATAAATTTAAGGATGGTCATTCCTATACTGCTTTACATGAAATGATTGCTAACTGCTTGTTAAATTACTTTCTAAATGATTTATCAAGTTTTATGGAGCATGTCATACCGGCATATATATGAACATGGTGCACAAGGAAGAGGCTTTGGTGGAGATAATAAGCGGATCAGAGGGTCCCCCTTCATTATTGCAAAGTTACAAGGGCTGTGTGCCGGCAGCGTCCTCCTAGAGGTTGGAAGCACAAGGAAAATCATGAATGAATGAATGCATTGCATTCTCATGAAATGCATGAAAAGGTTTCTGTCCCATTGGTAATTAATCACTTGGTAAGTGTCTCCTACCAAATGAGGAGAAATGTATTTGAATGAAAGGAAAATGTTTACTTGCCAAAGAAAAAAGCTTGCTTACTGAGTATTATTACTCATATGTGTTTTCAAAATGACAAACAGGCTATGGAGTTGACTCATAAAGGATGCCAGGTAGAAATGACCTGCAAATTTAATTGCAGTTCTATATACGCGTCCAAAGGGACAAATGTATGATAATCATGTTGAAGACATGTTTTATGGATATTACAAACATAATTGTACTTATGTGAATTATTTCAATAAAAAGAAGATATGAATGGTTTTATGATGATATGGATGAGTTTATTATGAATAAAGTGTATGCTTATGTGATGAAAGAAAAAGAAAGAAATTTTTTTTTGACAAGATCCAATTAAGTACCCGCCGCGTGATCAAGGCAACAATCCTGACTCACATTTACCAATCAAAAATCGGTCCTGGAGTAAGGCTTCTAGGCTCCCCGGTTCAGAGCACCACAGAAGATGGTATCAGAGCAAGGATTGGTAAATAGGCGGGAGAATGAGAAAATAAAGGATGATGAAATGATAGGTCTGATACTACAAAAATTGGTATCAGAGCAAGGCTTGGCAAATAGGCGTGAAAAGAGAAAAATTAAGAATGGTGATAAAAAAGGAATGATACCATAGAAATTAGGAATAGAGAATGGATTGATAGATAGGCATGGAAAGAAAGAACTAATGTCTAGATCTACATGTTTAAGAGGTTATGATACTTCTATGATATTGATATGAAATGATATATATGTGAGAAACATGTATATAGATTTGTGCGACATATATGCTTGAATATGAATAATGTTATGAATATTATAAATGTTAGTATTATAAGAATGTTATGATACTAACCAAAGTTCTGTGCATATAGAAAGCAAAAATCCCAACTACAAGAGCCGGAGCTAGGCTGAATAAAGGGAAGACACTAAAAGGAGAATCGGTTAGCCGACCTGAAGTAGGAGAAACCTGTAAACAGACCAAAAGGTCCAAGTCAAGAGGACAGACGTCAAGGACTCGTCAACGACGAGAATGTTGGAAACAATGTTTAAAACAAAACAAAATTGACCAAAGCATGAGTTTTGATGATTAACAAAGACTAATTTGAGTATATCAAGTATACTAATGAGTTTGCCAAATGTTTTAAGGAACTGAAATAATCAAGTCGAGCCCCAAGTCGACTTGGACTTCGACTTAGGGAGAAGACGATCCCAAAGTCGACTCCATTATCGACTTGAAACAGAACTTCAAAAGCAAAATCAAAATAGAAAACAAACAGGTGAAGTCGCAGGCCAAGTCGACTCCACTTGCGACTTGGGAAGCCAAGTCGCAGACGAAGTCGACTCCATCATCGACTTCAAACGTCAAAGAGTGTCCAGCGTTGAAATGTGGAAATGGACATGGCGAAGTCGCAGGCCAAGTCGACTCCAGGTGCGACTTGGGCGAAGTCGCAGACAAGGTCGACTCCATCCTCGACTTGAGAAGTTCAAATTTGAAAGATGCATTCCCAAGCTCATTCCAAGAATCTATTTGGATTTTCTCAAATCCAAGTAATATGTAAAGACCATGTTCAAGATTAACTTGAGTATTCTTGAGATTCAAGGTAAGGATTCAAGTTCAAGTTCAAATCAAGTCTATCAAGTCTAAGGCAAATTTTCAAGCTTGCTTCCAAATGAAGATATATTCAAGATATGAAGATCAAACGACTCCAAAGCAAGCAAGGTGCATGAATATATCATGCAAGGACTCAAGCTCTCCTAAGTTCTACAAGGTTCAAGCAAATCCAAGATGGATCAAGGTCAAGCTCTTCATGAATCACAAGATCTACAAGTATGAGGAGCCACTTGACAATTAAAATGACTAAAGGAAGAAAGCCAAGCAAGCTAGAAGCAAAATCAAATGAGGATCAAGGCATTATTGGCGAAGACCAAGTCAAGTCGCAACCCAAGTCGACTCCAGGATCGACTTGAGTTGAAGTCTGAAGGCAAGTCGACCCAAGTCTCAGACTTGGATATCTGAAGAAACCTAAGTCGCAAGCCAGGTCGACTCCATGTGCGACTTGGAAGCCAAGTCGCAGGCCAAGTCGACTTCATCTTCGACTTGGAAATAACGGTCGAATTTTTGAACGTTGGAGTTCATTTATTGCGCGTCAACCACCTCTACAACGTTCATATTTTCCTCATTCTATAAAAGGACCCTCAAATGAACGTGAAGAAATATACAAGACACTCACATACACATCACAAAGTCCAAAGAGAGAAAATAAGTGCAAGAAAGGTTTTCCATTTGATTTTCTCCATTTTTGAGTGGTCCATATACTTTCAAAGGAAGAAAGAGCTTCAAGAGTGCAAGCTGCTTCATCGATACTCATCCAAGCTGCTTCTAACTTCTTCCTCGAGCTCAACCTGCCTACACATCTCTGTAAAGTGTAGTTTTTCTTATTTCAAAGTCTTGTTGTATTAACTTTGATTTAGATTGAGTAGCTAAGATCAAGTGTATGCAAAGTAGTGTGTGATTGGAGTGAGACTCATCACCTACTTGTGCAGTGTGTTGTTTATGCCCCCTAGAGCTGGAATCTAGAAGAGAGCATAGGCTCTAAGTTGTTTATGCCCCCTAGAGCTGAAATCTAGAAGAGAGCATAGGCTCTAAGTTGTTATATGCCCCCTAGAGCTAGAATCTAGAAGAGAGCGGAGACTCTAAGTGTATTCGAGGAATACATAGTGGAACCCAAGTCACAACGGAGTGTGAGCTTGGAAGAGTGGAGTAGGGAAGGTGTGAAACCCCAATCTTAGACACGTATAAAACCTTAGGGTTGTAAACCCTAGGTAATGTATTAATGAAATATATATATTCATGAAATATGAAATTATGAGGGAGTAGATGTTAAAATAATTAATTATGAAATTCGGATGAATAGTGCACGTGAATAGTGAAACGTGAATAGTAAATATGGGATTAAGGAATATGTTAAGTTAATCACTTTGGATTAACTTAATCATAAAAGACGAAAAAGGAAGCTTCCCACAAAATGACAAAATAGTAACTTTTTGATTTATTTAATATTTTCGGATTTTTGATGGATTTTTGAAGTAACATGAAGAAAAATTCATATCTTACAATCCGGACATCGGATTGAGATGAAATTTTTTATGGATGGCCAAAATATGATGATGAACATGATGAGTTGTCCAAGATTGATCAAAAATCATGAATTAAGGGTCAAGATTAAACGTCATTTGAAGATAAAAAAGTAGCTTTACTTTTTCATTAATTAGCATTTGACTTTGGATTAATTTTAATTAATTAAATGGATAAATAATTAATGAAAAGCTGCTATGGCTGCTGGAGCTTGGACTTTTGGGACCAAATCCAATGGCCCAAAATCAACGGTATCAAAAATCAACGGTTGAGATGAATTAGCTTTAAAATAATTAATTTTAATAAATAAAAAATCATAAATAAATAGGGGCTAGCTAGGGGGCAGGAGCTGCTGATTAGGGTGGCTGCACAAGGCTCAAAATATTGCATGGGATTTGGGAAAAAATATTTAGAATTAAATACCTTGAGCAAGGGGGTAAATTGCAAATATGTGAAAAATGCAACACTATAGGGGAGCATGGTGAACGACCAAGGAACACCCATTCCAGCTCCATTGAGCATTTCCAACCCCCAAAATTAGTTTTTGGCCTTAGAGAGAAAAGGAGAGAAAGTTAGAGAGAGAAAGGGCAAGTTGGAGGAGAGATTTTCTACTTCAGGTAAGGGGATTCTTCCCAAGTTTCTTTTGGGTGTTAAGTAAGATAAAACCATGCTTAGATAATGCCTAATCATGAGAAAATAAGTAAAGTTATAATGCTTAATTGGAATCATGCCGAAACATCGAAAATTTGGAGCAAAGATGGAGCATTCGGGAAGATAGTATATGATATGTGAAAATAATGCTCCAAAATTGATAAATGATGATTTGGGATATATGAATATGATAAATATGATGTTGGAATGATGATATATTAATTTCATGATTTTTGGAATTAAGGATTATGCTTAAGTGAATTTATGTTGATTTTTAGTATATGGAGAAAATGATTTATTTAGCCAATTTAATGATGATAAATTCATAATTCATGAATTTTCCATGATATACTAAGCATAAGCTATGTCATGGTATTTTTTATTTTTGGGACCCATGAACAGTAACCACGTGCTGTGAACAGTAACCTCGGGTGAACAGTAATGTGAACAGTGATTATGAACAGTAATCTGCTACAGTGACATGAACATTAATTATGAACAGTGAACAGCGTATTTTGGGAAAAAATTGAGATTTATTTTTGTATATTTATGAGGATATATGGATGGAATTTTTAAAGGATTTATGGATAAAAATTCATATAAATGAGTAATGACCAAGTATTTATAAAAGGAAAACCTCTATAAAAATGAGGTAATATGTGATCGTAAAGCATGCATAGGAAGCAAGCTAAGACATGGAATAGATGGATAAAGTATCAAATTTCCTTGTATAGGAAAATGAAAGGAAAGGATAAAGGAGTCAGGTTGAAGCAAAGCAAAGGTAAGCAAGCAAACCTTTTTGAAAATATGATTTTATTCCCAAGTATTTATGAAATGTGTTTAAGGATGACCATTCCTATAATGTTTTGAAATGATGAATGTTTATGAGTTTTTATGAAAAGTTATGCCGGCATATTGATATTATGTGATGTTCATGGACATGTGCACATGTATGATGTATAAGGAAGAGGCTATGGTGGAGGTAGAAAGTGGATCAGAGGGTCCCCTTCACTATTGTCGAGTCGTATGGGCTGTGCGCCGACGGCGTCCTCCCCAGAGGTGGAGGCAAAGGAATGTTATGTGTAAATGAATGCATTGCATTTTCATACATGGATTGAAAAGAAAAGCATGGATTTGAAATGATGTTTTTAAATGAACGGTGCAAATAATTCTCTACATAAGAATGACAAGTCACCTGGTGTAAGAGGTATATAATGCCGGGAAAATCAAAAGTCATGCATGTAGGAACCATGTAGGCGTCAAGAGGAAGAGAGGTTCCCCTTGATGAGACCAAGTCGGAGACAGCCGGCGTATTGGACCATGCTATGTGAGATGTTCCCTGGCTAGCGTACCCACGCACAAAGGTTTATGTCAAGAATGAAAAGAAAGTATTTGCACACATGGATTTGAAAAGATATTTTTAAGGGATGATGCAAATAATTCTCTACATGAGAATGACAAGTTACCTGGTGTAAGAGGTATATAACGCTGGGGAAATCAAAAGTCATGCATGTAGGAACCATGTAGGCGTCAAGAGGAAGAGAGACAGCCGGCGTATTGGACCATGTTATGTGAGATGTTCCCTGAGCTAGCGTACCCGCACACGAAGGTTTATGTCAGGAGTGGAAAGGAAGCATTTGCATATCCAATGTTTATAAAAAGGTTTCTATTCCATTGATAGCTTATCACTTGCTAAGTGTCTCCTATCAAATGGAGAGAAATGCATTTACAAATGGTTTACGTGAATGGTTTTTATGAATGATTTATGAAAAGTTTCCAAAAATGGTTTATGAAAAGGTTTCTATTCCGTTGGTAGTTGATCACTTGATAAGTGTCTTCTACCAAATGGAGAGGAATGCATTTAAAATGAAAAATGCTTGCTTATTGAGTTTCGACTCATGTTTTGTTTTTCCAACCTCAGACAGGTGTAGGGAAAGACAAGAAATGAAGGACATGTGTTGCTAAAGGAAAAGATGAATCTACAAAGGTTAGTAGATTTTTGTATGAATAAATTCCCTAATGGGATATGATGAAAAAGACATAGGTTGTATGAAATTATGAAGTGATGAATAATATGAGAAGTTGATGATTTATGATGTTATGGATAAGTCCATTATGAATGATGATGAGTATATGTTTATATGATGAAAGAAAAAGAAATGATAAAAAAAATTGGACGAGATCCAATTAAGTACCCGCCGCGTGATCAGGGCAACAATCCTGATTCACGTTTACCAATCGACAAGATCCCGGAGTAAGGATAAATGTGACGCCTCGGTTCGGGGCGCCATAGAAGGTTTGCCCGAACCACTATAAATCTTGTCTTCTGCTTCCTTTTACTGCTTTATCTAAATTGCTCTCTATTTGCTTTAAAAAGGGGATTAATCTTTAAAGGGGTTAAGATTTTAATTTACCAAAGAATTTTTTTAAGAACCCAATTCACCCCTCCCCTCTTGGGTTTAGCCATCAACTCGGGACCAACAGAGAAGAGGCTAGCACTAAATTCCTCATAGAAAGGAGAGCTAACCAAGAAAGGCAGATAGAAGAAAGGATAGCTGCAGCCGTGGAAAAGGCAATGCAGCAATGGGCAACCCAGGCCGCTGGTATAATACAAGGTATAAGGGAGAGAAATCGGCAGCTCCGCCACAAGGTGATAATGGGGAAAGACCTGGCCCATTGGCCAACATCAATTTTTCTAGAGGTATAGAAGATACCCTCCTAGAGGCTGATAGAAAGGCTATCAATGCCTTCCTAGCCCAACGACCCCCTAAGTTTGCTGGGGAACCAGACCCCATCATTGCGGAGCAATGGATTATGGAAATCAAAAAGTTATTTAGGATTTCGCCTTGCAATGATCAACAGAAAGTTCTATGTGCTACCCACCTACTGGTTAAAGATGCTTATGAATGGTAGGAAACATTGATGGTTAGAATGTCACACCTAGAACGGGTCACATGGAAAGAATTTTTAGAAGAATTTAATAAAGAGTATCTTCCAGTAGGCTTATAGAGCCAAAAAGTGATAGAGTTTGAGAAACTCTACCAAGGCAAGATGACGGTGACTGAATATGCAACAAGATTCAATGCCTTAGTTAGGTATGTACCATGGATCGCTAATGTGCCAGAAAATAAGGCACAAAAGTTCCAACGTGGGCTGAGACCCCAATTAAGGGAGGGACTAGCCCCATTACTAATAAGAGATTATGCCTCTAGTATAGAAAGAGCTAGGGCATTAGAAATAGAGTCCATCAAGACACAGGAGCTTAGGCAAGCTCAAGAACAATTCTTCTTGGCTCCCAAGAAAAATGAGGCCAAGAGAGGAAAGGATGAGAAGGCAATGGATGGAAAGAAGAAATCCAGTTCCAAGAGAAAGAGCACCTCACGTTGCAAAACTTGCCATAAGCACCACTCCGGCGAATGCCTCCAAGGATTGAGGAAATGTTTTAAGTGTAGTCAAGCGGGACATATGGCTCGGGAATGCAGAACGACCAAGTGCTTCATGTGTGGCCAAGTCGAACATATATCATTCAACCGCCCGAACAAACCATAGGAAGCTCCAACTAGAGGAAGGTTGGACCAGCAGAAAGCCCCCCCCATAGCCAACAACACTGTGCGTGTCCAAGCCTTCACCAAAATGGAATCTCAAGAAACTGAAGAAGAAGTGGTTACAGGTATGATTTAAATTTTAGGAAATTCATTATTTAATTCAAAAGTTACACATTCATACCAATACATAAACACACACGCGCTATGGGTAAAGGAAGCCAGTAGTATCATGAATTCCCGGGATATAAAATGGCAAGTAAAGAATATCTATGAATGAGTGAAAATTAGAAGATCAAGACACAATATTTGTGGTGTATTTGCTTTTTTGTCAAAAATTGAACCAACAATTATTGATCAAGCTCTTAGTGATGAAAATTGAATTACCGCAATGCAAGAAGAGCTAAATCAATTTGAAAAAAACAATATATGAAATTTAGTTCATAGACCCAAAGATTGCACTGTTATTGGTACCAAATGGGTATTTAGGAACAAGTTAGATGAAAGTGGACTTGTGGTGAGAAACAAAGCCAGATTAGTAGCCAAAGGGTATTCCCAAGAAGAGGGAATAGATTTTGAAGAATCATATGCACCTGTGGTTAGACTAGAAGCCATACGTGTCTTATTAGCTTTTGCTTCTCACATGGACTTTAAACTGTTTCAAATAGATGTGAAAAGTGCATTTTTGAACAGATACTTGAATGAGGAAGTGTATGTTGAACAACCTCCGGGTTTTGAAGAAAAGGGTCAATCAAAATACGTTTATAAATTAACTAGAGCTTTATATGGATTAAAACAAGCTCCACGAGCTTGGTATGAAAGATTAAGAAAATTTTTGATTGATCATAATTTTCAAGAGGAAAGGTTGATACAACATTATTTATCAAGTATAAAGACAATGATATCTTAATTATTCAAATTTATGTTGATGATATTATATTCGGTGCTACTAACGAAACTATGTGCCTGGAATTTTCTGAGATTATGCAGAGTGAATTTGAAATGAGCGTGATGGGAGAATTGAACTTCTTTCTTGGACTGCAAATTAAGCAACAAGAAGAAGGTATATTCATAAATCAGTCCAAGTACGTCAAGGAGATGTTAAAGAAATTTGGAATGCAGAATAGCAAAGGCACAAACACCCCAATGAGTGCAAATATCAAGATCGACAAGGACGAAAAGGATAAACCTATCGAACAAAAATTATATAGAAGCATGATAGGATCTTTACTGTATTTAACTGCTTCTAGACCTGATATTTTATTTAGTGTTTACATGTGTTCAAGATTTCAATAATTTCCTAAGGAGTCACATTTAATAGCAGTAAAAAGGATTTTTAGATATTTAATAAAACCACTAATCTAGGATTATGGTATCCAAGGGGGACAACTTTTGATCTAATCAACTACTCGGATGCGGATTTTTCCGGTTACAAAGTAGATAGAAAAGCACTAGTGGAACTTGTCAATTTCTTGGAAACATGTTGGTTTCATGGTTTTTAAGAAAACAGACTAGTGTTGCCCTATCTACGGCGGAAGCCGAATATATAGCCGCCGGGATCTGTTGTGCCCAATTGCTTTGGATGAAACAACAACTTAGAGATTATGGTGTTGATTATCATGATATTCCAATTAGATGTGATAATACAAGTGCAATTTGTTTGACTAAAAATCCTGTGTTGCATTCTAGAATAAAACATATAGATGTAAGACACTATTTTATTCGTGAGCATGTTGAAAATAATGACATTTGTTTGAAATATATTAAAACTGAGGACCAAATTGCAGATATATTTACTAAACCATTAGCAAAAGAGCCATTTTATAAAATTAGAAATGATATGGGAATGATTGAGTTTGATTAGAAGCATATATGATAGGGGGAGTATCAAAGAACAACCAAGTCTGGAGAGCCAAGTCGACTCCAGTCGTCCCAAGTCGACTTCAGCGAAGTCGACTTCAGATGGGGCGAAGTCGACTCCGCATGGGGTGAAGTTGACTTCGTTAGGGCAAGTCAACTCCAGCGCGCGCCGCTTGGGCTTCCCACACGTTTTCTTCTTTCCTTTTCCTTCTTTTCTTTCTTCCTCATTTTTCCAGCGCGGTTCTCATTCCCTTTTCTTCTCTCTCTCTCTCTCAGATTTGTCAATCTTGGACTCTCTCTCTCTCTCTCTCTCTCGATTCCAGACTTCTCTCTTTCTCTCAGCTTTCTCTCATTGTTTCTTCTCTCCGATTCTGTCTTTTTCCCTCGAGCCTTTCCCCATTTCCTCTTCTCAGCACTGCATTCCTCTTTCTCTTTTTCTCTCTATCTTTTTTGGTCGATTTCTTGCTTCGGATTTCACTATATCTCCTCTCATTTCTCTAAATCGCCAAACTGCATTTATATTTTCGGCATTGTACTTGCTCTCACAAAAGCTCATATTCAGATATTCATCTTTAAATCCATCTCAAAGTGATCCCATGGCACCTAAAGCAGTTGCAAAACCCTTTACACAGGCTGTATCCAAGCCATCCAGATCCAATACTAGCGAGGGGATACCCCACCGATAGCGGACTCCATCCAAATGGGTCCGGGAGGAGGCCTCCGCATCAGCGGGACGCCGTGTGCGTTTCCGCGAGGCTAACCCCTCATCGTCGGCGCCTCGACAAGCCTTCTCTGATTTCGGGTCTAGCAGCGAGATATTATCGGGTGCAAACAGGCAGGGGACGGCAACCCAAAAGGCACAAGTGTTGAAGATTCCAACCACTTACTTTAGAACTGAGCATCAACACAGCCGGTTCTATAGGCACTTCTATGAACGTAAGATATTCGTGCCTAAAATCATTGATTTCAAGTTCTTGAATGATTATGAGTTTGGAATTGATGAACTATTAGAATTTCAAGGATGGACTGGATTTTTGAAAGCAAATGATAGGGTGTATCCTGATCTAACCCGCATACTTACTACTTATGGGATTAGGAGTACTATCTGACATTTATAAAAGGAACTGATATAAATTTGGGAATTGGAACTGGAAGCCACAAGGAAAATGCAATCCGACGAGTTGCACACATGTTAGATGTTCCTAAGGAAGAAGAACCGATTCCAAATGGGTTGTCTTTGACACAAATGTATAATCAGTTGACAAAAAGCAATAAATACCACCCAGGGATCAAGTTTCTTCATGTGGCGCCCCAGCCCGAGCGTCACAACCTTACCTCAAGATCTGTCGATTGGTAAATGTGCATCAGGATTGTTGCCCTGATCACGCAAAGGGGTTCTTATTGGATATTTATCTACTTAATCCTAACTCCTTAGGATTTTATATCATTTATATATTCAATTTCCATCAAATGCTATTTTAGGCCATTATATCATTCGAGAGTTACACATCTCATCTCATAATCTTCATACTTAATCATATCATGATATTTCATGCCTTAACATTTACCCATAAAAAATTTTTGCCAATCCATAGGCAAAAAACATAACATAATCCTTCTACAACATTGAATAACAATTTAATGTCATCATTCATATAACCATGTAACTCTTAGGTTCATACACAGGTAGCTCATAGAAATTCATTCATCCTCGAATCTCCACCTGTGCTCCTTGCCTCCTTCCTCCTTTCACCTGTCTATGGGTTTGGAAAACAAAACGTGAGTTGAAATTCAACTCAATAAGCAAGCTATATATTTTTTAGGCAATTCATTTTGAAAGAAACATTCTTTAAAACATTTCTCTCCATTCAGTAGAGACACTTAACAAGTGATCAACTACCTACGGAGCAGAAACCTTTTTATAAAACATTCATGAAAATCATTCATGAAAACAATTCATGTAAACCATTCGTAAATCCCAGTTTTTAGGCATTTAATAAACATTGGATGTGCAAATTCATCATTTTCATTCATGACATTATCCTTCATGTGACGGTACGCTAGCACGGGGAACATCCTTTCATGACATGATCCTTTCCATCCTTGGCGCCAGACCTTCCGACTTGGCAATGTCAAGGGGGATTCCTTGTCCACTTACTACCTCAACTAGCCTGCTTGACTTTCATTCCATGCATGACCGTTAGTCACCCAGCATTATATACCCCTTAAACATGGAACTTGTCATTCTCATGTAGAGAATTCTTTGCACCATCCCTTTTTAAACATCATTTCAATGAAACATCATATGAATTCATGTTTCATCACTTTTCATAAATACTTGTGAAACAGTAAGCAAATCACTTGTCATAATTGAAATAACATTTCAATACACATTAAAATAAAGGAATGACCATCCTTAAATACCTTAGAAAGCATTTAAAACAAAACTCATTTAGAAAGCTGCTTGCTTACCTTGCTTGCTTAGCTTTTCGTCTCGCTTATCTCTTTGCCTTTGCCTATACATATAAGAATGAAATAACATTCATATGCTTTCTTTTGCTTGTATTCAACTCAATTTTCCAACACATAATCCATTAACATTCATAACCCACTTGAATTCCAAGTCGGGTATACATACATCGCACTCATTTGTGCATCATACCACCCATTCCTTATTGTGTTTTAAACCCATATTTAAGGTAAACACATAATTATGATTCATAAATCAACATATGGGGATTTATATCACCCATTTATCATTTTTCATCCATTTTTCCATTTTCCTACGTCAATGCTCATTTTAAGCATATGAGTGACGTCTTAAGCTTCATAACTTGATCTCAAAATTTGAGATAATTCAAACATCATTCATACAGCAACATCCTTATGCATTTCATCACATATTCATGCATTTCTGCATTTTAGTAGTTCATATAACCCATTTACCACTTACCCATACTTAGCCTTTCACATACACCCATCTTACAACACATAACTTGGGTGTTTCTTAAAATTTCTCAAGTCAGCAACTTGTGTCCTTATTCAGCAGATTAAACCCCTTAATTAACATTTAATTTAGGGTGTAATTTCGGATTTTCAAACCATTCATGATAGGGTTCCAAAACAGCAACGTTAGGACCCGTTTTTCATCCTTTCAACGCCTCTTTCATGACTTAAATCTTAACAGATTTTTAAGCTATAATTTTCAGCAACTAAATATGTTTTTCTTAACCCAAATTTAGGGTATTATCACATATTTAAAATCCATAATCTAGTTGCTTCCAAAACAGCAACATCTTAAGCATGTAGGGTATCCATTTTGATCCGTTTTGACGTGTCCATACATATATCCTTAAAATCAGATTTAGGGCATATCATTCAAAATTATTTTGGATACTCAAAGACCTTAAACATAGGGTATTCTACCCTCCATAACATTTATAAATCATTTCATCACAAACAGAAACAAAAATCATATGAAAATAATCCATTTTGGCCCCCTTTTGAACATCTCATATACATACCCTAAAAAATCAGATTTTAGGGAAAACTCAACCAGCCCATTTTGGCCGTCCAAAGGGTCGTTAATTTAGAGTACTTTACCCTAAAATTCATCCATAAACAACTTGAGTGCTTCCTTGTATCATTTTTAACCCAAAATGGAGAAATCGGGTCATTTCTTGAAACTTAGGGTTTCATATTTGCTAAAATTATCAACCAATACTTAAATCATCATATGTAATTCAAAAGAACATGAATTACATTCAAATCAACATGCTCAAATCATACAACAACTTAGTTCAGGGTTTTGAGATTTTCCAAGTTGGCTTTCAACTCAAAATTCAACCTAAACTTCCATTTTCACTCTCTTGAACTCTTGATTTCATTTAAAATTTTCAAAAATCATTCAATCCCCATATCAAAGCATCTTAACTCGTCCTTTAAGAGTTCTTTATGAACCATATTCATGGCTCATGATTTGAGAGAAGAAACTTAGGATTAAAGCATCCAAAACTTAAGATATACTTACTTGAATCGAATCAATCTTGAATCCAAACTTTCCCAACTTGGATTCCTTTCTTTCCTCTCCTTTTTCCTTATCTTTTTCTCCTATTTTCCCTCTCTTTTCTTGTTGGACTTGGCATGTTCAAGGGCTGCCTTGGTTTGGGGGTTTTCTCCTTGAGATTTTTCTCTCTCTAACCTCTCCAAGTGGAACCTCCATATGCCCCTTATATGCTGTGAAATTCCGAATTTTAAGCTTAATAAATATAACTTGAAATCATCTAAGGATAAAATTGAAAATTTTATAAAATGAAGGGCTCAGGTGTAACGCATATTGGAAATGAACATTAGTGGAAAAAAATGATTAAGCGAAGTGGGATTAGCAATAATCACGAAAAGACCAAATTGTAATTTCACAAAAGTGAGATTAAATTATAAATTTAGAAAAGATGATTGATTGGTAATTTTGACAAGAATGGATACAAAAAGGGGACTTAATGAGAATTTACAAAGGTTATATTTAGAATTTATAAGAAAATGGAGGGTGATTTATGATCCCACAAAGATTAACTGTGAAATGAATTTTTACAAATATTTTTGAAAAAAATTTTAAAATTCTGAATTATACAAATTGAAATTGTTTAAATTCACGGTCCTTATGGAAAAATAAAAATAAATAGAAAATTTTTGGCTAATTAGGGGCTCTAATTAAAGACTTGTATTCATCCTAACTGTTTTCATTATATCTAAGCATGCATAACTCAGAATCATATAAAAATTTAATAGAAAGTACTAAATTATGTGCTCTCTAATCTAGACGGAACAAATTATGAAAAATAGTTGACTAAATTACCTAACTTGAGTATATTAGAAAACGTGCCCAAAAGCCATTCATTTATGCACCGCATGCACGTACAGGAGTGACGTTGATATTTTGATTAATTTTTTATTTAATTGTTTAGTTAATTAATAACTTAATGTATATAAGGCTATTTGAGATGTAACCTTTGGATCAAGCCTCTTTTAATATATCCTACATATTGAATGGATTAAATTTTGAAAAATATGTCTACAAGTTTTTAAAATGAAATTTTATGCCAAAATATGATTTTGATTAAGTTAAAATATGTACTTTACTCCAATTGAGGTGAAATTTTATGGGTAATCCTATTTTAATATGCTCCAAATATGAATTAGTTAATTAAAATAAAAAAGGAAATTTTTTTCAAAATTCTAAAAGGTGTATTTTGTGAGCAATTAGATATATATTAATAAGAAAAATTTTCTTAATATATAAGTGTGTACATAGACAATTATGAATTAATTTATTAATGTTAAAATCTACCGGTAAAAAAATATATCTATAGGTACGGAAAATCACGCTGGCAGCACAAAAATGATGCTAGCAATGGACGGTGGTGCATGGTAGGAGCTGTCAAAAGTGGATAATGCATGAGGATGGACAGCAATAATTATTTAGGCACCTATTTTTTTAAATGCAACAGCTGTAAATGAATTACAGCGGCAACCTTAAGATGAGGTTAAATAAACCATAGTAAACCGCTCATTGACAGATATAAAAGAGCAGAAATGTGTGAGCAGAGAAGTAGTTCTGAACACTAGGAGCAGGGACGTTCCAATCCAAGCATTTACCATTTTCCCAGCAAGAAAAAAAAGGGTAACGAGCAAAGCAGGTTCTGTTTTCAGGTTTTGAAATTGTGATTTTTCATCATGCTGGTCGTTAGTTTATTTTTGAATGCAATCAATTAAATAAAATTTAATACCATGATTAATCGTTCATATAAAATTCTGAATACATGATTTATATGCTGTTTTTTTTAAAAATTCATTTATATAATTTGCTGGACGTTGCTAGTGGAAGATCGCTGGATGCTATTGTTGATATCCAACAATTAATTAAAGTGATGTATTTCTGGACATTGCAAATCCAAGCTAAGTAACGGTCCAAGCATCCAGTTCTGATTTCATGCTGCTTGATTTTAAAAATTTTAATAAACAGAAATTAGGGAAATGCATGGATGGATGATTACCTTTTTTACAACGTTTTTTTTATTATTAACATTTCAAATCAGATTTAATTATATTTGAGTGATTTAGATAGCTCAAGAAATGTTGGATATAAGTAATGTTAAAGTGGATTTTTATTTCTTTATAATCATGTTTAAAACATGATTTATAAATAATGGAGTAATAGGTTAATCCTAATTGTTATTTCAAACCTGGAAGGTATGTGATATTAGAAACAAAAATATGAACGAAATGATAAATGAAGTATTTTTTCCATGAAATTTTTTTTATAAGCTCATTATATTATCATTAAGAAACTAAAAAATTTCTAGCTTAAAATATTAATAATATTAAAAATTAAAAATCCGAGAATATTAACTTAAACAGGGTAAAACGGGTGACAGAATCAGTTGTAGTAAATGATTTTTAATATTTTTTTTAGATGGATTTTTGGTCTGAAATTTTTATATAATGTAAAAGTTATCATTATTATCACTAGAAAAAAATAAAAAATGATTTTTTAATGATATAAGTATGGTTTAAAAATAACGTGATTAAGGCTGCTCCTGATTACACAACACTGTCCATCACAGTGAAAATGTCAAAATAAATATATAATGTTAATATTTATTTCTAAAATTTTTATGACGGTTAATTAATGTAATTATATATGTATGATATAAAGTTCAGAATTAAATACATTTATTTGTTTACAAATAAATATTTAAAGAAATCAGTACGCCTGATTTCAACAAATGAGGACAGTTTGAGAAATAATCAAAAATAAATATGAAAACTAAGTGAAAGTGATACAAATTAATATATATGTTAGTAAAGAGTGTAATAAAATATTAAGGATATCAAGAATAATTAATAATTGATGTTATAATATGTATATGGAATTAATGGGTAAATAAGAAGATGGAACATAGTGAAAATAAGAAGAGAAGGGTTGTTTTGGAATTTAATAATAAGTTCCAGTAAATGAAATTTATTTTCATTATAATATGTAAACAAGGTTTACAAAAAGGTACAAATTTATGATCACTAAGTAAGTGATTAAGTACCTAAGATATGATTTTAGAAAATATAAATGAGGGTAAAAGGTAATATATAGGGTTGTTTGAGGGAAATTACAAAAATTATAAAAAGTATAGACCCAAATTATAAGCCCTTACCCTTAAGCAAATATCTTGAGAGATTTTCTCAAATAATATGTCAATTATAAAAAATATATGCTAAGTATAAAATGCGAAAATCCAAGATGTTGGATTTAACTAAGTGTTACAAATCCTAAGTAGGATTTGGAAAATTAACCCTTAAATAATGATGTCAAAATAAATGGAATGGTTAGACCTTGAAACAAGTTCAACCAAATGAGGATAAGAGTGGTTGGTATTAGCCAAATATGAAAATGTGGTTAGAAGATAATTATATTGAATTTATGGAAAAAGAAAGATAAACGGCTTATTTGAATTGGTGACATCAAATGACTTAGGAAGTTCATAAGCAATTGCCTTGAGAAGTTGACTAAAGGAAAGAAAACAAGTGTTAAGGATGGAATTGATAAGAGAGAGATGGTAAACATAAGTGAATTGGAACAGGGTGATGACAATATTGAACTAAAGGTAGAAATGGGTCAAAGTTGATATGAAACACACATGGGTTAGAAAACCCTAAGATAGATTCGGAGTTAATAGTAGAAATGTGCAAGCATGGGATATTATGTTTATATGATAAAAAAAATGGTCATTTTCATTTGTATAGGAAAAGGAAAGGGAAAAGTGGAAGGTACAAGTTGACTACGCAGGTAAGCAAGTTACATGCTTTCTAAAATATTTCTAAATGTTTGCAAATGTTTGCTCACATGACTTATAAAATATATTTAAGGATGGTCATTCCTATAATGCTTTACATGAAATGATTGCTAACTACTTGTTAACTGTTTTTATGAAAAGTTTATGATTTATAAATGTTATGCCAGCATGTGAATGTGAATTATCATGGTGCACGAGGATTAGGTTACGAGAGAGGTGTAATTGGACCGGATGTCCTCCTCTAGCGTGACTGAGTCGCTAATACAGGCTGAGGCCGGCGGCGCCCTCCCTGAAATGGGAGCAAGATCAAGTAGTGGACGCCTAGCTAGCGATCCATTTGAAAAAATGTCATGTATGCATTGAATGCATTTGCATTTTCATATTATGCACAAAAAGGAAATGGAAAATGTTTACTTACAAAAGGAAAAGACTTGCTTACTGAGTATTAGTACTCATATTTTGTTTTCCAAAAATTTAGTCAGGTAAATGGAGATGACCCATGGAGAAGGATAGGTATAAAAAGAATGTCAAGATATTTGCATTCCTTTGCATGTGTGAAAAGAAGAAGATGAATTTATAGTATGATCAATGTTATGTTGAATGTTGATGAAAACAATTAAGTTGAGGTAGTAAAACCTGTACGGAATATGTGAGAGAATGCAGAATTATATGTAAATGGTGTATATGATGATTTTTCTGTAAAGACAATCGTTATGAGTCTGATAATGTAAAGACAATAGTTAAGACTATGATATGGGAAATTCTTTTCAAGTTGGATGAATGAAAATGTTATCGGTATTGACGTTATATATATATATATATAAATCGTCGTGTGATCAGGGCAACAATCCTGAGTCACGTTTACCAACCCTTTTCGACCCCGGAGTAAGGACTATGTGGAGCCTCGGGTCGGGGGCGCCACATATGCCCTTCATTTTCCAGATTTTTGGGCCCACTTTGCCACCTTATTTGGAGGGTAATTAATGGGTATCTTATCCCTTGATGTGTTGGCTAACTCATAACCAAGTAAAATAGACATTTATCTGATATAAAAATCACCAAATCAAAGCACTTAAATAAGCTACTTAGCTCCTCCCCAAGTGGACGTCCACATGGCTGCCTTCCATGGCTTTCTTGGCCACCAAGTCTCCTTTAATTTATGAGCATTTACATACCCTCTCTCCCTTAGCGTAGCTGTGAAACCTCGATCTTAGACACGAGTATAAAACCCTAGGGTTGTAAACCCTAGGTAATGTATTAATAAAATATATATTCATGAGTATGAAAACATGTGTATTAGAGGTTAAAGAAATGCAATTGTGGGATCAAACCATGAAAATAGTAACGTGAATAGTAACCAAGGTGATTAAGAGTTAATCATGAAGATTAACCTAATCAAAAAATGACAAAAAGGAGATTTAATCACTACAGGACGAAATAACAATTCTTTTTGATATTTTAATCCAATTTTGGATTTTTGTGGAAAAATAAAGAAAAATTCATAAGTTGCAATCCGGGCGTCAGAATTCGATGAAATTTTTTATGGATGGTTAAAAATTCATAATGAACATGATGGATGGTTTAATATGTGATGAAAATCACAAATTAAAGATCAAGATGGAGCGTCAAATGGAGATTAAAAAAAAGTAACCCAACTTTACATTAATTAAGCATTTGACTTTTATTTAAAATAAATATTAAAAAATAAAAAATTAATAAAAAGCAGCTGCAGTAGGGGGTGTGACCAGGGGGGCAGTTGGGAGTCTTGACCATGATCAACCTCATCTTTAATCAACGGCTAAGATTGATTTAGCCTAATTTAATTAATTTTAAAAATTAAAAAAATAGGTAAAAAAAGTGCTGCATAGGGGGGCTGGAGCAGGCCTAGGGTGGACAGATCTTGGCTCAAAGAAATTTTTAAAATTAAAAAGAAATACCAATTTATAATTAAATACCTCAAAGCTATGGGGTAAAATCTAATTTTTTGAAAGATCAAGCCTTATAAATAGAGCAGCAGGGGGGACGTCCAAGGCACAATCACCCAGATCCAACTTGATCTATTCCAAGTTCCCAAAACCCTCCCACACATTCAAGGAAGAAAAGGAGGAAGTTAGAGAGAGAAAGGGTGAGAAAAAGTGGGATATCTCCACATCGGGTAAGTGATTTCTACCCAAATTTCTTTTGGATGTTAAGTAGGGTAAAACTATGCTTAGATAATACCTAATCATGAGAAAATAAATATAAATATAATGCTTAATTGAAATTATGCCAAAACATCAAAATTTTGCAGTGAAGATAGGGTATTCGGGAAGATAGCATATGATATGTGTAAATAATGCTCCAAAAATGATAAATGATGATTTGGAATATATGAATATGATAAATATGATATTGGCATAATGATATATTAATTTCATGATTTTTGAAATTAAGGATTATGCTTAAGTGAATTTATGTTGATTTTTAGTATATGGAGAAAATAATTTATTTAGCCAAGTAAATGATGATAAATTAAAAATTTATGAAATTTCCCATGATATACTAAGCATAAGTTATATCATGGTATTTTTATTTTTGGAAAAAATGTCAAATTTTGGAACCCATGAACAGTAACCCACGTTGCTGTAAACAGTAACCTCGGATGAACGGTACCTATGAACACTGATGATGAACAGTAATCTGCTACAGTAATCTGCTACAGTGACATGAACAGTAATTATGAACATTGAACAGCGTGATTTTGGAAAAAAATTGAGATTTATTTTTATATATTTATGAGGATATATGAATGGAATTTTTAAAGGATTTATGGATAAAAATCCATATAAGGAGGTAATTACCAAGTATTTATAAATGGATAACCTCTATAGGAATGAGGTAATAAATTATTATAAAGCATGCATGGGAAGCAATCTAAGATATGAAATGATATAGATAAAATATCATTTTTGCTTGTATAGGAAAAGAAAATGAAAAGGTGGAGGACACAGACTGAGGAGGTAAGCAAGTTCTATTTTGAAATTTCTTTTCAAATATTGCAAATGATTGCAAATATGATTATGAAATGTGTTTAAGGATGACCACTCCTATAATGTTTGAAATGATAAATGTTTGTTTGCTTCTCAAATGATTTTTATCAAGTTTATGGTCATGTCATGCCAACATATGTATGTATGAACATGTTGCACAAGGAAGAGGCTTTGGTGGAGATAGTAAACGGATCGGGGATCCCCCTTCACTATTGCCGAGTCGCAAGGGCTGTGTGCCGGCGGCGTCATCCCAAGAGATTGGAGGCAAAGGAAAGTCATGTGTGAATGAATGCATTGCATTTTTTTGAAATGCATAAGTATGAAAAGGTTTACATGATGTTTTATCGAAATAATATTTCAAAAAGGGATGGTGCAAATAATTCTTTACATGAGAATGACAAATCACTTGGTGTAAGAGGTATATAATGCCAAAAAAATCAAAAGTCATACATGTAGGAGACCATGTAGGCTAATCAAGGTAAAAGACACAAGATCCCCCTTGACGAGGCCAAGTCGGAGAGAGCCGGCGTATTGGACCATGCTATGTGATATGTTTTTTGGACTAGCGTACCCATACACGAAAGTCTATGTCAGGAATGGAAAGGAAGCCTTTGCACATCCAATGTTTATGAAATAATTTTTATGAAAAAATTTCTATTCCATTGGTAGTTGATCACTTGGTAAGTGTCTCCTATCAAATGGGAAGAAATACATTTGAATGAAAGGAAAATGTTTACTTGCCAAAGAAAAAGGCTTGCTTACTGAGTATTATTACTCATATGTGTTTTCAAAATGACAAACAAGATATGGAGCTGACTCATAAAGGATGTCAGGTAAAAATGACCTGCAAATTTAATTGCAGTTCTATGTATGCGTCCAAAGGGACAAATGTATGATAATCATGTTGAAGACATGTTTTATAGATATTACAAACATGATTGCACTTATGTGAATTATTTCAATAAAAAGGAAATATGAATGGTTTTATGATGTTATGGATGAGTCTATTATGAATGATAAATGGTGTGGAATGCAAAGACATGAAATGATGATGAATATATATTTATGTGATGAAAGAAAAGAAAAAGAAAAAAATGAAAAGAAAAAAATTGGACGAGATCCAATTAAGAACCCGCCGTGTGATCCGGGCAACAATCTTGAGTCACATTTACCAATCTAAAAGATTTTGGAGTAAGGACTATGTGGACGTCGCAGTTCGGGGCGCCACAATAGCTAGGTTTTGACTTGGTTTAAAAAATCAAAAAAATCCAAGTGTATGACCCTTGGACGTCCACCATGTGCCACCTTTCAAGCCTCCTTGAGGCTAGCTCATTAGCCCTTTAATTCAAGCATTAATGCATGGTATTTATCATGGATTTTGTGATTTATGATAATTCACAAAATCAAGCTCAAAAAACCACCTTTTGACACCTCATATGGAGCATTTACTTAAGCCATTAAACCACTTGCTTTTTAATAAATGTTATGGTACTTTTGGGTGTACAAAGTTAATGCTACTCGCCTTTTTCCGATTAAGCACTTTACCATGGTAATTAGCTTAATCCAATCCACTCAAACCATAGATTTCATAATTTTATTCCATCGTTTCAAATTTCTTCTCAAACTGACGTTTCTACGTCAAGTTATGAACTTTTGAAATTTTCTTTAGAGTGTGAGATTAAAAATACATAAAAATAAATAATTATCACTTAAATCTCATCACTTGTATCTTAATCCAATCCACTCATAAGTTTGAGCCCAACATCATGAGTTTGCCTTTAAAATTTCATCTCATTTCGCCTTACAGGCATAAAGTTATGAATTTTCTATGATTTTCAACATAACTTTATAATTTCCATTTTAATCTTAATTAATTATATCATGAAAATTAAAATAAATATTCATGCCACATTAGCATGTTCTAATCCTCCTTAAGCCCCTTTGTGACTTACTTTTGGTTATAGCGATTAATCTTAATCACCATTCTTAGTTGCAAACTAGGGTTTGCAAAAATTCATAAATTCATAAAAATCATCTAAAATTCATTTAAATAACACATGTGTCATATTTAAAGACCTACTTAGGTCTGGGTATCACACTTCATTATATGAATCTGTCTCCAAGATTGAGGGTTCTTAGACTGCTGATTGCTCATTGCATCTATCCTCAGGGAGGAGGCAGCAATCAACTTAACCCACAGGAGCCAGAAATTTTATGGAAAGTGGAAAACAGAGTTAAAGTTAGCTTGCCTGCCTTATTACTAGAAGCCTTGGCTTTAAAGAAGGATAACCCACGAGGGGTATTGCCACACGGGACATGGATCACCCGCATCCCGCATTATATTGGTGTTGATCTTGATGGAGAGTCGTTTGAAGTTCTCAAGCCAACCAATGCGATCAACAAGGCACTTTTACAGAGGATGAAAATAAATGTAGAACATTTCAGGGAAGAAAGAATCAGGGAAAGGATGGGACAACCGTCTCAAGAAGAAGCCGAGGGAGCACATGTTGAGGGGGAGCAGCCCCCGCCATCACCTCAGCCACAGGCAGTCCCATCTCCACCACCTGCAGTCCCAGTTGAGCATGCTTCACCTCATTCTTATGGATCGTGTTCTCCTAGAGGGTCAGAGATACCAAATTTGGCTTCACATTTGACTTCTTGGGACAATTCAACAAATGTAACAAGGGAGCACTTGGAGCAGATGGAGGATAGACTGACCTCCTAGATCGCTGGGGTTCTTACAGCTATTATGGACATGCATTCAAGGCGGGATCGCATGGACCAGGAGTTAAGAACGATTAAGTACCGTTTGGCATCAGGGAGTGGCAGAGTCAGACCAATACTTGATCTTGATCGACTAGTCAGTGAGTCTGTGCGGCGTGCGCCCACAGCTCAACCTGTATCTTCCTTTTATTCCTCAGCACACATTAGACCCACTCTACCGATCAGATAGTCTCCATATCCTATCTCGGCATTCCTATTAGCCAAATCTCAAATTCACGATCACCTTTTTTGATTCATTGATAAAAAGGGAAGAATAGTTTGAGTGAGTTTAGATAGTAGTTGAGTCATGGATTGGGTAGTTTGTACTTACATGGAATTGCATTTCAGGTTGCATTTCATTTTGTATAAAATGTTGATCATATATGAATAGGTTGTGTTTATGTTGTTTATGTTCTGAATGAATGAGAAAGTTCTATTTTGCTGAAATTGATTTGAATGATTTTAACTTATGATATATGCATGCAAATTGTTATTGAAATGTAATGCAAATGACTCATGTATATTTTAAAATATCAAAACAAAGTAAATTGGTATGTTTTAAGATAATGAAAGGTATAAACTCAAATTAGTTTTGTCAATCATCAAAAAGGGAAGATTGTTGGAATCAATGGCAAATTAAGCAAAAATCTGTGTTTTGATGATTAACAATTCAATGTGAGTAAGTTTTGGTTACTAATATTTTTTGTGAAAATGTTTAAAGGTTATAAAAATGAAAAATCAGAATCTGACATATCAAGTTGCAATCTAAGTCGACTCAGCTATTGACTTCAGTCAAGTCGATACCCAAGTCGACCTCAAAAGCGACTTGGAAGAAGAAAAACACTACAGTGCTGAAAATTGATCCAAGACAATTGAAGTCGCATTGCCAAGTCGACTCCATCTGCGACTTGGGTAAAGTTGCAGACCCAAGTCGACTCCAGCATCGACTTCGAGAACCCAGAACTTCCAGCGTTGAAACTCGGATCCAGAACAGGCGAAGTCGCAGAGTCAAGTCGACTCCAGCATCGACTTCGAGAACCCAGAACTTCTAATGTTAAAATTGGGAATCCAGGATGGGAAGTCGCATACCCAAGTCGACTTCACGTGTGACTTGAGTGAAGTTAGAACCCAAGTCGACCCAGGCATCCGACTTGAGTTAGATTGAAGATAAATTAAGTCCAAGACAAGCAGATTTGCATAACTAAATCATTCTAGACTATATTCTGATCAAGGAAACTCAAAGATTTCAAAATCAAGAATATCAAGGGATTCTAAATCTATGACATGAAAAATAGATCCCCAAGTGTAAATTGAACATATCAAAGCTTCGACAAAGTTCAAATGAATCAGAGGAAGAACAAATACAAGATTAATATCAAGCTGATTTCCAAAGAACCCAAGTTCATCAAGTAAATATAGAAAGTGAAGTCGCACCAGAAGTCGACTTCACCTGCGACTTGGGTCAAGTCCAGGACCAAGTCAACCTGAGGAAGAACTTGAGGTGTTTGCTGGAGACCGAAGTCGCACCTCAAGTCGACTTCAGTATGCGACTTGGCTGAAGTCGCACTCGAGGTTGACTTCATCTGCGACTTGGGTCGCAACGGTCGGAAAAATTCGAACGTTGGCGCATTAAATGCGCGCCACCAACCTCCAAATGTTCGAATTTACTCCACCATTATAAATATGCATTCAAGTGAACGTGCTAGAGTTTAGATAGAGCATTAACTGAGATTCAACTACCATCATTTCCAAGCATTAAGTGATCAACACAAGATTCTAAGGAAGAACCGCGCTTCAACTTGCTGCACTCCTTAAAGTTGATCATATCAATGCTTCTACAAGTTCTTCCACAAGTTGAAACTTGGCTACACAATCTGTAAAGTGTAGATTTCTCTATTTGATTCGTTATTTGTATTTGATACTTGGTTTAATATTAAGATTTTGAACCAAGTGAAAGCAAAGTAGTGTTGTGACTCGAGTGGGACTCGTCACCTACTTGTGCTATGATTTGTACATGCCTCCTAGAGCTAGAATCTAGAAGAGAGTTGTTGCTCTAGTTGTATTTGAGAATATATAGTGGAACCCAAGTCACAAAGGGTGTGAGCTTGGAAGAGTGGAGTAGGAGAAGTTGCCCGAACCACTATAAAAATCTTGTCTATTGCTGTGATTTACATTTCTATTTTTTATTGCTTTATTACTCTCCATATTTTTCATTTATTTCATTAAAGGGGATTAAATCAAACAGGGGAAAATTTTTGTTTAAAAGAAAAATTTTAAAATACCCAATTCACCCCTCCCGTCTTAGGTAATTGCCATAAACTCAGGACCAACAAGTGGTATCAGAGCAGGTCTTTAAGTTTTTAATCAAAGAGATGTATTTGAAATGACATCCCAATCAACTTCCACCTCTGCATTTGCCGAGGGCCAATCTTTCACTAGACCGCCCCTATTTGATGGGACTAACTTCGGTTATTGAAAGTTGAGAATGAAATAGTTGATCATGGCTACGGATATTAATTCTTGAATTGCTATCCAAGATGGTATTGTGTTGCCTACTGATGAAAGAGCTTCCACATGGTCCGAGGAGGAAGTAAGACTTGTTAAAAGCAACGCAAAGGCCGTGAATTCCCTCTTTTGTGCATTGACGACATCCGAATACGATAGAGTATCTTCATTCCAAACTGCTAAAGAAATTTGGGATACTCTTACATCCATATATGAGGGAACTTCTCAAGTCTAAGGGACTAGGAGAAATATTTTGATTGGAGAGTTAGAAAGTTTTAAAATGCTCGAAACTGAAAATATCTCTGAAATGTTTGCTAGATTTTCTAAGATTACTAACGCTTTGAAAAGTCTTGGAAAAGCAATTTCTGAATTCGAGCAGGTAATGAAGATCTTAAGAGCGTTACCCGAATCTTGGACTCCGAAAATCACAGCCATTGAGGAAGCAAAGGACCTCAATACATTACGGCTAGAAGATCTAATAAGCTCACTTATGTCTTGTGAGCTAAAAAAGAAGAGAAATGAAGAACAACATAATGGCAAAAGAATTATTGCCTCAAAAGTTGCACACGCATCAGACGACTCCACCTCATTATCTCAAAATGACGATGAGGAAATTGTCTTGCTCGCAAGACGATTCATAAAATTTGTGAGGAAAGCAAAGAATTTCAAGAGCTTCAAAGAAAGAAATCCAAAGGAGAAAAAGAAGGAGGCTACAAAGTGCTTCTAGTGCAGTGGTATGTGTTGGAAATATGTGGAAAATAAGCCAAGTCTATGTTTTGATGATTAACAAATCAATTTGAGTAAGTTTTCGTTACTAACATGTTTGTGGAAATGACTTAAGGTTATAAAATTGAAGAATATGAAGCATGGCAAGTCAAGTCGATTTCCAAGTCGACTTAGGCTTCGACTTAGGCCAAGTCGATCCCCAAGTCGACTCAAGAAGCGAATTTAAGACGTCATTTCCTTCGAGAGTTGAAATCAAGAACGAGAACTACCGAAGTCGCATCCCAAGTCGACTTCGCTTGCGACTTGAGGTGAAGTCGCAGACCAAGTCGACTCCAATAGCGACTTGGAGGCGTCATTTCTGTCCAGAGTTGAAACCGAGAACAAGAACTCCCGAACTCGCATCCCAAGTTGACTTCGCTTGCGACTTGAGGTGAAGTCGCAGACCAAGTCGACTCCATTAGCGACTTGGAGGCGTCATTTCTGTCCAGAGTTGAAATCGAGAACAAGGGCTGCCGAAGTCGCATCCCAAGTCGACTCCGCATGTGACTTGGGTGAAGTCGCAGATCAAGTCGACTCCGACTTCGACTTCAATACGGAAACATACAGATCAAGATAACTCAGTGATAGAATCAAGAGATTCAAAAGAAAATGAAGATCAAATGAGGATCAAGTGAAGACCAAAGCAAAGCTGCATACTTCTCGTGGAGAATCGAGATCATGAATTTGGATTTCTCTTATGCACTCCAATACTCAAAGACTCAAGACTCAAGACATGGAGTCAAATGTGTTTAAGATAAAAGAATCATAAAGAGTCTTAAAGGAAGAACAACCAAACATGAAGAAACTCAAGCAAGCAAAGCATTCCAAGGATTTCAAGTTCATCAAGCAAGCTGTCGAGGTGAAGTCGCACCCGAAGTCGACTCCACCTGCGACTTGGGTTAAGTCGAGGACCAAGTCGACTCAGACTGGAACTTGAAGTTGTTGCAAACAGGCGAAGTCGCACCCGAAGTCGACTCCATCTGCGACTTGGGCGAAGTCGCACCCGAAGTCAACTCCACCTGCAACTTGGGTCGCAACGGTCGGAAAAGTTTCGAACGTTGGCGCATTAAATGCGTGCCACCTACCTCCAAAAGTTCGGATTCCATCCACAATTATAAAAGGCATTCAATATGAACGAGGAGGGTAGCTGAGAATCATTAAGTGTGCATAACTCCTATCTTCAAGAGCATTAAGTGATCAAGCCAACATTTAGAAGAAGAACTTTGCTTCCAAACTGTCAAGAGCTGCTTGCTGAATCTCTAAGCCTACACTACAAGTTCTTCTCTGCGCCAAAAACTGCCTCTACACAACAGTAACGTGTAGAAACTTTCTTTTATTCTTATTGATTGTATTGAACTTGTTTTAGCTTGGGTATCTAAGAACAAGTGTAAGAAAAGTAGTGTGTGATTGGAGTGGAACTCGTTACCTACTTGTGCTGTGTATTGTTGATGCCCCCTAGAGCTAGAATCTAGAAAAGAGCAGAGACTCTGGTTGTATATGCCCCTTAGAGCTAGAATCTAGAAGAGAGTGGAGACTCTAGTTGTATTCGCGGAATACATAGTGGAACCCAAGTCACAAGGGGTGTGAGCTCGGAAGAGTGGAGTAGGGAGGTTGCCCGAACCACTATAAAATCTTGTGTGTTCATTTTTATTTCTGCTCTTTACATTATTGCTCTGATTTTGTTTCTTCATAAAGGGGACGAGATTAATCCGGGGTAAAGTTTTTGTTTAAGTTGTAAATTTTTAAATACCCAATTCACCCCTTCCCTCTTGGGTAATTGCCATTAACTCGGGACCAACAAGTGGTATCAGAGCAGGTCTTTGAGTTATACCAAAGAGATCTTTTAATATGGCATTCCAATCGACTTCGTTCCCGCATTTGCCGAAGGCGAATCTTTTACTAGGCCACCATTGTTTGATGGGAACAATTTCGGCTATTGGAAGCTTCGTATGAAGCAACTCATCGTGGCTACAGATATGGATTCTTGGATTGCAATCCAAGACGGTGTAACCTTGCCTATTGATGAAAGAGCTTCCAAATGGACCGATGAGGAAGTGAAAACTGTTAAGAGCAACGCCAAGGCTATGAATTCTTTATTTTGTGCTCTTACCGCTTCCGAATATGATAGAGTATCCTCTTGTTTAACTGTAAAAGAGATATGGGATACACTAACATCTATCTATGAAGAAACTTCTCAAGTCCAAGGGACAAGGAGAAATATTTTGATAGGAGAATTAGAAAGCTTTAAAATGCTAGAAACAGAAAATATTTCTAAAATGTTTGCTAGATTCTCTAAAATTACTAATGCTTTGAAAGGTCTTGGAAAAGCTATCTCTGAATCTGAACAGGTCATGAAGATCCTAAGAGCTCTACCGGATTCATGGACTCCAAAAATTACTGCAATAGAAGAAGCCAAAGACCTAAACACATTGAAGCTAGAAGATCTTATTAGCTCATTAATGTCACATGAGCTAATCAAGAAAAGGAACGAGGATCAATACAAAGGCAAGAGAACCATTGCATTGAAAGTATCACATAACTTGGATGGGTCAACCTCCTCATCTCATAACGACGATGAAGACATTGCATTGTTAACCCGGAAATTTCGAAAGTTCGTAAGGAGAAAAAAAAGCTTTAAAGATTTCAAAGAAAGACCGCAAAAAGAGAAGAAGAAGGAGGCCACAAAGTGCTATAGATGCGGCGGTACGGGACATATGCAAGCTCAATATCCTACACCAGAAGAGAGATCAAAAGATCAACAAGAAAGGAAGGAAAGATATGAAAGCAGAAAATTCCAAAGGCCAAAGGGAAGAGGAATGTACGTGAACGAAGAAACTTCATCCACAAGTAGTTCCTCAACCGATGATTTTGATGCAGCAAATTGTGCAAGAATATGCTGCATGGCGCGGATTGAGCAAGAAGAAGATTCGTTGTGTTTAAACACAACGGAAGTTTTGGAAGAGCAAACCACCTCAACCAAGTACACAAGTGATGAAGAGGTAACTTCCAAATTTTGCTATTCTCAATCTATTCACTCTTCTATTCAAGAATGTCTCAAATGTGCTGAATTAAAAGAATTACAACATGCATATGATTCATTATATGAAGAAATCAAAAAGCTAGGAAATAAGTTATCATTAAAGAGACAACGATGCAATTCCATTATTATTGTAAATGGAAAACTAGCTGAAAGTACATCAAAACTGAAAGATGAAAATGAATTGCTTTTGAAAGAAGTAGAGAAATTGAAAAAGGAGAATGAATCCTTAAATGAATCATTAGCTAAATTCTCTAATCCAGGAGAAAACATAAAAATGTTTCTGAACATGACCTCTCAAACAAATAAAAGAGGTCTTGGATACTCCATATTTGAGCAAAGAGAAAGTGGCAAATCGAATGTGCCAATACTTGGAAAAAATCAAACCAAAACTGCACCTATCTACAAGCCCAAAGGGAAATATATTATGTGGACTAGAAGGCCAACTTTTGAACCACTACATACTTGGAGGCCTACTCCTAGATTACCAATGGCTTGCAATTTTTGCAACAAGATGGGTCACAAAATTCATAAATGTAACTTTAAGAAACTATATGACCATGGTGCAAAATTATTTTGGGTTCCAAGAAACACGAGATTTGGGCTTTCTAAATTAGAACAACAAAGATTAAATCAGGTTACTAACCCAAATGGACCCATAAAATGGGTACCAAAAAGATAAGATTTATTTGCTCATTTTTCAGATATGTTTCAAAGCAAAGGCAAGCAACGTTTGGTTCATGGATAGCGGTTGCTCAAGGCATATGACCGGTGAAAGAAGTTTATTTCATAAACTCAAGCCTTGCAACGATGGAAATGTTGCCTTTGGAAATAATGAGAAAGGTAAAATCAAAGGTAAAGAAAACATTTATAGTATTTCAAATGCATGTATGGAAGATGTATTATTTGTTGAAGGACTCAAGCACAATTTGATAAGTATTAGCCAATTATGTGACAAAGGATACAAGGTTGTGTTTGAATCATCTATATGTAATATATTTGATGGAGAACATATCATGTTTAGCGGAAAAAGACATGGAAATGTATATTTGGTTTCACTGGATGAACTAGATGGTCAATGTCTAATGGCCATTGACAATGATCCATGGGTTTGGCATAAGAGGCTTGGACATGTGAACATGTCAAACATTAAAACTCTATGGAAAAATAATTTGGTAGAAGGATTGCCAAAATTGAAATATGACAAAGATAAAATTTGTAAGGCATGTCAATTGTCAAAACAACCTAAAATGCCTTTTTCTACCAAAAAGGAGATTTCCACCACTAGGCCACTTGAATTGCTACACATGGATCTATATGGGTCATCCGACATCTTAACCATTGGTGGAAAGAAATATGTGTTTGTAATAGTTGATGATTTTTCAAGATTCACATGGGTAATTCTCTTAGCTAGCAAAGATGAAGCCTTCTCTATATTTGCAACTTTTGTCAATTTTGTGCAAAATGAAAAACAAAGTACTATTATGACCATAAGAAGTGATCATGATGGTGAATTTGAAAATAAACGATTCATAGAATTATGCAATGAAAAAGGAATTCATCACACATTTTCTGCACCAAGAACTCCACAACAAAATGGAGTAGTTGAAAGGAAAAATAGAACTATACAAGAGATGGCTAGAACAATGCTAAATGAGAGTAAATTATCTAAGAAATTTTGGGGTGAAGCTGTAAGTACAGCTTGTCATGTGTTGAACCGAGTTACCATTAGAACAATCTTGAAAAAGACCCCATATGAGCTATGGAAAGGTAGAAAACTAAATATTTCATATTTTCATGCCTTTGGTTGCACATGTTATGTTTTGAACAATAGAAAAACCAACTTGGGAAAACTAGATGCTAAGAGTGATGCGGCAATATTTCTTGGTTACTCATCAAATAGCAAAGCATATAGAGTCTTCAATAAAAGAAATCAAGTTGTAGAAGAGTCAATACATGTTGTTTTTGATGAATGTAACCCATGCTCCAAAAGAAAAGATGATTTAAGTGATGCAGATAATGTCATAAGCAATCTTGAAAAACTACATTTGGAGAAGCAAGAAAAATCCATGGAAGAAAGGGTAAGTGAAGGTAATAATTCCTATAAACCTCTAACTGATTTAAAGTTAAAAAATGACCATCCAATTGAGCAAGTTATAGGGAATGTTTATGAAGGTGTAAAGACTAGAAGGTCAAAATAAAATGTTTGTGGACAATACGCCTTTGTATCCAAAATTGAACCAACCACTATTGATCAAGCTCTTGATGATGAAAATTGGATCATAGCAATGCAAGAAGAGCTAAATCAATTTGAAAGAAATCAAGTTTGGCATCTTGTTCCAAGACCAAAAGATTGTACTGTCATTGGCACAAAGTGGGTCTTTAGGAACAAATTAGATGAAAGTGGACTTGTAGTGAGAAACAAAGCTAGACTTGTGGCAAAGGGATACTCACAAGAAGAAGGAATAGATTTTGAGGAATCCTATGCCCCGGTTGCTAGATTAGAAGCTATTCGCATTTTACTAGCTTTTGCATCTCACATGAACTTTAAATTGTTTCAAATGGATGTTAAAAGTGCATTCTTGAATGGATATATAAATGAAGAGGTGTATGTTGAATAACCACCTGGATTTGAGGAGAAAGATCAATCTAAATTTGTATACAAATTAACCAAAGCATTATATGGCTTAAAACAAGCTCCAAGGGCTTGATATGAAAGATTAAGCAAATTTCTGATTGATCATGACTTTCAAAAGGGAAAGGTAGACACCACTTTGTTTATTAAATACAAAGAAAAAGATATCTTGATTATTCAAATTTATGTGGATGACATTATTTTTGGTGCTACTAATGAGATTCTTTGTCAAGAATTTTCTGAGCTTATGCAGAAAGAATTTGAGATGAGTATGATGGGGGAGCTGAATTTCTTCCTTGGACTACAAATCAAGCAACTAAAAGAAGGGATTTTCATCAACCAGTCCAAGTATATCAAAGAAATGTTGAAGAAGTTTAGCATGGACAATAGCAAAGGGGCAAACACGCCTATGAGCTCAACAATTAAAATTGACAAAGATGAGAAAGGAAAAAAAATTGATTTAAAATTATATAGAAGCATGATAGGTTCTTTATTATATTTAACTACTTCTAGGCCTGATATATTGTTTAGTGTATGTATGTGCTCAAGATTTCAATCATGACCAAAAGAATCACACTTGGTAGCTGTAAAAAGAATTTTCAGATATTTAGTAGACACTACCAACATAGGACTTTGGTATCCAAAGGGCTCTAATTTTGATTTAATCGGCTACTCGGATGCGGATTTTGCCGGTTACAAAGTAGATAGACAAAGCACTAGTGGAACATGTCAGTTTCTTGAAAACACGTTGGTTTCATGGTTTTCAAGAAAATAAACTAGTATTGCTCTATCTACGGCGGAAGCCGAATACATTGCCGTCGGGAGCTGTTGTGCCCAATTACTTTGGATGAAACAACAACTTAGGGATTATGACATGGATTTTAAAGATATATCCATTAAATGTGATAATACTAGTGCAATATGTTTAACTAAAAATCCAGTATTGCATTCTAGGACCAAGCATATAGACCTTAGACATCATTTTATTAGAGAACATGTAGAAAATCATGACATATGTTTGGAATATGTAAGAACAGAGGATCAAATTGCAGATATATTCACCAAACCTCTTATAAAAGAATCATTTTATAAAATTAGAAATGATTTGAGAATGCTTGAATTAACTTAGCAAAACACAAACTGAGGGGGAGCACAGGTTCAGGGGGAGCAACCCCACCGTTCTCAAAAAGTTTTACCCACTCTATCTCAATTTTTTTGATATATTGACAAAAAGGGGGAGAAGAGATCGAGATTTGAGTCTAAGTGGTTTTAAGAAGAGATTGGGACTTGAGTCTAAGTTTTTATGACTGGTTTTAAGTTTTTTGTTTGAATGTTTTTTATTGTTTGCATGAGTATGTTAAAAACTTCAAAATGCAGAATTGGCATGTTTTTAAGACATTGAAAGGTATACACTCAAATCAGTTTTGTCAATCATCAAAAAGGGGGAGATTGTTGGAAATATGTGGAAAATAAGCCAAGTCTATGTTTTGATGATTAACAAATCAATTTGAGTAAGTTTTGGTTACTAACATGTTTGTGAAAATGACTTAAGGTTATAAATTTGAAGAATATGAAGCATGGCAAGTCAAGTCGATTTCAAAGTTGACTCAGGCTTCGACTTAGGCCAAGTCGATCCCCAAGTCGACTCAAGAAGCGACTTCAAGAAGTCATTTCCTTCCAGAGTTGAAATCGAGAACAAGAACTGCCGAAGTCGCATCCCAAGTCGACTTCGCTTGCGACTTGAGGTGAAGTCGCAGACCAAGTCGACTCCAGTAGCGATTTGGAGGCGTCATTTCTGTCCAGAGTTGAAACCGAGAACGAGAACTGCGAAGTCGCATCCCAAGTCGACTTTGCTTGCGACTTGAGGTGAAGTCGCAGACCAAGTCGACTCCAGTAGCGACTTGGAGGCGTCATTTCTGTCTAGAGTTGAAACCGAGAACAAGGGCTGCCGAAGTCGCATCCCAAGTCGACTCCGCATGCGACTTGGGTGAAGTCGCAGATCAAGTCGACTCCGACTTCGACTTCAATACGGAAACATGCAGATCAAGATAACTCAGTGATAGATTCAAGAGATTCAAAAGAAAATGAAGATCAAATGAGGATCAAGTGAAGACCAAAGCAAAGCTGCATACTTCTCATGGAGAATCGAGATCATGAATTTGGATTTCTCTTATGCACTCCAATACTCAAAGACTCAAGACTCAAGACATGGAGTCAAATGTGTTTAAGATAAAAGAATCATAAAGAGTCTTAAAGGAAGAACAACCAAACATGAAGAAACTCAAGCAAGCAAAGCATTCCAAGGATTTTAAGTTCATCAAGCAAGTTGTCGAGGTGAAGTCGCACCCGAAGTCGACTCCACCTGCGACTTGGGTCAAGTCGATGACCAAGTCGACTCAGACTGGAACTTGAAGTTGTTGCAAACAGGCGAAGTCGCACCCGAAGTTGACTCCATCTGCGACTTGGGCGAAGTCGCACCCGAAGTCGACTCCACCTGCAACTTGGATCGCAACGGTCAAAAAATTTTCGAACGTTGGCGCATTAAATGCGGGCCACCTACCTCCAAACGTTCGGATTCTCTCCACAATTATAAAAGGCATTCAATATGAACGAGGAGGGCAGCTGTGAATCATTAAGTGTGCATAACTCCTATCTTCAAGGGCATTAAGTAATCAAGCCAACATTTAGAAGAAGAACTTTGCTTCCAAACTGTCAAGAGCTGCTTGCTGAATCTCTAAGCCTACACTACAAGTTCTTCTCTGCGCCAAAAACTGCCTCTACACAACAGTAACGTGTAGAAACTTTCTTTTATTCTTATTAATTGTATTGAACTTGTTTTAGCTTGGGTAGCTAAGAACAAGTGTAAGGAAAGTAGTGTGTGATTGGAGTGGAACTCGTCACCTACTTGTGCTGTGTATTGTTGATGCCCCCTAGAGCTAGAATCTAGAAGAGAGCAGAGACTCTAGTTGTATATGCCCCTTAGAGCTAGAATCTAGAAGAGAGTGGAGACTCTAGTTGTATTCGCGGAATACATAGTGGAACCCAAGTCACAAGGGGTGTGAGCTTGGAAGAGTGGAGTAGGGAGGTTGCCCGAACCACTATAAAATCTTGTGTGTTCATTTTTGTTTCTGCTCTTTACATTATTGTTCTCATTTTGTTTCTTCATAAAGGGGACTAGATTAATCCGGGGTAAAGTTTTTGTTTAAGTTGTAAATTTTTAAATACCCAATTCACCCCTCCCCTCTTGGGTAATTGCCATTAACTCGGGACCAACAGTATGGGGCATATGCAAGCCCAATGCCCAACGCCCGAAGAGACCAAAACAAAAGAGGGAAGGGATAAGAAGGATCGAGGAGAAAACAGAAGATTTCAAAGATTAAATGAAGAGGCATGTATGTCAATGAGTAGACATCTACAACATTCAGCTCCTCAAATGAAGAAGACGATGCTATAAATTATGCAAGAATTTGCTGCATGGCTACCATGGAAGAAGACCTTAATTTATGTCTAGCAGCAATAGAGATTTTAGAGGGTCAAACCGCTTCAACAAACTGCACAAGTAGTGAAGAGGTAACCTCTAAACCAAAATCCATTTCCATTTTTGCAAATGATTGCCTCAAATGTGCTGAATTGGAAGAACTACAACAAGCTTATGATTCGTTATATGAGGAAATAAAGAAATTAGGAACCAAGTTCACAATGAAGAAAAAACAATGTGATTCAGTAATAATTGTGAATGGAAAACTTGCCTAAAAAGTTGATCGCTTGACAAATGAAAAGAATACCTTGATAAGAGAGATGGAAAACTCAAAAATGAAAATGAATCGTTAAATGAATCACTTGCTAAGTTCTCCAATCCAGGGGAAAGCGTCAAAATATTTTTAAATATGACCACCCAAAGTGACAAGAGAGGGCTTGGGTATTCCACATTTGAGAAAGGAGAAAGTAGTAAGTCAAATGCTCCAAGGACTCATAGAAACCAAGCAAAACCCATTCATGCTAAACCAAAAATGAATCTTATTGCTTGGACAAAAAGACCAACTTGGGAGCCAACTACTACATGGCTTCGCACTCAAAGACTCCCGGGAGCTTGTAATTTTTGCAATAATATGGGACACAAGGTATATCAACGCAAAATGAGAAAACTATAAAACCTTTGTGCAAAATTGGTTTGGGTACCTAAGAGTATTGGATTTATGCCTTCGAAAGTAGATCAATGTATCCAATGGTTAACTAACCCAAATGGACCCATAAAATGAGTACAAAAAAGATAAGCTCCACTTGATTTGATTTCTTGTAGGTTTGTCTTAGAGCAAAGGCCAATAATATGTGGTTTATGGATAGCAGCTGCTCAAGACACATGATGGGAGAAAAAGGATTGTTCCATAGGATCAAACCATGTAGTGAAGGACCGACTGCTTTTGGGAACAATGAAAAAGTTACAATCAAAGGTAAAGGAAATGTTTATGGAATTTCAAATGCATGTATTGAGGATGTACTATTTGTTGAAGGAATCAAATACAACTTAATGAGTATTAATCAATTATGTGATAAATGTTATAATGTTGTATTTGAATCCTCTATATGCAATATATTTGATGATGTTCACATAGTATTTAGTGGCAAAAGTCATTGAAATGTATATTTGGTTTGCCTATATGAACTTAAGGGAAAATGTCTAATAGCTATAGAAAATAATCTATGGATATGACATAAAAGACTTGGACACATAAATATGTCAAATAGTAAAACCTTATGGAAAAAGAGCCTAGTAGAAGGGTTACCAAAGCTTAAATATGATAAGGATAAGATTTACAAGGCTTATCAATTATCCAAGCAACCCAAAATGCCATTTTCCACCTAAAAGGAAATTTCAACGACTAGGCCACTTGAATTATTGTATATGGATCTTTATGGGCCATCGGACATTTTAACTCTTGGTGAAAAAAGTATGTATTTGTAATTGTTGATGATTTTTCAAGATTTACTTGGATTATAATCTTAGCTAGCAAAGATGAAGCATTTTCTATGTTTATCACATTTTCAAATTTGGTGCAAAATGAAAAATAAAATACAATTATTTCCATTAGAAGTGATCATGGTGGTGAATTTGAAAATAAACGATTCATAGAATTTTGCAATGAAAAAGGAATTCACCAAACATTTTCTGCATTAAGAACCCCCCAACAAAATGAGGTTGTTGAAAGGAAAAATCGGACAATACAAGAAATGGCTAGAACTATGCTAAATGAGAGTAAATTGTCCAAAAGGTTTTGGGGTGAAGCTGTAAGTACAACTTGTCATGTATTAAACCGAGTTACCATTAGAGCAATCTTGAAAAAGACCCCATATGAACTTTGGAAAGGTAGAAAACCAAACATATCTTATTTCATGCCTTTGGATGTACTTGCTATGTGCTAAACAATGGAAAGACAAATCTAGGTAAATTAGATGCTAAAAGTGATGAAGCAATCTTCCTTGGGTATTCATCAAATAGCAAAGCATATAGATTCACAAGAAAAATCAAATAGTAGAAGAATCAAATAATCCAAAGGTGGAACAACAACAGCAATAAGGAGAAGTCGAGGCAAAACAAGAAAATTCTATGGAAGAAAGGGTAAGTGAAGGTAATAATTCTTACAAACCTCCAACTGATTTGAAATTCAAAAATGACCATCCAATTGAGCAAGTTATCGATAATATCTATGAATGAGTGAAAACTAGAAGATCAAGACACAATATTTGTGGTGAATTTGCTTTTGTGTTAAAAATTGAACAAGAAGAGCTAAATCAATTTAATCAAGCTCTTAGTGATGAAAATTGGATTACCGCAATGCAAGAAGAGCTAAATCAATTTGAAAGAAACAATGTATGACATTTAGTTCCTAGACCCAAAGATTGCACTGTTATTGGTACCAAATGGGTATTTAAGAACAAGTTCAATGAAAAGCGGACTTGTGGTGAAAAACAAAGCCAAATTAGTAGCCAAAGGGTATTCCCAAGAAGAGGAAATAGATTTTGAAGAATCATATGCACCTGTGGCTAGACTAGAAGCCATAGGTATCTTATTAGCTTTTGCTTCTCACATGGACTTTAAACTATTTTAAATGGATGTGAAAAGTGCATTTTTGAACGGATACTTGAATGAGGAAGTGTATGTTGAACAACCTCCAAGTTTTAAAGAAAAGGATCAATCGAAATACGTTTATAAATTAACCAAAGCTTTATATGGATTAAAACAAGCTCCACGAGCTTGGTATGAAAGGTTAAGCAAATTTTTTATTGATCATAATTTTCAAAGAGAAAAGGTTGATACAACATTATTTATCAAGTATAAAAACAATGATATCTTAATTATTCAAATTTATGTTGATGATATTATATTCAGTGCTACTAATGAAACTCTGTGCTGGGAATTTTCTGAGATTATGCAGAGTGAATTTGAAATGAGCGTGATGGGAGAATTGAACTTCTTTCTTAGACTGCAAATTAAGAAACAAGAAGAAGGTATATTCATAAATCAGTCCAAGTACGTCAAGGAGATGTTAAAGAAATTCGAAATGCAGAATAGCAAAGGTGCAAACACCCCAATGAGTGCAAATATCAAGATCGACAAGGACAAAAAGGATAAACCTATTGAACAAAAATTGTATAGAAGCATGATAGGATCTTTACTGTATTTAACTGCTTCTAGACCTGATATTTTATTTAGTGTTTACATGTGTTCAAGATTTCAATAATTTCCTAAGGAGTCACATTTAATAGCAGTAAAAAGGATTTTTAGATATTTAATAAATACCATTAATCTAGGATTATAGTATCCAAGGGGGACAACTTTTGATCTAATCGGCTACTCAGATGCGGATTTTGCCGGTTACAAAGTAGATAGAAAAAGCACTAGTGGAACTTGTCAATTTATTGGAAATATGTTGATTTCATAGTTTTCAAGAAAATAAACTAGTGTTGCCCTATCTATGGCGGAAGCCGAATATATAGCCGCCGGGAGCTGTTGTGCCCAATTGCTTTGGATAAAACAACAACTTAGAGATTATGGTGTTGATTATCATGATATTCCAATTAGATGTGATAATATAAGTGCAATTTGTTTGACTAAAAATCCTGTGTTGCATTCTAGAATAAAACATATAGATGTAAGACACTATTTTATTCATGAGCATGTTGAAAATCATGACATTTTTTTGGAATATATTAAAAATGAGGACCAAATTGCATATATATTTACCAAACCATTAGGAAAAGAGCCATTTTATAAAATTAGAAATGATATGGGAATGATTGAGTTTGATTAGAAGCATATATGATAGGGGGAGTATCTAAGAACAACCAAGTCTGGAGAGCCAAGTCGACTCCAGTCGTCCCAAGTCGACTACTGCGAAGTCGACTCCAGGAAGTCGAAGTCGACTTCAGATGGGGCGAAGTCGACTTCAGTTAGGGCAAGTCGGCTCCAGGGCGCGCCGCTTGGGCTTCCCGCGCGTTTTCTTCTTTCCTTTTCCTTCTTTTCTTTCTTCCACATTTTTCTAGCGCGGTTCTCATTCCGTTTTCTTCTCTCTCGCTCGGATTTGTCAATCTCGGACTTTCTCTCTCTCTCTCTCTCTCTCTCTCTCTCGATTCCAGACTACTCTCTTTCTCTCAGCTTTCTCTCACTGTTTCTTCTCTCCGATTCTCTCTCTTTCCCTCAGCCTTTCCCCATTTCCTCTTCTCAGCGCTGCGTTCCTCTTTCTCTCTTTCTATCTATCTTTTTCGGTCGATTTCTTGCTTCGGATTTCACTATATCTACTCTCATTTCTCCAAATCCCTAAACTGCATTTATATTTCTGGCAACATACTTGCTCTCAGAAAAGCTCATATTCAGATATTCATCTCTAAATCCATCTCAAAGTGATCCCATGGCACCAAAGCAGTTGCAAAACCCTCTAAATAGGCTGTATCCAAGCCATCCAGATCTAATACTAGCGAGGGGGTACCCAGCCGACAGCGGACTCCATCCAAACGGGTCGGGGAGGAGGCCTCCTGTGGCGCCCCAGCCCGAGCGTCACAACCTTACTCCAAGATCTATCGATTGGTAAACGTGATCAGGATTGTTGCCCTATCACACGACAGGCTTATTGGATATTTATCCACTTAATCCTATCTCCTTAGGAGTTTATATCATTCCAATTGTTTCAACTTTCCATTAAATGCCTTTTTAGGCCATTAAACCATTTGAGTTATACACATGTCATCTCATAACCGTCATACTTAATCATATCAAGATAATTCATACCTTAACATTTGACCATAAATTTGTTTTTGTCTTCTATGGTCACAAAACCATATCATAATCCTTATACAACGTTAAATCACAATTTAATGTCATCATTCATACATAAAGGCATATATAGGTGTTCATAAGAATTCATTCATTCTTGAATCTCCACTTGTGCTCCTTGCCTCTTTCCTTTCACCTGTTTTTGGGTTTAGAAAATAAATCATGAGTCGAAACTCAATACGCAAGACATAAGGTTTTTAGGCAATTCATTTTGAAGGCATCATTATTTAAAAGAATTTCTCTCCATTCGATAGGAGGCACTAAGCAAGTGATCAACTACCTGCGGAGTAGAAATCTTTTCATAAACCATTCATAAACCGTTCGTGTAAACTAGTCATGTAAACCAGTTTAATCCCAATTTTGGGCATTTCATAAACATTGGATGTGCAAATGCATCATTTACATTCATGACATAATCCTTCATGTGAGGGTATGCTAGCTCGGGGAATAAACTTTCATAACATGATCCTTTCCATCCTTAGCGCCGGACCTTCCGACTTGGCAACGTCGAGGGCGGACTCTTTGTCCTGCTTTCTGCTTTGACTAGCCTACTTGATTTCCATTCCATGCATGAATTTCATCGCCTCGACATTATATACCTCTTACATATGAAAACTTGTCATTCTCATGTAGAGAATTCTTTGCACCATCCCTTTAAACATCGTTTCAATAAAACATTGTTTAAATCCATGCTTCATCATTTTTCATAAATACTTGCGAAACAGTAAGCAATTCGTTTATCATAATTGAAATAACATTTCAACATATATTGAAGTAAAGGAATGGCCATCCTTACATAACTTGGAATAATTTCAAAAATCAATTGTACAAAGGTTCAAACCTTTAGAACATTATTAATAATCATTTTATCATCTTTTGATAAAACAAAAGTTATTTAGAAAGCTGCTTGCTTACTTGTTTTGCCTTAGCTTTCCGTATTTATTTTTTCTTTTCCTTTGCCTATACACATAAGAATGACATTGCATTCATAACATGTGGCGCCCCAATCCGAGCGTCACATCCTGAGCCTTACCTTGGGATCATTATTGACTGGTAAACGTGATCAGGATTGTTGCCCTGTCACACGACGGAATTTTAACGGATAATTATCCAATTAAATATATTTTTATAGGAGTTTATTTCCTCTTAATTATATCTCTGATAATAACTAAGAGCATTTCCAAACATTCAACACACACAAAGCATGATATTCAAAAAAAACATTTTGACCTTCTCCTAAATCAGATGTCACTGCATGTATTGACTATGATTGTCATCATAGAAACAATAACGTAATTACATTCAATCAACACAAATTTGTCTATATCATAATATCTGTTAATGTTTTTCTCTCGCTTTAATGTATTTCATTTGCTTCGTTGCCGAGTCTCCTCTTTCACCTGTCTATGGGTTTGGAAAATAAAAAGTGAGTTGTACACTCAATAAGCAAGCATTATATATATTTTCCGACAAAATATTTTAAAAACAACATTTTCCAAAAGCATTTCTCTCCATTTAGTAGAGACACTTATCAAGTGATCAACTACTCGCGGAGCAGAAACCTTTAATTTATAATCATTATGGAAAGTAACTTATATCCCTCGAGGATATATAATAATATTGTGATGAATGATTTATGATCCCTTAGGATGGAGGCTAGCTAGGCGACCATCCGTCTTCATCTTCTCCCATCCAGAGAGGCTCCGCCGGCCCTTGGCCTATTTTAGCGACTCGGCTACACCAAAGGGGGACAATCGGTCCACTTATTCCTTTAAGGTGAACCATATGCATTGTGCACATGAATTTATCCATGACATGCTAGCAGAATTTTTCACACATATTATCATAGGACAAAAATTTTCATCAATCATAAATCAATTATATAAATCAGTTTGCAATACATAGTGAGCTAAGGAATGACCATCCTTAAAAATTTAGAAATAAATTTCAAATAACATTTTCTAAATCAAGAAAAGAAGTTAAAATATCATTTACAATTATTTCAAAGAAATTTTAATAAATAGAAATTCATTTAGAAAATTTGCTTGCTTATCTTGTTCGTGAGAGCTTTCCGGATCAACCTTTTCCTTTCCTTTGCCTATGACAGAATAACATAATATCCATATAAATTCCATTTGCTTGCATTTATTTAATTTTCCAACCCATTTTCATAATAATCATAACCTGCTTAATCTCTAAGTTAGGTATGCGTACTTTACACACTTACATATCTCAATCATTCATTACGCCTTACATTTAATTCTCATATATTAATCTCAAATTTTGAGATTATCAAATCAGCAATGCATTTCACGTTTTTCCATCATATTTTAACATATTTTTGCATTTTAATATTTCACATAATTCATTTATCATCTTATCATGCTTACTACTTCGCATATGTACATGTATCAATACCTAATTCATATATTTCTTAAAATTTTTCAAATCAACTCTTTAGATTCTAATTCAGCATGTTTATACACTTCATTTAACACTTATTTAGTGCATATTTACGAATTTTTTATCCACAATTTTCAAAGTTCCAAAAACAGCAACTTTGACATCCGATTTCTACACTTTAAACGTCTCTTTTGATACTTAAACTAGACAGATTTTATCTACTTAATTCTAGCAATTTATCCCACTTTTCTTAACCTAAATTCAATGATCTTTCATATATTTAAAATCCACATACAAATTATTTATACGACAGCAAAATTATATATATATATATGGTACCCATTTACACCATTTTGGAACGGCCACTTCACACTCCCTTTAAAATCCGAATTTGGGCAGTTCATACAAGGTATCCTTTCATGTCAAAAGTGTCATTTATTTAGGGTATTTTACCCTACAATTCACCCACAATTTATTTGAATCATTTCATATATCATCTTCAGCATTTAGACGTGAATTTCGGATCTTAGAAGAAACCCTAACTGGCTTATCTTCTACACTTTATAATTCATGCTAAACTTCATATATATTCAACATAAAATCATGAATTATCTTGTGATTATATCAACTAAATAAAACAGCAATATTAAATACAAATTTCAGCAAGTTTAGGCTAGTGTAGGAGCTCATACATCACACTAATTACTTTCTACTTGCATCTAACTCTTAATTGCACTACTTGCTAATAAATTCCTATTAAAATCATCATAAATTCTTATTAAAAGATTCATTATGAAATATATTCATATCTCATAAATTAAGTTAGAAAGCTAAATTAAAATCACTCAAACTCAAGTCATATACTTACTTGTATTAAGTGCCACTTAACTTCCACTTCTTAAGCAAGCTTCCTCCCCTTAACTCCTCCTTTTCTTTCCTTTTTTTTTCTTCACTTGTTTTAGGGTGTGAAAAATGATGAAAGGGGAACATGAGCTTCTGCTGGAAATGAGAGCTCAAAATTGCGGAAATTTTCTGAGTATCCTTTAACCACATGGACGTCCCTTGCTCCTTATACAATGGCTGGAAATTTCCAGCTAGTGGACCCCACATGCCACCTCATCTATGCTAATTCCAATGAAATTATATCCCCTTAGATGACATGGCAACTTGTGGACCATTTAAATTATTTTTTTCTTAATTAAAAATTTGCTAATTATCCATTGCATTAAACCATCTCAAATTTGTCCACCAGATCACGTCCACAACAGCTGCTATTTTCCAATTTTTTTCAACTAATTTTGTAGAATTTTAAATGAAAATTTATATTCCCTAATACCTAGGCTAATTATTCATGCATTTAGAAATTTTTAAAATTTTAAAAAATCACATTTTTGGCCACTTGAACTGTCACAATTTTCTGCTCCATTTTCTGATGCCTATGCACGTCCCTGTTTTCAGCATCTTTTCTTATCATAATTAATTTTTTTACAGATTTATTTAATTATTAATTTAATTACATAGTAGTGTAGGTCATTTAGGGTCATTTTAGTATAATAAAAAAATTATAAAATATGCATAGGGCTACAAGTTCGTCCACATCATCAGGGAGACATGTTGCTGTCCATTTTCCTCTTTCCATTCAACGGTCCAGATCTGCCCCTTTTTAAATCCGAATTTTACTTTAATTTAATGCATTTTTATCCTAATTAAATCCTAGTTGACTTTGGGTATTTATTCTATTAAAAAATATATTTCATAAAATGCAACTATATGGCTATTTGCACGTCCTTGGCTGCCACCTCTTCCATGCTCTTTTTGAACCATTTAATTTTGTATTTAATTATGAGATAATTGCAGGGATATTCTCATTTTTAGTAAGCATATTCTAATCCTCATTAAGCCCCTTTAGTCATCTTGACTCACTTTGGGCTTTGGCGATTAGTCTTAATCACCATTCTTAATTGCAAATCCTAATTGCAAAAATTCATAAATTCATGAAAATCATCCAAAATTCAATCAATTCCCACATAAATCATAATTACACCTTAAATGTAATTTATATGAGTCCTATTTGGGTCTAGGTATCACACCTCCGCATCAGCAGGACGCCGTGTGCATTTCCGTGAGGCTAACCCCTCATCGTCGGCGCCTCGACAGGCCTTCTCTGATTCCAGGTCTAGCAGCGAGACATTATCGGCTGCAAACAGGCAGGGGACACCAACCCAGAAGGCCCAAGTGTTGAAGATGCCAACCACTTACTTCAGAACTGAGCGTCAACACAGCCAGTTCTACAGGCACTTCTATGAACGTAAGATATTCGTGCCTAAAATCATTGATTTCAAGTTCTTGAATGATTATGAGTTTGGAATTGAGGAACTATTAGAATTTCAAGGATGGACTGGATTGTTGAAAGTAAATGATAGGGTGTATCCTGATCTAACCCGCATATTTTACTACTTATGGGATCAGGAGTACTATCTGACATTTGTAAAAAGAACTGATATAAATTTGGAAATTAGAACTGGAAGACATAAGGAAAATGTAATCTGACGAATTGCACACATATTGGATGTTCCTGAGGAAGAAGAACCGATTCTGGATGGGTTATCTTTGACACAAATATATAATCAGTTGACAAGAAGCAATAAATACTACCCAGGGATCAAGTTTCTTCATTATATAGATCTGTCCCCAAGATTGAGGGTTCTTAGACTCCTGATTGCTCATTACATCTATCTAAGGGAGGAGGCAGGAATTATCTAAACCCACAGGAGGCAGAAATTTATGGAAAGTGGAAAACAGAGTTAAAGTTAGCTTGCCTGCCTTATTACTAGAAGCCTTGGCTTCAAAGAAGGATAACCCATGAGAGGTATTGCCATACGGGACATGGACCACCCGCATCCTGCATTATATGAGTGTTGATCTTGATGGAGAGCCGTTTGAAGTTCTCAAGCCAACCAATGCGATCAACAAGGCACTTTTGTAGAGGATGAAAATAAATGTAAAACATTTTAGGGAAGAAAGGATCAGGGAAAGGATGGGACAACCGGCTCAAGAAGAAGCTGGGGGAGCACATGTTGAGGGGGAGAAGCCCCCACCATCACCTCAGCCACAGGCAATCCCATCTCCACCACCTTCAGCCCCAGTTGAGCCTGCTCCGCCACACTCCCATGGATCGTGTTCTCCAAGAGGGTCGGAGATACCAGATTTGTCTCCACGTTCAACTTCTTGGGACAATTCAGCAAATGCAACAAGGGAGCACTTGGAGCAGATGGAGATAGACTGACCTCCTAGATCGCTGGGGTTCTTACAGCTATTATGGACATGCATTCGGGGCAGGATCACATGGACCAGGAGTTAAGAATGATTAGGTACTGTTTAGTATCAGGGAGCAGCAGAGTCAGACCAATACTCGATCTTGATCCACTAGTCAGTGAGTCTGTGCGGCGTGCGCCCACAGCTCAACCCGTATCTTCCTTTTATTCCTCAGCTCACATCAGACCCACTCCACCGATTAGATAGTCTCCATATCCTATCTCGGCATTCCTATTAGCCAAATCTCAAATTCACGATCACCTTTTTTGATTCATTGACAAAAAGGGGGAGAATAGTTTGAGTGAGTTTTGATAGGAGTTGAGTCATGGGTTGGGTAGTTTGTACTTACATAGAATTGCATTTCAGGTTGCATTTCATTTTGTATAAATTTTTTATCATATATGAATAGGTTTTGTTTATGTTATTTATGTTCTGAATGAATGAAAAAGTTCTATTTTGCTGAAATTGATTTGAATGATTTTAACTTATGATATAGGCATGAAAATTGTTATTGAAATGTAATGCAAATGACTCATGTATATTTTAAAATATCAAAACAAAGTAAATTTGTATGTTTTAAGATAATGAAAGGTATAAACTCAAATTGATTTTGTCAAACATCAAAAAGGGGGAGATTGTTGGAATCAATGGCAAATTAAGTAAAAATCTGTATTTTGATGATTAACAATTCAATTTGAGTAAGTTTTGGTTACTAATATGTTTTGTGAAAATATTTAAAGGTTATAAAAAATCAAAATCAAAATCTGACAGATCAAGTTGCAATCCAAGTCGACTCAACTATCGACTTCAGTCAAGTCGATACCCAAGTCAACCTCAAAAGCGACTTGGAAGAAGAAAAACACTACAGTGCTGAAAATTGATCCAAGACAGTTGAAGTCGCATAGCCAAGTCGACTCCATCTATGACTTGGGTGAAGTCGCAGACCTAAGTCGACTCCAGCATCGACTTCGAGAACCTAGAACTTCTAGCGTTGAAACTCGGATCCAGAATAGGCGAAGTCGCAGAGTCAAGTCGACTCCATCTGCGACTTGAGTAAAGTCGTAGACCCAAGTCGACTCCAGTATTGACTTCAAGAGCGCAAAACTTCCAGCGTTGAAATTGGTAATCCAGGATGGTGAAGTCGCATACCTAAGTCGACTTCACGTGCGACTTGAGTGAAGTTGGAACCTAAGTTGACTCAGGCATCCGACTTAAGTCAGATTGAAGATAAATCAAGTCCAAGACAAGCAGATTTGCATAATTAAATCATTCTAGACTGTATTCTGATCAAGGAAACTCAAAGATTGCAAAATCAAGAATATCAAGGGATTCTAAATCTATGACATGAAAACAAGATCCCCAAGTGTAAATTGAACATATCGAAGCTTTAACAAAGTTCAAATGAATCAGAGGAAGAATAAATACAAGATTAATATGAAGCTGATTTCCAAAGAACCCAAGTTCATCAAGTAAATACAAAAAGTGAAGTCGCACTCGAAGTCGACTTCACCTATGACTTGAGTCAAGTGCAGGACCAAGTCGACCTGAGGAAGAACTTGAGGTGTTTGCTGGAGACAGAAGTCGCACCCTAAGTCGACTTCAGTATGCGACTTGGGTGAAGTCGCACTTGAGGTCGACTTCATCTGCGACTTGGGTTGCAATGGTCGGAAAAATTCGAACGTTGGCGCATTAAATGCATGCCACCTACCTCCAAATGTTCGAATTTACTCCATCATTGTAAATATGCATTCAAGTGAACGTGCTAGAGTTTAGATAGAGCATTAACTGAGATTCAACTACCATCATCTCTAATCATTAAGTGAACAACACAAGATTCTAAGGAAGAACTGCACTTTAACTTGATACAGTCCTTAAAGCTGATCATATCAACGTTTCTATTGTTGGTCCCGAGTTGATGGCAAAACCCAAGAGGGGAGGGGTGAATTGGGTTCTTTAAAATTTCTTTGATAATCTCAAAGATCTTAGCCCCTTGAAAAAGTTAATCCCCTTTTTTAAGCGAATGGAGAGCAAATAAGATAAATCAGTGAAAACAAGTAGAACACAAGATTTATAGTGGTTCGGGCAAACCTTCCCTACTCCACTCTTCCAAGCTCACACTTCGTTGTGACTTGGGTTCCACTATGTATTCCAAGAATACACTTAGAGTCACCGCTCTCTTCTAGATTCAAAGCTCTAGGGGGCATACACAACTAGAACCACTTGCTCTCTTCTAGATTCAAAGCTCTAGGGGGCATATACAACTAGAGCCACTTGCTCTCTTCTAGATTCAAAGCTCTAGGGGGCATATACAACTAGAGCCACTTGCTCTCTTCTAGATTCAAAGCTCTAGGGGGCATATACAATCACTTGCACAAGTAGGTGATGAGTCTCACTCCAATCACACCCTACTTTGCATATACTTGATCTTAGCTACCCAAGCTAAATCAAGTTTTATATAACCAAATAAAGAAATGAATAAGAACTACACTTTACAGATTTGTGTAGGCAGTTTTGAGCTCGTGGAAGAAATCAAAAGTGGCTTGAATGATGATTGTTGAAGCAACTTGCAGTTTGAAGCTCTTTCTTCCTTTGAAACACTTAAGTATGGAGAAAAGGTATTTGAAAATCTTTCTTGCACTTCTTTTCTCTCTTTGATCTTTTGAGTAGTGTCTCTTGTATCTTCTCACGTTCATTTGAATGTCCTTTTATAGATTGAGGAAAATATGAACGTTGTAGAAGTGGTTGGCGTGCAATAAATGAACTCCAACGTTCAAAAATTTGACCGTTATTCTCCAAGTCTAAGATGAAGTCGACTTGGCCTGCGACTTGGCTTCCAAGTTGCACATGGAGTCGACTTGGCCTGCGACTTGGGTTCTTCAGAAACTCAAGTCTGAGACTTGGGTCGACTTGGCTTTCAGACTTCAACTCAAGTCGATCCTAAAGTCGACTTGGGTTGCGACTTGGCTTGGTCTATTGCAGAAACGCCTTGATCTTCTTGAAATGTCTTGAATCTTGCAAACCATTTGAAAGCTTTGAGTTCTTGCACAATATATGTATGTTCCTTGCTTTGCTTTGGACTCACTTGATCTTCATGACTTGGATTTTACTCTATTTGGAAGCTAGCTTGAAGATTTGCTTTGAGCTTGATAGACTTGATTTGAATGTAGAACATGATTCTTAACTTTGAAATTGACTCATTTGTTTTTCATCTTGATTCCTTGGACTTGAATGATAAATCCTCTTGAATATCTTTAAAACTGTATCTTTGAAAGTTTGAACATCTCAAGTCGTGGATGGAGTCGACCTGGCCTGCGACTTCACCCAAGTCGCACCTGGAGTCGACTTCGTTTGCGACTTCGTTATGTTCGTTTCCACTTTTCAGCTCTGGATACTCCAAGTCGATGCTGGAGTCGACTTCGTATGCGACTTGACTTCCCAAGTCGCAAGTGGAGTCGACTTGACCTGCGACTTCACCTGTTGCCTTTTGGGATTCATTCTCAAGTCGATATTTGAGTCGACTTTGGGATCGACTTCACCCAAGTCGAAGTCCAAGTCGACTTGGAGATCGACTTGACTTCTTTGCTTTCCTTAAACATTTGTCAAACATGTTAGTACTCCTTATATACTCAAATAAGTCCTTGTTAATCATCAAAACTCAGGCTTTGGTCAATTTAAATTATTTTGAACATTGTTTCCAACAATCTCCCCCTTTTCGATGATTGACAAAACTTCATTTGAGTTGGTACCTTTCAAGCATTAATCATGTTCATATGTCTTTTGAAAAACAGAGCATTTGTCTTATAGGTCAGAGCTTTTTGAATACGTTTCAAGTAAATCATGTTGAATACTTTATTAATCATTAAGAGTACTTCGTATTGTAATCATTGATCAAATATATCATTCATTCAAACTCTATATCAAACATATATCAATCATAAACCAGTTATCATATCATATCAAACATCATTATATATATGAAGTTTCATTACAGAATACAATGAAGCATAAATGAAACTATCCTAGATACAAACTACCCAACCCAAAAACACTTAAAATAAAAACACTCAAATCTAATTATCTTCCTCCCCCTTTTTGTCAATCATTCAAAAAGTACCAAAGACTTGGTAAATTGAAATTGAGAGATAGGATATGGAATAGGTTTGATGGGACAATGATGGGCCGAGGAGTAAACAAGAGAAGCGTGATCGGGAGTTGCTTCTCTATGAACTGAACCCGACTCGTAGGGATCGAGTTCAGGCATGGGTCTCTTTTTATGATGGCCTGATGCAAGATGATAGCGGATATGTCGCATTTCCCGCTCGATTCTATCTTGTCGGGAATGCATATCTTCAAGTGCATTAAGAACACCGGTGACAAGACTTGTCATCCGGTTTTCTTGTTGTCCCATTTCAGCCCTCATGGCTATGATTTCATCTTTCAAATCCTTTAGGGTGACTTCCTCAGAAGAGGTTGGAGGCACCCGTTCTCTTGCAGCGGATCCTTGTGGGGAGTAGGAGCCGTGGGATTGAGGCGATGGTGGCTCTTCTGGAGCAGCCGGTGCCTCGGGAGGTTGCTCCCCCTCAGCTTGTGCTTGGTCCTCTTGATGCTCTTCTTCTGAGGCGTCATGCCTTAATTCAAGCAAATTGATCTTCATTCTTTGTATGAGAGCTTTATTTATGGCATTTGTGGATTTGAGCACTTCGAAAGGCTCGCCTTCAATATCCACTTTGAAGAATTCCAAAATCTTTGTAATCCATGTGCCATAGGGAAGGACTCCACGTGGGTTGTCCTTTCTATTTGCCAAGGCTTCTAGAAATAATTTGGGAATGCTTACTTTGACCCTGTTGGCCACTTTCCACAGTATCCCAGCTTCCTGTGGATTCAATTGATTTCTTCCACCGCCCTTTGGGTAGATGCAGTGGGCAATGAGAAGCCTTAGTACCCGTAGCCTAGGTGACAAATCCATGTACCGAAGGAATTTGATTCCCGGATGGTACTTGTTGCTCCGGGTGAGCTGATTATACATTTGATCTATAGTAAGATCTTCTGGAATAGGCTCATCCTCATACGGGACTCCAAGTATGTGTCCTAAATGACTCATTACTTCAGTAGGTCCTGCAACTATCCCGATTCCAAGATCCATTTCGACTCCTTTGACGAATGTTCCAAAGTATTCTTCATCCCAAAGATAATAAAACATTCGAGTAAGATCTGGATAGACCCTTTCGTCTTCCTTTAGCAAGTTGGTCCATCCTTGAAAATCCAATAGATCTTCTATGTCGGATCCATATTCTTTCAAGAAATTGAAATCTATGATCTTGGGTATGAATACCTTCCGTTCGTAGAACTTTTTGTAGAAACGGCTATGTTGGAGCTCGGTTTTGAAGTAGGTAGTGGGCATCTTCAAAACTTGGGCTTTCCCAGCTGCAGTGCCCCTTCTGCTTGTTCCGGATTGTGTACTCTGTGAGGTTTGTTGATTTTCCGACCTGGGTGCTTGATCAGATGATTGAGTGGAGGTTTGGAATCGAACCCGTTTACCCGTCGAAGTTGAGGGTTCTTCTCGAGCCCGTTTTGCAGGTGTCCTAGCTCTCCTAGGAACTTCTTCCTCAGTGTGAGATGTGGGAGGTCTAGGCACAGGCTTTTTTGATGGTTTGGAGACGGCTTTCTTCGGGGCCATTGAGATGGGATTTATGGAATCTGAGAGGGAATGCTAGTGAAAGAGAGAAAGGGATTTGCCGGAAAAGTTTTGCCGGAGATGGAAGAAGAAATTGTCGGAGAAAAGACTGTCGCCGAAGATGGAGAAATAGAGAGAATCCCCGGAGAAGAAGAGAAAAACAGAGAGGCCGGAAAAAATGAGAAAGAAAGAAGAGAGGAGAGAAGAAAAGAAAGAATTTCCGGAATTCGGACGGTCGCGCGCGGAGTCGACTTGCCCTAGGCGAAGTCGACTTCGGTCCTTCTGGAGTCGACTTCGCCTGGGGGCGGAGTCGACTTCGACCCTAGCGGAGTCGACTTCGCTTCTGAAGCGGAGTCGACCTGGCGTCCTTGGAGTCGACTTGACTCATCGACTTGACATTTTCCAATTTTAATTTTCTTATGCATTTTTCCTTAGTTAAGCTCTATCATCCCCATATCATTCCTAATCTTACAAAATGAATCTTTGGCTAGAGGTTTGGTAAAGATATCAGCAATTTGGTCTTCTGTTTTTACATATTCTAAGCACACATCATGATTTTCAACATGTTCACGAATAAAATGATGTCTCACATCAATATGTTTGGTTCTAGAATGCAATACAGGATTTTTAGTCAAACAAATTGCACTTGTATTATCACATCTAATAGGAATATCAACATAATCAATACCATAATCCTTTAATTGCTGTTTCATCAAAAGTAATTGGGCACAACAACTACCGGCGGCTATGTATTCGGCTTCCGCAGTAGATAGTGCAACACTTGTTTGTTTTCTTGAATGCCATGAAACTAGCATATGTCCAAGAAATTGACAAGTTCCACTGGTACTTTTTCTATCTACTTTATATCCGGCAAAGTCTGCATCCGAATAGCCGATTAGATCAAAGGTTGACCCCTTTGGATACCATAGTCCAAGGTTTATGGTTTTCATCAAATATTTAAAAATTCTTTTCACAGCAAGTAGATGTGATTCTTTGGGACATGCTTGAAATCTAGAACACATACAAACACTAAATAAGATATCGGGTCTAGAAGCAGTTAGATAAAGCAAAGATCCTATCATGCTCCTATAAAGCTTTTGATCGATACTTTTACCGTTTTCATCCGTGTCGATTTTGATTGTTGAGCTCATTGGAGTGTTTGCCCCTTTGCTATTCTGCATTCCAAATTTCTTGAGCATCTCTTTGACATACTTGGACTAGTTCAGAAATATTCCTTCACTTTGTTGCTTGATTTGTAGTCCAAGGAAGAAATTTAATTCTCCCATCATGCTCATTTCGAACTCACTCTGCATTATCTTAGAAAATTCTTGACAAAGATTTTCATCAGTAGCACCGAATATTATGTCATCCACATAAATCTGTACAATCAAAATATTTTTATTTTTGTACTTGATGAATAAAGTAGTGTCTACTTTCCCTCTTTGAAACTCATGATCAATCAAGAATCTATTTAACCTTTCATACCAAGCTCTTGGTGCTTGTTTTAGTCCATATAATGCTTTGGTTAATTTATAAACAAACTTTGATTGATTCTTTTCTTCAAAACCAGGGGGTTGTTCAACATATACTTCTTCATTCAAATAACCATTTAAAAATGCGCTTTTTACATCCATTTGAAACAATTTGAAGTTCATATGAGAAGAAAATGCTAGTAGGATGCGTATGGCTTCTAATCTAGCCACGGGTGCATACGATTCTTCAAAATCAATTCCTTCTTCTTGGGAATACCCTTTGGCTACTAATCTTGCCTTGTTTCTAATTACAAGACCGCTTTCATCTAATTTATTCCTAAATACCCATTTTGTACCAATGACTGTATGATTGTTTGGTCTAGGAACTAAATGCCATACATTGTTTCTTTCGAATTGATTTAGCTCTTCTTGCATTGAAATAAGCCAATTTTCATCATTAAGAGCTTGTTCAATGGTATTTGGTTCAATTTTTGATACAAACGCATATTGGCCATAAACGTTTTGTTTTGATCTTCTAGTTTTTACTCCTTCATATATGTTTCCAATAACTTGTTCAATTGGATAGGCATTTTTGAACTTTAAATCAGTTGGAGGTTTGTAAGAGTCATTACCTTCACTTACCTCTTCCTCCTCTGGATTTTCTGACTTGAGCTCTGGTTCCTTTGATTGTTCTTTGCCTTTCGTCTCATCTGCATTACTTAGTTCATCCTCCTTTCTCGGACTTTGGTTAATTTCATCAAATACAATATGTATGGATTCTTCTACAGCTTGGTTTCGTTTGTTGAATACTCTGTATGTTTTGCTATTTGATGAATAACCAAGGAATATAGCCTCATCACTTTTGGCATCTAATTTTCCCAAGTTGGCTTTTCCATTGTTCAAAACATAACATGTACATCCAAAAGCATGAAAATAAGATATATTTGGTTTCCTTCCTTTCCATAGTTCATATGGGGTCTTTTTCAAGATTGCTCGAATGGTAACTCGGTTCAAAACATGACAAGCTGTACTCACAGCTTCACCCCAAAATTTCTTGGATAAATTGCTCTCATTTAGCATAGTTCTAGCCATCTCTTGTATAGTTCTATTTTTCCTTTCAACTACTCCATTTTGTTGTGGAGTTCTTGGTGCAGAAAATGTGTGGTGAATTCCTTTTTCATTACAAAATTCCATGAATCGTTTGTTTTCGAATTCGCCACCATGATCGCTTCTTATGGTCATAATAGTACTCTGTTTTTCATTTTGCACCAAATTTACAAAAGTTGCAAACATAGAGAAGGCTTCATCTTTACTAGCTAAGAGAATTATCCAAGTGAATCTTGAAAAATCATCAACTATGACAAACACATATTTCTTTCCACCAATGGTTGAAATGTCTGATGGCCCATATAGATCCATGTGTAGCAATTCAAGTGGCCTAGTGGTGGAAATTTCCTTTTTGGTAGAGAAAGGCATTTTGGGTTGTTTTGATATTTGACATGCCTTACAAATTTTGTCTTTGTCATATTTCAACTTTGGTAATCCTTCTACCAAATTCTTTTTCCATAGGGTCTTTATATTTCCCATGTTTACATGTCCAAGCCTTTTATGCCAAACCCATGGATCATTATCAATGGCCATAAGACATTGACCATTCAATTCATCAAGTGAAACCAAATAAACATTTCCATGTCTTTTACCACCAAACATGATATGTTCTCCATCAAATACATTATATATAGATGATTCAAACACAACTTTATATCCTTTATCACATAATTGGCTAATACTCATTAAATTGTGTTTGAGTCCTTCAACAAATAAAACATCTTCCATGCATGCATTTGAGGTACTAAGTATATTTCCTTTACCTTTAATTTTACCTTTTTCATTATTTCCAAAGGCAACCATTCCATCGTTGCAAGGCTTAAGTTTATGAAACAAACTTCTTTCACCAGTCATATGCCTTGAACAACCGCTATCCATGAACCATTCATTGTTTGCCTTTGCCTTAAAACATATCTGAAAAATAAGGAAATAAATCTTATCTTTTTGGTACCCATTTTATGGGTCCATTTGGGTTAGTAATAGAATCTAATCTAAGTTGATCTAACTTTGAAAGCCCAAATCTTGTGTTTCTTGGAACCCAAACTAATTTAGCACCATTGTCATATAGTTTCTTAAAGTTACATTTGTAAGTTTTATGACCCATCTTATTGCAGAAATTACAAGCCATAGGTAATCTTGGAGTAGGTCTCCAAGCATATAAAGGTTCAATCATTGGTCTTCTAGTCCACTTAAAATTTTTCTTTTGTGGCTTGTATATAGATGCAGTTTTAGTTTGATATTTCTCAAGTAATTTCACATTTGATTTGCTACTTTCTCCTTGCTCAAATGTATGATACCCAAGACCTCTTTTATGTGTTTGGGAGGTCATATTCAAAAACATTTTGACGTTTTCTCCTGGATTAGAGAACTTGGCTAATGATTCATTTAATGATTTGTTCTCCTTTTTTAGCAAATCATTTTCTTCTGCAAGTTTACCATTTATAATTATTACTGCATCACATTGTTTTTTCTTAATTGTAAACTTGCTTCCTAATTTCTTCATTTCTTCATATAAAGAATCATATGCCATTTGTAGCTCATCTAACTCAGCACATTTGAGGCATTCATGAGAGGAAGAATAACTTGAATTAGGAAGGGAGAATTTGGAACTTACCTCTTCATTGCTTGTGCATTTTGAGGTAGTTTGTTCTCCTTGCTCGATTTGTGCCATACAGCAAATTCTCGCACATTCTTCTGCTTCGATTTCGTCGGTTGAGGAGCTACTCGTTGTAGATTCCTCGTCATTCACGTACATGCCTCTTCCTTTATATTTCTGAAATCTTCTATTGTCCCCTCGATCCTTTCTTTGTTCTTTTGCCTTGATTTCTTCGGGAGTTGGACATTGGGCTTGCATATGTCCCGAACCGCCGCATCGGTAGCACTTTGTTGATTCTTTCTTCTTCTCTCGGGGAGTTCTTTCTTTGAAGCTTCTGAAATTTTTGCCTTTCCTCACAAATTTTCTGAATCGTTTTGTGAGTAGAGCAATCTCGTCGTCATTTTGAGAAGAAGATGTGTCATTGGTGTCTTGTGCGGCTTTTAAGGCAATTGCTCTTTTGCCCCTGTGTTGATCTTCATTCCTTTTCTTAATTAGCTCATGTGACATAAGTGAGCTAATTAAGTCTTCGAGCTTCAGCGTGTTGAGGTCTTTGGCTTCTTCAATTGCAGTGATCTTTGGAGTCCATGATTCGGGTAGAGCTCTTAAAATCTTCATGACCTGCTCAGATTCAGATATTGCTTTTCCAAGACCTTTTAAAGCATTAGTAATCTTAGAGAATCTAGCAAACATTTCAGAAATATTTTCTGTTTCTAACATTCTAAAGTTCTCTAGTTCTCCAATCAAAATATTCCTTCTCGTCCCTTGGACTTGAGAAGTTCCTTCATAGATAGAGGTTAGCGTATCCCATATTTCTTTGGCGGTCAAGCAAGAGGATACTCTATCATATTCAGAAGCATTAAGAGCACAAAATAAAGAGTTCATAGCTTTGCCGTTGCTCTTAACAGTTCTTACTTCCTCATCGGTCCATTTGGAAGCTCTTTCATCGGTAGGCAAGGTTACTCCATCTTGGATAGCAATCCAAGAGTCCATGTCGGTAGCCATGATGAGTTGCTTCATACGAAGCTTCCAATATCCAAAATTGTTCCCATCAAACAACGGTGGCCTTGTAAAGGATTGGCCTTCAGCAAATGCGGGAACGGAAGTAGATTGGGATGCCATTTCAATAAGATCTCTTTGATAAACTCAAAGACCTGCTCTGATACCACTTGTTGGTCCCGAGTTGATGGCAAAACCCAAGAGGGGAGGGGTGAATTGGGTTCTTTAAAATTTCTTTGATAATCTCAAAGATCTTAGCCCCTTGAAAAAGTTAATCCCCTTTTTTAAGCGAATGGAGAGCAAATAAGATAAATCAGTGAAAACAAGTAGAACACAAGATTTATAGTGGTTCGGGCAAACCTTCCCTGCTCCACTCTTCCAAGCTCACACTTCGTTGTGACTTGGGTTCCACTATGTATTCCAAGAATACACTTAGAGTCACCGCTCTCTTCTAGATTCAAAGCTCTAGGGGGCATACACAACTAGAACCACTTGCTCTCTTCTAGATTCAAAGCTCTAGGGGGCATATACAACTAGAGCCACTTGCTCTCTTCTAGATTCAAAGCTCTAGGGGGCATATACAACTAGAGCCACTTGCTCTCTTCTAGATTCAAAGCTCTAGGGGGCATATACAATCACTTGCACAAGTAGGTGATGAGTCTCACTCCAATCACACCCTACTTTGCATATACTTGATCTTAGCTACCCAAGCTAAATCAAGTTTTATATAACCAAATAAAGAAATGAATAAGAACTACACTTTACAGATTTGTGTAGGCAGTTTTGAGCTCGTGGAAGAAATCAAAAGTGGCTTGAATGATGATTGTTGAAGCAACTTGCAGTTTGAAGCTCTTTCTTCCTTTGAAACACTTAAGTATGGAGAAAAGGTATTTGAAAATCTTTCTTGCACTTCTTTTCTCTCTTTGATCTTTTGAGTAGTGTCTCTTGTATCTTCTCACGTTCATTTGAATGTCCTTTTATAGATTGAGGAAAATATGAACGTTGTAGAAGTGGTTGGCGTGCAATAAATGAACTCCAACGTTCAAAAATTTGACCGTTATTCTCCAAGTCTAAGATGAAGTCGACTTGGCCTGCGACTTGGCTTCCAAGTTGCACATGGAGTCGACTTGGCCTGCGACTTGGGTTCTTCAGAAACTCAAGTCTGAGACTTGGGTCGACTTGGCTTTCAGACTTCAACTCAAGTCGATCCTAAAGTCGACTTGGGTTGCGACTTGGCTTGGTCTATTGCAGAAACGCCTTGATCTTCTTGAAATGTCTTGAATCTTGCAAACCATTTGAAAGCTTTGAGTTCTTGCACAATATATGTATGTTCCTTGCTTTGCTTTGGACTCACTTGATCTTCATGACTTGGATTTTACTCTATTTGGAAGCTAGCTTGAAGATTTGCTTTGAGCTTGATAGACTTGATTTGAATGTAGAACATGATTCTTAACTTTGAAATTGACTCATTTGTTTTTCATCTTGATTCCTTGGACTTGAATGATAAATCCTCTTGAATATCTTTAAAACTGTATCTTTGAAAGTTTGAACATCTCAAGTCGTGGATGGAGTCGACCTGGCCTGCGACTTCACCCAAGTCGCACCTGGAGTCGACTTCGTTTGCGACTTCGTTATGTTCGTTTCCACTTTTCAGCTCTGGATACTCCAAGTCGATGCTGGAGTCGACTTCGTATGCGACTTGACTTCCCAAGTCGCAAGTGGAGTCGACTTGACCTGCGACTTCACCTGTTGCCTTTTGGGATTCATTCTCAAGTCGATATTTGAGTCGACTTTGGGATCGACTTCACCCAAGTCGAAGTCCAAGTCGACTTGGAGATCGACTTGACTTCTTTGCTTTCCTTAAACATTTGTCAAACATGTTAGTACTCCTTATATACTCAAATAAGTCCTTGTTAATCATCAAAACTCAGGCTTTGGTCAATTTAAATTATTTTGAACATTGTTTCCAACATCTATAAGTTCTTCCACGAGCTGAAACTTACCTACACAATCCGCAAAGTGTAGATTTCTCTATTTGATTCGTTATTTGTATTTGATACTTGGTTTAATATAGGGATTTCGAACTAAGTGAAAGCAAAGTAGTATTGTGACTCGAGTGAGACTCGTCACCTACTTGTGATGTGATTTGTACATGCCCCCTAGAGCTAAAATCTAGAAGAGAGCTGTTGCTCTAGTTGTATTCGAGAATACATAGTGGAACCCAATTCACAAAGGGTATGAGCTTGGAAGAGTGGAGTAGGGGAAGTTGCCTGAACCACTATAATAATCTTGTCTATTGCTATGATTTACATTTCTATTTTTTTATTGCTTTATTACTCTCTATGTTTTTCATTTGTTTCATTAAGTGGATTAAATCAAACAGGGGAAAATTTATGTTTAAGGGAAAAATTTTAAAATACCCAATTCACCCCTCCCCTCTTTGGTAATTGCCATAAACTCGGGACCAACAGTTTATAGGAATTATTACCTTCACTTATCCTTTCCTTCATGGAATTCTCCTCCTTGTTGTTCTAGTTGTTCCTCTTTTGGATTCCTTGATGCTAACGAGCTGCGTATATGTCAATTAAAATGCTCGCTATTTACGCAAGTATACGTGTCATGTCAAGTAATGAAGAGTGAGTAGAGTATCGTTCCCATGAGGAATTGTTAACCGAAATTATTAATTAGTTTAATTGCTTTCGCTGGGTAGAAAATTCTGAGTTTATGGATTTAGACTAAAGCTAACAACTGCGATAAGAAATCAGAGTAGAGTTCATGGAACTGCTGGATACTAGAAACGGGGTTACTAATCGGGGATGGCAGATGGATAGCTCGGAATCCTTGAATCTAAACTATATCGCGTTGGTTCTTTTAATTAGATTTTGTATGAATTTACCGGCCCAAGTTCGATAATCTCTATATATGTCTTCCAACACTATATAAAGCTAATTGCACCCTATTTAATTGCTATATTCTCATGCCATTAAATAAAGTGAAATTGATAAGTGCATAACCTGTTTAGCGACTACACAAGGTTTAACGGTATATTCCTATCCATTAAACAACTCCCCTTACAAAGAGAAAACCTATGCCTTGCACATGGATCTAGCAGAGATTTTCCTCTTCCAAGGATCAATCAAGCAATTAAATCATCTTACAAGGTAGCTAATCTTGTAAAAAAATATTAAAACCGCACATGCAAAGGTAAATCGCACACAATCATATCTAATATCAAATATTCATTCCTGAATTTCAAAGAACCAAGCCAATATAGTTTAGAGTTCAATTCATCCTAACTATGCATCTAATGGAGGTTTAGTTCAAAGACATGATCATAACATCCATTACATCCATATTGAAAGTATCCATGAAAGCAGAGAAAGAAAAGTAGAAAGAATAAGAGAAAACTGGTTTTCCGGCGGCTTCCACCAATGGAGTTGAATCCCCTCTTCAATTTGTGCTTTGATCGCGTTTTCGTCTTTCTCTTTTGTGTAATTCTGTTTTTGGGTTCTTTCTTCGGTCGTTCCTCGCGCGCAAACCCCTAGAATCTATTTATAGATTGGCATTGCGCAACACACACTGAAATCTGCGCATACGGATGTGTATTGGTGCCTAGGCGCCCCTAGCTCTTTGTGTGCTGGGCAACTTGGAATTTTTTTGTTGGAAATATGTGGAAAATAAGCTAAATCTATGTTTTGATGATTAACAAATCAATTTGAGTAAGTCTTGGCTACTAACATGTTTGTGGAAGTGTTTAAGGGACATACATTTGTAGAAAATAGATAATGGAAGGATAAGTCGATTCCCAAGTCGACTCAGGCATCGACTTAAGGCCAAGTCGATCCCCAAGTCGACTCCAACATCAACTTCAATGCGCCAAATCCTTCCAGAGTTGAAAATGGAGAGCTGAACTGCTGAAGTTGCAAACGAAGTCGACTTCGCATGCGACTTGGGTCGAAGTCGCAGACCAAGTCGACTCCAGTATCGACTTCAACATGACAAAACCTTCCAGAGTTGAAGTCCAGACCCCGAAGTGCCGAAGTCGCACCCCAAGTCGACTCCACTTGCGACTTGAGGTGAAGTCGCAGACGAAGTCGACTCCGGCATCGACTTCGATCGGGCAGAGGGGATATTTCAGAAGACAAGCTGAGATTAACTATTTTCAAGACAAACTTGTATGAAGATGAAGATCAAGGCAACCTCGATGCTCAAACTAAAACATTTGAAGACTAATTCAAGTCCAAGCAAGATGCATCAACTCGACCAAGAAGTTATTCAAGATTATATGATTCAAGACTATATGGGTTCAAAGGGTTGCAAAACATGGAGCTAATGAAAGCAAGCTAAAATGAAGAAAATGATTCAAAAGGAAATGAAAAATGCAAGAGAACAACAAAAGGCATGAAGGAACCCAAGCAAACTAAAGCATTCCAAGTTTTCAAGTTCATCAAGCTAACTGATGAGGTGAAGTCGCACACCGAAGTCGACTCCACCTGCGACTTGGGTCAAGTCGATGCCCAAGTTGACCCAATCTGGAACTTGAAGTTGCTACGGAAGGCCAAGTCGCACCCGAAGTCGACTCCATCTGCGACTTGGGCGAAGTCGCACCCGAAGTCGACTTCACCTGCGACTTGGGTCGCAACGGTCCGAAAATATTCGAACGTTGGCGCATTAAATGCGCGCCACCTACCTTCAAACGTTCGGATTCTCTCCACAATTATAAAAGGCATTCATTGTGGACGAGGGAAGTAGCTGGAAATCATTAAGATTGCATAACTCCCATCTTCAAGAGCATTAAAGAGATCAAGTCAATCCAAAGAAGAATAACTTTGCTTCAAACTGCTAGAGCTCAACTTCTGAATCTTCAAAGCCAATTCTGCGAGTTCTTCTCTGCGCCAAACCGCTTCTACACAACTGTAACGTGTAGATTTCTTTGTTATTTCATTTGATTGTATTAAACTTGATTTAGTTTGAGGAACTAAGATCAAGTATAAGCAAAGTAGTGTGTGATTGGAGTGAAACTCATCACCTACTTGTGCTGAGATTTGTTGAAGCCCCCTAGAGCTGGAATCTAGAAGAGAGCAGTGACTCTAGTTGTATTTGAGGAATACAATAGTAGAACCCAAGTCACAAGGAGTGTGAGCTTGGAAGAGTGGAGTAGGGAGGTTGCCCGAACCACTATAAAAATCTTGAGTGCTTGATTTATGTTTCTGCTCTCTACATTATATTGCTTTCCATTTCATTTCTTCAATCAAGGGGGTTAAACTTTCAAGGGGTTAAGTTTTTAATTTACCAAAGAATTTTATAAGAACCCAATTCACCCCTCCCCTCTTGGGTTTTGCCATTAACTCGGGACCAACACTTTTCTGCAAACCTTAGGAGTTCATGCCTTGGTGCCTAGGCGCCAACTCCCTGGAGTTTCATGACTTGAATCTTCTCTTGGACACACCTATGTGATCATGCCTGGCGCCTAGCCGCCAACTCACTAGAAGCTATGTATCTGCTGAATTGTGTTGGAGTCCTGGCAAGGGCATGTAGGGTGGCGCCTGGGTGCCATCCACCTGCCTCGTGACTTGGTCTCGATCTGCATTTCACTCGCCCGCATGCCTTCATATGACCCGTCCTTCCCGCAAAAAATGGAAAAACTAAGTAGATGGACTAAAAATGCCTAATTAATGCTAAAAATGCATAAAAACTAAATAATGCTCCTAAAATGCAAAGTGAGTGGAAATTAAGCTAAATGAATGCAAACCGAGCCTAATCTCTCGGACTAACACACAAATACAATCTGAAATGGGTCATGATAACTTGCATTTTTACGAGTTATCACACCCCCAAACTTAAATGTTGCTAGTCCTCGAGCAACACTTACAAACACAATGAATAAATGAATGAATGAATGAATGAATGAATGAACGAACGAAAGCAGACTCTATCAACTCCGTTTGTTTCCCGTGCTACTTTGATCAATCCATTTATCTATTCAACAAGGTCAAGAGTAATCTAACTTGAAAAATCATCCATTACACAAAACAAGGTATGCCTTTTCATTCTCAAACCAAGTTACATGTGGGAGCCAAAACTCCTTAGTATATGGTCATAATTCAACACGTTAATCTTCCATTGGATCAGAGAACTGGTTAGAAAATTAATGGAAACAAGCAAACCAAGGTTTAAGCTGAATTAACTGGTTACAGAAAATAGTAATAAGCCACTGGATTCAATTTCTACCAACTGCACATTCTTCCCCCCCGAACTTATTGCAAAAATTCTCCTCACCATATTTCAGGATATTTGGGGATCTATTTTTTTGGGCTCCCCTTAGCATATTTCAGGGTATCTGAGGAGAATTTTGATTTTAAAGCGTTATTACTGTGATTGTCCTTTGCTTTTTTATGCGAACCTTGCCATTTGTTTATGCCAAGTCCCGGTTACTTAGCTTAGATCAACCACCTCCTTTTTATTTTTCTTATTTTGTTAGGGGTACCGAACATGCCTGTGTGATTTATGTGAAATAATACCATTTCTGAACCCATTAAAGTACTTTGCAAGCATTTATTTAATTCCGTTCTCATCATCTCAGTCTGGAAGATATACATGTATTTGAATTAGAACAATTTATTATGAAATTCCTTTTAATTCTTTCACATGTCAATTTCAACTTGTTTTTATACTTGGTTCTTAATCTGAATTGCCCATTCTTTCATGAATTCAATTTCAAGTCAACATTAATCACAACCTTGCACATTTCAATAAGATGGATTGAAACAAAGATAACTTTCATTAGCTGAAATTGACATAAGCAATTTAAACATAAAATAAAACATGAAAAACTAACCTATGGTTGAGAATTATACACCCCCCAAACTTGAGAGATGCATTGTCCTCAATACATGATGACCTAGAATGACCTAATAAAGAAAATACAATGAAAAGCAAAAATAAAATAAAAAATGAAAGGACCAAGACTCCCTCAAGAATCGGACTCGGTCGCGTCCTCGTCCTCGCTATCGCCGAGCTGGGTCTACTGGGATGGCTGTCCGAAGCAGGCTCAGACCTCTGGCGGCGTCGACGGGAAAGGCGGGAGGGTGGAGACATCGATCTGGCGGTCCTCCACAATCTGCCGTAAGTAGGCCTCCATCGCCCTATCATGTTGACGCCTGTACCTGGCTTGTGCCGCAACAAAGTTCTCCAGGTTGGTTAGCCGCTTGCTAATGGATAGAGGTTGTGAGGAGGGGCCCGCTGGTGGAGCTGCTCTGGGCAGCGTCGTGGCAGTGCGGACCCAGGGCTGGGTGCGATAGGAGAGGTCGTTGATGATTACCTGACAATTCAGGACCTCCTCCGTCTGCTCCCATCTGACGCCGGCACGCTTGTAGAGCCCGGTGATAAGTGATGGAAAGTAGTAGCAACCCTGGGGTGCAGTCGCACAGGCACAGATCTGTTGGTAGATAAGCCGACCCACGTCAATCGTCATGTTGCTGTAAATGGCATGAAGTAGCAGTGGCCTGTCCATTGTCACCTTGCTGACGTGTGTTGATGGCATCATCCGAGCTGAGATGAAATGGAAGAACATCCACCCGTCGTACATCATCTCGCTGCGCTTTAAGGACGTGAGATGTCCTCCCATAGACTTCCATGTCGGAGGCCATTCGCAGAGATGCATGGTGATGGAGTTGACATCACGGTCTTCTCCCGCTAAAAATGCCTTGTACTAGTTCAGGTGATCAAAAGAACACAACCCATAGTAGGAGTTGATCGCCTCAGCATGGAATAGGACGATCTTGCCCCGGACCTTCACCCTGCCCTGCTCATGTTCTACCGCATTGGCGTAGAACTCTTTCACAACTGGTACGATTGAAGACTCTGGCTGTGCGAGGAATTTCTGCCAACCTCGAGCATTCAATGCATTGATGAAGTTATCAGAAAAAGAAGTAATCTTGATTCCCCTCTCCATAATCAAATGCCGCTTTTAGAGCGAATCAGTGTACCGCTTAAATGCTTTAGCGGACACAAACTTGTTGGCGTCGAATTCAACAGGCTCCTAAATCTTCTTCCTCTTTGCAAATGATGATGAAGCCATGCGTCTGACAAATATCTCAAATCCAACACAACCAAACAAGCCAAAGTCCACCAACCAATCGCCACAAACCAACCAACACGCCAATCAAGCCAATCAATCCAATCCAACACACTTCACAAGCAATCAACAAGCCAATCTTCGCAAACCAATCGACAAGCAATTACCAAGCCAATCAAGCCAAACCAATCTCCAATCCGCCGCCCAATCCACACAATTCAACCAATCCAATCCAATTCTCCACTCACACAATCACCAAACCTTTCAAAATAATGAAAAGGGACCAAAAATGGAGAAATTTTTACCCACAGAAGCTTTTCACCTGAAATTTCGACCTCAAGCAATTTCTGCACTGGCGCCGGGGCGCGGGGTCATGGCGCTTAGGCGCCGATCTGCTGACATCGGGTTTCCAGCGCCGGACGAAGAAAATGAAGATGGAATGGCTCAAAATGGAGCCCAAATCAAGGGGAAAATGATGGAAAAGCTAGAATAGGTGTGGGGCTAAGGATTTGGTGATGAAAAACCGGATCTTGGATGGATTTGAGTGGATCTAAGGAAAGGGAGAAAAAGGGAAATGGAATGGAAAATGGAATGGGTGGAATGGGAGGATGATTCCTTGATGAAATGTGGTTGGATTTGAGTTGAAATAGCTTAGAATCAATGGAAGATTGATTAGGGATGAGAAAACGGGGTTTTCGGCGCCGGGGCGTGGGGTTTAGGGTTTAGAACCCTGACCCCGAGCTTTATAAGGTGTCTGGGTCGCGCTGTCTATGACCCGACGCCGGGGCGCCAGTTCATGCTTCCGTGTTCTTTTGGATCTTCATCATGGCACCGGGGCGCCCTCATGCGGCTCCTAGGTGCTGATGTCTTTCAGCAATTTTTTTGAATTTTTCTCCTAGCTGCTTCCAAGCATGATCTATATAAAATTATGCTCCAAATTATTTTCCTAAAAATAAAATAAAATAAAAAAACAAAAATGAAAATAAAAATTAATAATGGGTTGCCCCCATTCAGCGCTAAGTTTAACGTCCTCAGCCCGACATTCCCGCTGTTCAATCTTCTTTCAGCTTCACCACCTCGAACTTCTTTCCATTCAAACTGCAACATTGACGCTTAGATTTACTTTTAGCCCCTTTTTGTGGATCAGTTAGTCTCTTAAAAAGACTATGCAAGCATTTGTCAGGGTTTTGACTTGATAGTGGCTCCAGGGTTTTGCATTTGCCCATTAAGTCATGCCGAGTCTGACTTTCCGGCAGGTGGAATAGAGGCATTTAGATATGATAATGTTCAGTTCCCTCAACTGTATCCCCTTTTATTCCATCATCGACTTTTTCTTTCATGTCTTGGTTTTCCACCGGCTCGGTCAATTGTTAGAGCCCGATGTGATCAGCTAGTCGGTCTTCTATATAAGCAGGTAACTCGCGGTCCTTACTTGCAGTCTCCTATGGGTCCTTCTCAATACCAGTCAAGGAAAACTTTTGAACCTTTCAATTGACCATATCAATCGTTAAGCAATCCTCTGAATCAGTTCGGCTCTGTATTGCCTTGAGCACATTGAATGTGACTTTTTCATTTTGCACCTGCATGGTTAATTCTCCGTCTTGTACATTAATTATTGCATTGCCCGTTGCAAGGAAAGGTTGACCTAAAATAATTGGCACGTCCCGGTCTTCTTCGTAATCCAGGATAATAAAATTAGTAGGAAAAATGAACTTGTCCACGTTGATAAGAACATCCTCAATAATACCCTCCGGATACGTAATAGATCGGTCCGCCAGTTGCAGCATTACTGTCGTAGGTCGGGCTTCCCCAAGGCCCAGTTTTCTAAAAATTGACTTGGGCATGAGATTAATGCTGGCTCCCAAGTCGCATAGAGCTCTCCCGAAGTATCGGTTTCCAATTGTGCATGGGATAGTGAAACTCCCTGGGTCCTTGAGCTTAGGAGGCAGCTTCCTCTGTTAACACCACCATCTTGAATTCCGTCAATCGCCTTTTCTTTGATAGCACATCTTTCATAAATTTGGCGTAGCTCGACATCTGTTCCAAAGCTTCGACAAGAGGTATGTTGATATGTAGCTACTTTAATACCTCTAGAAATTTCTTGAATTAGCCCTCCTTTTTAGTCTTTGCGAATCTCCGAGGAAATGGAGGAGGTGGCCTTTGGTTTGTGGTGATTTCAGTGTCTGGTTGTTTCTGGGTAGTATCTGGTTCATCGGGCTCCTGTGACTGCTGAATTAAAGGATTAGTGTGTTGAAAACATGTGGAAAATAAGCCAAGTTTATGTTTTGATGATTAACAAACCAATTTGAGTAAGTGTTGGTTACTAAGATGTTTGTGAAGATGATTGTAGGTTATAAAAATGAAGAATATGAAGCATGGAAAGTCAAGTCGATTTCCTAGTCGACTCAGGCTTCGACTTAGGCCAAGTCGATCCCCAAGTCGACTCAAGAAGCGACTTCAAAGCGTCGTTTTCGTCTAGAGTTGAAATTGAGAAGCAAAGCTGCCGAAGTCGCATCCCAAGTCGACTCCGCATGCGACTTGGGTGAAGTCGCAGACCAAGTCGACTCCAGCTTCGACTTCGAGGCGTCATTTTCATCCAAAGTTGAAATCGGGGAGGAGAGCTGCCAAAGTCACAACCCAAGTCGACTCCGCATGTGACTTGGGTGATGTCGCAGACCAAGTTTACTCCAGCTTCGACTTCGAGGCATCATTTTCATCCAGAGTTGAAATCGGGGACGAGAGCTGCCGAAGTCGCATCCAAAGTCGACTCCGCATGCAACTTGGGTGAAGTCGCAGACCAAGTCGACTCCATCTTCGACTTCAGTGCGGAACTTGCAGATCAAGACGGTTCAATGCTAGATTCAAGTAAAGATGAAGGCCAAGACAACTCAAACACTCAAATGAAAATCAAATGAAGTCCAGAGCAAGAAAAGTTGCATATTTTCATGGAGAATCGAGATCATACATTTGGACCTCTCTTATGCACTCCAATACTCAAAGACTCAAGATTCAAGACATGGAGTCAAATGTGTTTAAGATAGAAGAACTATAAAGAGTCTTAAAGAATAATCAAAGGAAGAACAACCAAACATGAAGAAATTAAAGCAAGCAAGGCATTCCAAGGATTTCAAGTTCAACTAGCAAGCTGAAGAAGTGAAGTCGCACCCGAAGTTGACTTCATCTGTGACTTGGGTCAAGTCGAGGACCAAGTCGACCCAGACTAGAACTTGAAGAAGTTGCGGAAAGCGAAGTCGCACCCAAAGTCGACTCCACCTGCGACTTGGGTCGCAACGGTCAGAAAGTTTTTGAATGTTGGCGCATTAAATGCGCGCCACCTACTTCCAAACGTTCGGATTCCCTCAACAGTTATAAAAGGCATTCAATATGAACGAGGAGGGTAGCTGAGAAATCATTGAATGAGCATAACTCCCATCTCTAAGAGCATTAAGTGATCAAGCCAACATCTAGAAGAAGAACCTTGCTTCCAAACTGCCAAGAGCTGCTTGCTGAATCATTAAGCCTACGTTACAAGTTCTTCTTTGCGCCAAATCTGCCTCTACACAACAATAACGTGTAGAAACTTTCTTTTGTTATTTCTTTTTGTATTGAACTTGATTTAGTTTGGGTAACTAAGATCAAGTGTAAACAAAGTAGTGTGTGATTGGAGTGGAACTCGTCATCTACTTGTGCTATGAATTGTTGATGCCCCCTAGAGCTGGAATCTAAAAGAGAGCAGTGACTCTACTTGTATTTGTGAAATGCCCAGTGGAACCCAAGTCACAAGAGGTATGAGCTTGGAAGAGTGGAGTAGGGAAGGTTGCCCGAACCACTATAAAATCTTGTTTGTTGATATTTATTTCTACTCTCTCCACTATATTGCTTTCCATTTTTTTCTTCATAAATGGGGACTAGATTAATCCGGGATAAAGATTCTGTTTAAGTTGAAAAATTTTAATTACCCAATTCACCCCTCCCCTCTTGGGTAATTGTCATTAACTCGGGACCAACATAGTGGGTTCAGTTAGCGATTCTAATGGAATTGCATCGGGTAACTGCTTCCCACTACGTAGCGTGACTGCTTGTACCCGTTCTTTGCCTTTTCTTTTCGGGTTTTGCTCAGTGTCGCTCGCCAAAGAACCTTGAGGCCGGTTATTTAAAGCTGAGGCCAGTTGGCCTATACGTGCTTCCAAATTTCTGTTTGTCGTGATCTTGGATTGCATGAATTGCATAAAGAGATTTTCCAGATCTGATTTCTTCTCTTCTCGCGGTGGTGGATCTGATTTCCGGTTGGCCTCGTCTGATTGTTCTATGAGAAGTTGGGATGATTTCTCCAGCCTGGGTTATAGATGTTTCCATACTGATTTGCTGGATTTCTCTCAAAATTTCCCATGTAATTAATGGACTCCGGATTGGAGGCACATTCATCATTGGGATGGCCGAAGTCGGCTACAGTGGTGTATGCACCCCTGTTGTAATGCCCTAACCCAAGCGTCACAACCTTACCTCAAGATCGTTCGACTGGTAAATGTGATCAGGATTGTTGCCCTATCACACGACGGGTTTTAACGGATATTTATCTACTTAATTATATTTCCATAGGAGTTTAATTCCTCATATTTTCATTTCATGGATATCTGAATCATTTTCATCCAATAATGTCATAACTAGACATGATTTTTATAACATATTTTAAACTATCTCATAAATCAGATGTCACTGCATGTATCATCATAGATGTCAACATAAATCATCAACGTAAATTTACATTCATTCAACATAAGTTCTTCATAAACATGAAACTTATAATGTCTTTCCATTTCTTCAATGGATGGCTCCTGCTACTTTGCCAGGTCTCATCTTTCACCTGCCTATGGGTTTGGAAAATGAAAACGTGAGTCGAAACTCAATAAGCAAGCTTATATTTTACAGGCAATTCATTTTGAAGGCATATTTATTCAAAAGCTTTTTTCTCCCTTCAATAGAGACACTTATCAAGTGATCAACTACCTGTGGAGCAAAAACCTGTTCATAAATCATTTGTACACATTTCATGAACATTGGATGTGCAAATTCATCATTTCCATTGATGACGTTATCCTTCATGTAACGGTATGCTAGCACGGGGAACCCTCTTTTCTTGACATGATCCTTTCCATCCTTGGCGCCGGACCTACCGACTTGGCAATGTCGAGGGGGACTCCTTGTCCACTTACTACCTCGACTAGCCTACTTGATTTCCATTCTATACATGACTTTTAGTCACCCCGGCATCATATACCCCCTTACACATGGAACTTGTCATTCTCATGTAGAGAACTCTTTGCATCATCTCTCTTTAAACACCATTTCAATGAAACATCGTATAAATTCATGTTTCATCACATTTCAAGCATAATTGCGAAACCATAAGCAATCATTTATTTCAATAGAAATAAACATTTCAATACTCATATAAACAGGGAATGACCATCCTCAAATACCTTGTAATGAAAATCAAAATCATTTAGAAAGCTGCTTGCTTACCTCGCTTGCTTAGCTTTCCGTTTTGCTTATCCCTTTGCCTTTACCTATACATATAAGAATGATATAACATTCATATATTTCCTTTTCTTGCATTCAACTCAGTTTTCCAACCCATTTTCATTAACATACATAATTCCTTCGATTTCTCAAGTCGTTATGCCCGTACAGCACATACTCGTGCACTACATGGGCTATTACACATCACATTTAGTCCCATAAGTAGGGCAACCATTCAACCATATAAAATTCATCCAATAATTATCATTTAATAGCTCATTACCTTTCTTAAGCCATTTTCCACTTATTTTTCAAAATTCACACATCGTTGCTCATTTTAAGCACTCGTTGTTGCCTTAAGCCTCATTAATTAATCCCAAAATTTGAGATTAACATCATGCAATTCTAAAAAGAAATATATTCACAAAATTTATTATATTTTCATGCATTTTTACACAAAACCAAATTACATAGGTCATTTACCACTCATGCATGTCTATCCTTTCACATATAGCCATTTAACAACACATATATGAGGAATTTCATAAAATTTCCCAAGTCAGAAATTTAATCCACATTTCAGCATGATAATTATCCTTAATTAACACTGTACTTAGGGTATTTTATGGAATTTAAATCCACTAATCATAGGTTTCCAACACAGCAACTTTGGAACCCATCTTTCACACGTTTAACGTGTCTTTTGACACATAACCCTACGCAGATGTATAAATCAGAATTTTCAGAAATTAATCCCATGTTTCCTAACCCAAATTTAGGGTATTAACATATATATCAATTTGGATCATTTCTACATAGTTTTCATATTTCTTTTTGATTTTTTTCTCCAACTATCTACATATGCTGAAATCAGGCGTACTGAATTCTCAAAAACTTGAATTAATATCAAATCAAGTAATTTTGATATGAATTTCTAACATACATTAATATATAAATTAATTAACAAAATAAATATTTTCAGCACAAAAAATTAAGCATTTATATTTATTTTTGTATTTTTACCTTGCTGGACAGCAACATCCATTTTCAGACAGCCTGAATCACGTTAATCATGGGATATATTTATACCTACAAAACCTAATTTTTATTTTATTTTTGTGATATTAAATATGTATTATATATTCTGTAAAATTTAAGCTAAAAATTCGTTGTATAAAAATTATTAAAAATTATTTTCTACAGCTGATCCTGTCACCCGTTTTACCCTGTTTAGGTTAATATTCTCAGTTTTTTAATTTGCAACATTCTTATAATTTTAAGATAAAAATTGGGTAGTTCCTTAATAACCCCATAATGATTCATCCCAAAACTTTTCATGCTAAAATTAATCCATTTACTATTCATTTCATATTTTAGTCTACAACATCATATAACTTCCAAATTTGAGGTATAAACTCAAAATAATCATATACTTACTTGATTAAATGATAATCCCTCCTTTTCCCCTTATTTTTCCCTTGTTTTTCTGTCTTCTTTGCTGGATCTAGAGCTGGACGTGAGGGCTGCCTTGGGGAAGAAGATTTCAACACTTAGAAATTTCTCAAACCTCTCTCTCATATGGATGTGTACACCATTTTATAAGTTGGATATGATCCAGCTGTGGGCCCCACTTGGCTGATTTTTCCACAGTAATTTAATGTGTAGTTATCCCCCTTCATGTGATGGACATTTTACAGCCAAGTAAAATATATTTTCACCATTTTTGAAAATCCAAAAATCAGCTCACATCTTGACCATCCACCTATCCACTTTTGCATCCATCCATGGCAGCTTCTGTTCGCGAATTTTCTTGGAATTTTTCCACAAACTTAAATGCACATTTATGTATCCCAACATGTGAGATATTTATGTGCATAATTTTTAAAATAAAAAATTTAAAAAAATCCAGCAATAACATCACTTGAACGTCCATGTATGGACACCTCACCTATGCTCACTTTGAGCTCTTTCCATAGCTCATTAATTCCAGAAAAATATCCAAAGAATTTTCACACATATTAATGCATAAAATACCATGCATTGCACCTGCATTTGACACCTATTTGGTTCATTAAAAATTACATTTAAACCATGCACCTTTTGCCTTAAATGCATAGTACTCTTGAGGTGTAAAAGTCAACTATGTGCACCTTTTTCAATTCTGATATTTTCACAACATAATTTGCTTAATCCAAACCTTCCAAAATTTTCATATCATAATTTTATTCAACCATTTCAAATTTCATCTCAATCCGATTTTCCTAGGTCAAGTTATAGCCGTTTGAAATTAATGGTTGGAATTGAGATATGATCAATAAATCATTAAACCAATTTCATCAAGGATTTTCATAACCCAATAATTCCATAATACCAAGCCCAACCTCATTAACTTTCATCATAAATTTCACTTGATTCCGCCTTACAGGTGTTGAGTTATGAATTTTTTCTATGATTTCTAACATAATTCCACAATTTCCACTTTAATCTCTATTAATTAAATCATGAAAATTAAACTAAAAATTCATGCCACATTAGCATGTTTTAATCCTCATTATGCCCCTTTAGTAACCTTGACTCATATTGGGCTCCGGCTATTAAATTTTTAATCACCATTCTTAGTTGAACCCTAATTGCAAAATATCATAAAATCCTAAAATTATCCAAAATTCCATTTAATCATATATAAGTCACATGTACATGTTCAATGCACATATTAAATCCTCCTTAGGTTGGGGTTTCACACCTACTGCACTGACGTTGGCCAGCCTGGTTAAGTTTTGAATCTGCCGGGATAAGGCATCGATGTGGGCTTTAATCGATGAAACTGAATCCAGTTGGAGTAGACCCCCACTTCGGCTCCTGTCAGATGGCAGTTGATAGGCATTGGCCGCCATGTTTTCAAGTAGGGCATATGATTCTCGATAGCTTTGCCTCAACAGAGAACCTTTTGACGATGAATCCACCACGCGACAGGTGGAATCCTGGAGACCATTGTAAAAAATTTGAATTTGAACCCACGGTTGAATTCCATGATGCGGGCACTTCCGGAGCAGGTCTTTGAAGCGATCCTACGCCTCTGAGAGGGTATCCTCTCCATGTTTCTTGAACGAGACTATGTCCATCCTCAGCTTGTCTAACATGGCAGGCGGGAAATATTTCTCTAGGAATTTCTGACCCAAGTCGTTCCATGTGTTGACAGAGTTCAGAAGCAAAGAGTCTAGCCACTCCGAAGCTCTATCCCGCAGACAAAATGAAAAAGTCGGAAGCCGCATTGCCTCGTCTGAGACTCCATTTTGCTTTAACATGTTCATAATATGCGGGAAATTCCGCAGATGGTGGTGTGGGTCTTCAGATGCTAGACCTCCGAACTGGCCAATGGACTGGAGCATCTGAAAAATCACCGGTTTGATCTCAAAGTTGTTGGTGTCGATAGGAGGAGGTGCGCATCTAGTCTGAATTGCATTCTGGCCCAGCGCAATGAGATCCCAAATGGGTTGGTCCAAATCATCTTGAGGTGGATGAATTGGAAACTAAATCCTTTGGTTCCCCTGTTGGTTTGCATGAACGTTCTCATCCTAGTTCTCGATGTGTTCCATAATATGTTGTTGGCTCCTAGCTTCCCTGCTCTTCTGACACCTTCTCAAATAAGTTCATTTGGGTTCTAGATCAAAAGGAATTATAATCTACTTTTCGGCTCTACCTCGGCGCATGCAAAAATCAGATTTACCTGCAAAGACCAATTCAATTGAACTAGCTGAAAAAATTCTAAACTAAAAGAAATTACGAAAATAGACTATTTTACAGAATTATACAAGAAAGCAATAAAATTAACAATAATTAGCTAAACAGTTCCCTGGCAACGACGCCAAAAACTTGACGAGCTGCGTATATATCAATTAAAATGTTTGCTATTTACGCAAGTATATGTGCCGTATTAAGTAATAAAGAGTTAGTAGAGTATCGTTCCCACGAGGAATTGTTAACCGGAATTATTAATTAGTTTAATTGCTTTCAGTGGGTAAAAAATTTTGAGTTTACGGATTTAAACTAAAGCTAACAACTGCAATAAGAAATCAGAGTAGAGTTTACAGAACTGCTAGATACTAGAAACGGGGTTACTCATCGGGGATGGCAGATGGATAGCTCGGAATCCTTGAATCTAAACTATATCGCGTTGGTTCTTTTAATTAGATTGTGTATGAATTTACTAGCCCAAGTTCAATAATCTCTATACATGTCTTCCAACACTATATAAAGCTAATTGCACCTTATTTAATTGCTATGTTCCCATGCCATTAAATAAAGTGAAATTGATAAGTGCATAACCTATTTAGTGACTACACAGGGTTTAACGGTAGATTCCTATCCGTTAAACAACTCCCCTTACAAAGAGAAAACCTGTGCCTTGCACATGGATCAAGAAGAGATTTTCCTCTTCTAAGGATAAATCAAGCAATTAAATCATCTTACAAGGTAACTAATCTTGTAAAAAGCATTAAAACTGCACATGCAAAGGTAAATCGCACAAAATCATATCTAATATCAAATATTCATTCCTGAATTTCAAAGAACCAAGCCAATATAGTTTAGAGTTCAATTCATCCTAACTATCCATCTAATGGAGGTTTAGTTCAAAGACATGATCATAACATCCATTACATCTATATTGGAAGTATCCATGAAAGTAGAGAAAGAAAAGTAGAAAGAATAAGAGAAAATTAGTTTTCCGGCGGCTTCCACCAACGGAGTTGAATCCCCTCTTCAATCTGTGCTTTGATCGCGTTTTCGTCTTTCTCTTTTCTGTAATTCCATTTCTAGGCTCTTTCTCCGATCGTTCCTCGCGCGCAAACCCCTAGGATCTAGTTATAGATTGACATTGCATAGCATACACACTAAAATTTGCGCATACTGATGTGTATTGGAGCCTAGATGCCAACTCTCTGTGTGCTGGGCAACTTGGAACTTTTCTACAAACCCTAGGAGTTCATGCCTTGGAGCCTAGGCGCCAACTCCCTGGAGTTTCATGACTTGGATCTTCTGCTGGACACACCTGTGTGATCATGCTTGGCGCTTGGGTGCCCCTGGCTGGTGCCTAGGCGCCAACTCACTAGAAGTTGTGTCTACTAAATTGTGCTAGAGTCTTGGCAAGGGCATGTAGGGTGGCGCCTGGGCGACATCCACCTGCCTCGTGACTTGGTCTAGATCTGCATTTCACTTGCCCGTATGCCTTCATATGGCCCGTCCTTCCCGCGAAAAATGGAAAAACTAAGTAGATGGACTAAAAATGCCTAATTAATGCTAAAAATGCATAAAAACTAAATAATGCTCCTAAAATGCAAAGTGAGTGGAAATTAAGCTAAATGACTGCAAACTGAGCCTAATCTCTCGGACTAACGCACAATACAGTCTGAAATGGGCCATGATAACTTGTATTTTTACGAGTTATCAGATGCCTCATCTGCATCACTCAACTCATCTTCCTTTTTTGGATTTTGGTTAAATTCATCAAATACAACATGTATTGATTCTTCTACTATTTGATTTCTTTTGTTAAGACTCTATATGCTTTGCTATTTGATGAATAATTAAGGAATATTGTCTCATCACTTTTAGCATCTAATTTTCCAAGTTTGTTTTTCCATTATTCAACACATAGCATGTACATCCAAAAGCATGGAAATATGAAATATTTGGTTTTCTACCCTTCCATAGTTCATATGGGGTCTTTTTCAAGATTGATCTTATGATAACACGATTTAATACATGACATGTTGTACTTACAGCTTCACCCCAAAATCTTTTGGATAATTTACTCTCATTTAGCATGGTTTTAGTCATCTCTTATATTGTCATATTTTTTCTTTCAATTACCCCATTTTGTTGGGGAGTTCTTCGTGTAGAAAATGTGTAATGAATTCCTTTCTCATTATAAAATTCTATAAATTGTATATTTTCAAATTCACCACCATGATCACTTCTAATGGAAATGATTGTATTCTGTTTTTCATTTTGTACCAAATTTGAAAAAGCGACAAATATAGAAAATGCTTCATCTTTGCTAGCTAAGAGAATTATCCATGTAAATCTTCAAAAATCATCAATTATGAGAAATACATATTTTTTCCCACCAAGAGTTAAAATGTCTGATGGCCCGTAAAGATCCAAATGTAATAGTTCAAGTGGCCTAGTTGTTGAAATTTTCTTTTTGGTGGAAAAGGACATTTTGGGTTGCTTGGATAGTTGACATGCTTTACATATTTTGTCTTTGTCATGTTTAAGCTTTTGGTAGTCCTTCCGCTAGGCTCTTTTTCCATAAGATTTTAATATTTGATATGTTTATATATCCAAGCCTTTTATGACATATCCATGGATCATTTTCGATAGCTATAAGATGTGGGGCCCACAACTGGAAAAATTCCAGCTCCTATAAACCCATGCACGTTGAATTGAGAAGGGATTTGGAAATTTTCAAGAGCTAGTTTTTCACCCAAGCAACCACCAGCAGCTCACGTCCATATTTTCCAAAAAGGAAGAAGGAAAAACAAGGAAAAAAGGAGGAGAATTTGTGGAGGAAAACCATCTCCAAGTGCTAGGGTTTGATTTAGCACAAATTCAAGTAAGTATACATGAGTTTGAGTTGATTATTTTGAGTTTTAAAACTCTAAAATGGAAATATTGAAGGGATGCTTAAAGGATCTATAAAATGGTAATTTAACATTCTTTTTAATGAATATGGATTGGATATTAGGTTTTATGTATGAATTTTTAAGTTTAAATTGATGAAAATGAGGTTTTGCATGTGTATTAAGTGGAAAATCCAAGTTGGAAAACCTTAAATCTCCAAGACAAGTTGCTGTTTTGGTTTGATGATGTGATTAAGTTATGAATCATGTAATCATGCAAAATATATGATGGTTTATGCTTAAATGATGAATTTTTGAAGTTATGGAATGCAAAGTGATGATTCTGACCTAATTTCTAAGTTTCTATGCTAAAAATGTTATGAAAATGGGTTTGCATGTTTTATGCATGTTATGTAGGATAAAATACCCTAGGTTTAAGTTATTATGGATGCCCAAAAATATTTGGGAAAAGAAGACCTAAAACTGATTTTTATAGACTTTATGAAAGAGTGACAAACCGATGTGAAATGGGACTCAAAACGTATAAACAAATTGCTGTTTTGAGAAATGATAATGCATGGATGTTATATATGTGTTTAATCCCTAAATATAGATTAGGAAAAATGGATTTATTTGCTGAAATTTCGGAATTATATGATTGCATAGAGATATGTGTCAAAAGACACGTAAAACGGGTGAAAAACGGGTTCCAAACTTACTGTTTTAGAAACCTAGGTTGAATGGATTTAAATTCCATAAAAATACCTTGAATACAGTGGTAATTAAGGGTAATTGAACCCCTGAAAAATAGATTAAATTTATGAGCTAGCAAATTCTATGAAATGCATTATGTATATGTGCTAAATGGGCTTACGTGAAGGGATAAAGGTGAATAGGTGATGAATGACTTATGAAAAATGATTTTGTGAAAAAATGCATGAAAATGAGATGAATTTAATGTTTATATATCTTTTTGAGATTTTATGATATTAATTCCAAAATTTTGAACTTGATTTATGAAGCTAAGGCAATGATATGTGCATAGGTAAAACATCCATGTGTGTATTTTGGAAAAATGGATAAATGGAAAAGTGAGCTTAATGAACCTATGTATGATGGTTATCGAATGAATTTTGTGTAATTGAAATGAATACCCTATGTATGGGGTTATATATGTTATGTTATATGGTAGCCGAAGAAATGTGTATAAAATGTGCTAATATGTGCAAAATGAGTTATATATGTGTATGATAACTTATAAAGTCAAATAAATGATATATGTATATGGAATGGGTTGGAAAACTAAATGAAATATGAGAAAAAGAAATATATGAAAAATCATACTATTCTCATGTAGGCAAAGGCAAAGAGAAAGTTGTGACGGAAAGCTAAGGAATTTAGGTAAACAAGCAAATTTTCTAAAATTTTTTTGCTTTTCTAAATTGTTTCCATAAATGCAATTTTTTCTTTAACTTGTTTGATAAAACTATGGAAATTGTTTCTAATGTGTTTAAGGATGGTCATCCCTTAGCAAAATGGTGTTGAAATGATGTTTTATTTTAAATGCAATATTATGAATTCTTTCTTTGATAAATGCTATGGAAAAAATGTGTGATTCTATGTTTCTGATTGAAAAATCATGTTAGCATGTTAAAGATGGATTTATGTAAAATTTCATGTGCATGGGTTACTAGGTCCACTTGAAGGGTATAAGCGGACCGATTGTCCCCCGTTGGTGTGGCCAAGTCGCTTAAAACAGGCCCAAGGCCGGCGGCGCCCTCTCTGAAATGGGAGTTAATGTGACGGATGGTTGCCTGGCTAGCTTCCATCCTAAGGGAGAAATGGTATATATGTTCATGTTTTCATATGTCATTATGCATATGGGACCCGTGATGGGTATAGGATTTCATGCTTTTAAGATATACCTTTAGATAAGGTATAAATTGCTTTTCAATATGATTTTAAATGCAAAATGTTGCCTGAAATGATTTGCCTGTGAAATACAAATAGCTTGCTTATTGAGTTTCAACTCACGATTTTGTTTTCCAAACCCAAAGATAGGTGAAGGACAGGACATGGCAAAGGAGCAAGTGTCAACTTAAGGAATCAATGGAAAAACTTTAGACTTTTCATGTTATGGAACCTATGTGGGAAGAATATAAATTGAAATTTTATGTTGTGCTTGATGATTGCGATGTATTTATGCCGAGACATCTGATTTAGGCACTTGTTGAAATGTTGATTGAACAGCATATTTGTATGTAATGAATGGATTGAAATGACTTAGATATGTCTGATATTGAAATTATGAGAACTTGAATTGTTATGTGGACTTCTATATGATCATAATTAATAGGATAAATATCCGATAAAAGCCACCGTATGATAGGGCAACAATCCTGATCACGTTTACCAATGAATACCATCCCGAGGTAAGGCTCAGGTTGTGACGCTCAGGTTTGGGGCGCCACAGAGCTTGGTATCAGAGCATGGATTGGTAAATAGGAGTGGAAAATTTCTAAGTATAGGAAATCGATAGAATATGAAGAGATATGTATGATTACACATGAATATACATGATTAACCATGATTATGTGATGAATTAGATATGATTATATGATGCTCATGTATGACTATAACATGGTGAAATACATGCTAGATGATGATTTGTTATGCTTCTAACATGATGAAATGCATGCCATATGATAATGAATTGTTGTTGCAATGCAATTCGATTGCTATGTCTACATAGATGGCGGATAGAGGAAAGAGGATGATGAGTGTGGAGGAGTTATGGAGAGAAAGAGAGGAAGAGGATAGGAGACGGCGAAGAGAAGAAAATATTAATAGATGGTGGGAATCACAGCTCGACAATGCACCGTTTCCGTCAGGCCCCCCAGAATTTTCACCAATACGCGCACATGACCACACTAAGGGAAGCTACTATGACTCCTCAAGTCAACATGCACAAGATCTAGGAGAGCCCTCCAGTTATAAACTTAAGGCACGAGTGTTACCAGGCACCTACCTTGGCATTCCCTGGGATCCCCCTGTTCCAACCAACAGAGTAGATCCACAAGACCTACAGAACTTTTGGGATAGGACTCAGGCACCTATACACCCCCGATGCTGGTCCATGGTACAAATTTGTTGATGGATGTGTCTAGTTTCGTTACGGAGCATCTTGGGAGAGACTCCATCAACGAGAAGTGGACATGACCCTCTATATAAAAAGGTGTCATGCCAAGAGAGTCATCGAAGTACCTGCTGCCCCCAAACCTGATGAGGTGATGCTCTATATAATGGAGAACACAGGGGAAATTGTTCGAGTGGCCGAGGTCAATGATGATGACGACCCGATAGAATTCCTCGAACCATTTGAGGAAGCAGAGGAAGAAGAAGAAGAGTAGGAGGAGGAAGAGGACGAAGTAGAGGAGGAAGTAGAGGAAGAAATAATGGAGTTTGTAGAGGATGATGAGGATGAGGATGATGATGATAGTGATGATGAGGTTCAGGCATGGTTCGACACTAGCACTATCATAGAGGCACCCTCACAAGTTCCACGTAGACGTAGACGTCGAGGGAGAGGTCCAGGAGGACGATGAACTTATTTTTTTTATTTTCTTTAAACAGTTGTGTACATATAAATGTGGCTTGATGACAATGTGGTGCATGAGTAATTATGGTTGGTTGACACTATGGTTTTTATGGTACACTGATATGTATATAAGTGTGAAATGGGTATGCTAAGCTGAATATGTACATAAGCGTGACTTACTTTTGTATGTACTAACTGTGAATATGGTGTATGTGAATGAATATGCTAATATACTGAACTCTTGATGTTTTAGATGTGTTTGGATGAATGAGCATGAGCTGAATGGTGTGATATATTATGATTGAATAAAATGATTGTGACCATGTGATGATGAGATTCATATGCAATGATTTCATACTGAATGAAATTGAAATGCATATACGATAATTTTATGATGATTATCAATGAAATGTGTACATAATGATTTAATGCTAATTGAAAATAAAAAGTGTCTGTTATATACTCAGATTAAAACAATGGTGGAAGCAAGAGCAGGATTGAGGAAAAATAAAGGGAAAGAGGCAGAGACAAAGGTTCCAAGCCAACACTAAGTTGGCGAATCTAGCCGACCTAAAAGGGGAAGGCCAGTGACATAGAATCAAAGGAACCAACAAAGGCGGAATGATGAAAGCCCTTAACGGAATGTGGAAGAGGAAATTGAGTCGAGGCAGAATAGACTCTTGGAGGAAAGAGTGGTTGTAGCGGTGGAAAAAGCAATGCAGCGGGCCACTAGGGATTGGGCAGCACAGACTGCCGACATTATACAAGGATTATGGGAAAGAACCCAACAAGCTCAGTTGGGAAGTGTAGAGAGAGAAGGACCTGCTCCTATGGCGGACCCTGTTGCCACACCGGCACCGCTAAGAGATGAAAATCAGCTAATGGAAGCTGATAGAAGAGCCATAAATGCCTTTCTAGCACAGTGACTCCCGAAATTTTCTGGAGAACCAGACCCGGTCCAATCAGAGCAATGGTTGATGGAGATTAAGAAATTGTTCAGAATATCTCCGTGTAACGACCATCAGAAAGTACTGTGTGCCACCCATTTGCTAGCAAAGGACGCACACGAATGGTGGGAGACAATGTTAATCACAATGCCATGACCCGAAGAAGTGTCCTCGTAAACATTTGTGGAAGAATTTAATAAAGAATACCTCCCGGTGGGATTACAGAGTCAAAAGGTGATAGAATTTGAAAAATTATATCAAGGGAGGATGACGATCACCGAGTTTGCTACAAGGTTTAATGCTCTGGTCAGATATGTCCCTTGGATTGCAAATGTGCCACAAAATAAGGCACAGAGATTTCAACAAGGGTTGAGGCCATATCTGCGGGAAAGCCTTGCACCTTTACTGTGAAACCCGGACCCAAGTAAGGTTTATTTATATGCAATTGGCATATAAATATGAATCAAGTAGGGCAAGTGATTATGAATGATCAATATAAGCCGATATGGGTCGATGTGATTAAAGAGACTTAATGAGAATTAAGGAATGTTGATATATTGATGATAATTACCTCATATATTCTGGTTTAATTAATGGAGATTATGATGCTAATTATGCAGTTAGAGTAGAAAATGCTAGAAAATGCGTAACTCGACACCGGGAAGGCGGATTAAGATGAAAATTGAAAGGTAAGCACATAATTTTGTGCTTAATCATATGGAAATGATGGATTATGAAAATATTGATGAAATTATGAAAAATTGGTTATCACCATCAAAATTAAAAGATGGTTTCAAATGAGCATAAATTGAGCTAGAAAAGTCGAATTGATATGAAATTTGAAATGGACGGTTAAAATTATGAGATCTATACAACGAGAGGCTTGGATTAAGCTAATGATGATGGGATATTGGTTTCACGAAAATGGGTGTATATTATTGATTTTTGTGCATAAAAAATGTAAGCTTGTGTTTATGTTAAAGTAAGGTGATTAACTATATAATTAATGGCATAAATGATGTGTCAAAAGGAGGTAATTACACATGGATTTTATGAATTACTTTAATTGACAAAATCCATGATAAAATCAAGTGATTAATGACATGATTTAGTGGCTAATGGATTAGCTCAAAAGAGCTTGATATAAGTGTCATGAAATGGACGTCCAAATGGGTTGTTTACATGGAATTTTTTATTTTTAAAAATTAGAAAATATGTAATTAAGTGAGCTACATGACAAGGGTAGTTAATGGGATTTATTTTAGATGAATTTTGTGGAAAAAAAATGTCACAAAGTCAATAATATGTGGACCCCACCAAAGTGGACAGCTACAAGTGGCTGTCAAGTGGTGCACGTCCAAACAGATTTGGGGATTTTTAATTATTTTTTTAATAGCTAATTTTACCCCTAAATTATCTCCTAGGTTGGGTGATTAATTATACATTAAATTAAAGCTGCAATTTTGTGGAAAAATTGCAAAAAGGGGCAGCTGATGTGGACGTGATTGCATGGACACAAAATGGACAGCAAGAGATGTGGACGATCATGCTGCATTATCTGATTTTTTATGATTTTTTTAATAAGATAAATTGACCCCTAAGTAGGCTACTACCTGGGGTAGTTAATTAGACATAAATTAAAGTAAAAATTCGTGGATAAAAATGGAAAACAACAGCTGAAATGGACGTTGCATCTTGTGGACAGATTTTGTCCATTAATGATGTGGATTTTAATGGATTTATTAAAAATAATTTGCTAATTTAAATGGACCACATTTTACCATGTAAGCAATAGGGGATAATCATGTCTTAATCATGCTGTAAATAAAGTGGAAAGTGGGGCCCACAAGATGGAAAATCCAGCCTTTGCCCCAAGTGCACGTCCATTTGATTTAAGGGGGAGGAGAGAGAAAATACTAAGGAGCAAACACATTTTCCAGCAGCCCTTCACGTCCCCATTCCAGCAGCATGAGGAGGAGGAAAAGAGGAAAAAATGAGAAGGAAAAATGGGAAGAAAGAAGAGGAACCAAGCTAGGAAAAATGGAGTTCAAGTTTATTCAATTCCAAGTAAGTATACCCTTTGATTATGGGTTGAAAATCATAACTGAAATTTTCTTAAATCCTATGTGATGTTGCTGTTTTGATGTTTAACCATGATCATATGATGATTCATGATTATATGAATTATATAAGTTGATTTATAAACTTTAATTTGGGGATTAATCAACCCATATCTTTTAATCTACACTTATCTGTAGTAAATCTGCACCTGGAAAGGAAAATAGGGAAGAAATAGTTCATGAACGAATTTTATCATAAAAATTTGTGGGAAGACTCATAATATCGTGATTAAGTAAAGAAAAAATTATAAGCTCAAAATAGTTAGTATGTTGTAAATTAAAAATCCGAGAATATCAATCAAAACAGGGTAGGACGGGTGACAGGATCAGCTGTGACAAATTATTTTTAGTAATTATTACACCAGGAATTTTTGGCTGAAACTTTTACAGGATATATAAGACATATTTATGAGCTTAGTAAAAATAAAAAATTAGGTTTTTATTGGTAGAAATATACCCCATAATTTACGTGATTCAAGCTGTCTGAAAAAGGGATGTTGCTGTCCAGCAAAGTGAAAATACCAAAATAAATATAAATAATAAATATTTCATGATGGAAATATTTATTTTGGTAATTAATGTATTTATTAAGGTATTATAGAAATTTCAGATAAAAAATACTTGATTTGATATTAATTCAAGATTTTGAGAATTCAGGCATACGGAATTCAACATTATGGACAGCTTAAGGAATAAATCAAGATAAATATTAAATTCCAGATTTTTTGGATGGAATTTAAATTATAATGGGATATAAATAATTATCATAAGTGATTATGAGGATTTAATCTATTAAAGGTGAGTTTAAGAAAGGATGGAACTTAGGGTTACGTATAAGACCCGATTTCCATGTTTTGATGTTAAAAATGATAAATGGATTATGTGAAGTGTTAAAATGCAAAAATGCATGGCATTATAGAGAAAAGAGATGACTAAGTTGCAGAATGGTTGAGTAATGTTAATCTTAAATTTTAAGATTAATATATGAGGTTTAACACGTCGAATGTATGTTTAAAACGAACGTCGACTTATGAAACATGAAAAATGAATGAAAAATAATAAATGAGAGGTATGAGACCTCGTGTAATGAAGTATGAATCTTTGTTAGGTGTATGAAGGAATACCCTACACATGGGGTACGGAATGATATGCATCAAATGACGAAAGGCATGATTATATGCTATGCATATGAAAACCCACTTGAAATTCAAGCATTTAATGCATGAAATGAATTATGAGTTGGAAAATTAGGATTATGCAAGCCAACAAAAGTGTTATGAATACTATGTCAATTGTATGTATAGGCAAAAGCAAAGAGAGAGATAACTTGGGAAGCTAAGGGTGAACAGGTGTGAAACCTCGACCGTATACGCGTCATTTCGATATTTGTAATTTTGTAATTATTTTATGAATAAATGAAAATTCATGAATTATATTGATGGATGTGTATTAGGGATTGAAATAATGCAATTAGGAATTTAACCCCGTGAATAGTGCACGTGAATAGTAAACGGGGATTAAGACACATTATTAAGAGTTAATCACTTGGATTAACTTAATCACAAAAAGACAAAATAGAGATTTAATCACTACAAGACGAAATAGCAATTCTTTTAGATATTTTAATCCAAATTTAGATTTTGTGGAAAAATAGAAAAAAATTCATAAATTGCAATTCGGGCGTCGGAATTCTATGAAATTTTTTATGGATGGTTAAAAATTCATGATGAACATGATGAATGGGTTAATATGTGATGAAAATTACAAATCAAGGGTCAAGATGAAACGTCAAATGATGATCCAAAAAGTAGCTTAACTTTAATTAATTCCACTTTTGACTTTTTAATAAAATAAATAAAAAAAAATAAAAAAAATTAAATGTAAATGCAGCTGCTGCAGGGGCAGGAGCAGGATAGGGTGGCTGGAGGCTTGACCAAGATCAATGGTCATTAATCATCATCATCCTTAATCAATGGCTAAGATTAATTTAGCCTAATTTAATTAATTTTAAAAAATCAAAAAATAGGTTAAAAATAGGGCTGAAATAGGGTGGCTGGAGCAGGCCTAGGGTGGGCAGCACATGGCTCAAAACGTTTTTCAAAATTAAAAAGAAATACCAATTTATAATTAAATACCTCAAAACTAGGGAGTAAATTCCAAATTCTTGAAAAATCCAATCCTATAAATAGGCCAGCAGGGGGTGGACGTCCAAGGCACCCAAAACCCAGCTCCATTTGAAAAATTTCAGTTCCCAAACTTTCCCACATGTCCAAGGAAGAAAAGGAGGAAGTTAGAGAAAAAAAGGGTGAGAAAAAGTGGCATAGCTCCACTTCGGGTAAGTGATTTCTACCCAAATTTATTTTGGATGTTAAGTAGGGTAAAATAATACTTAGATAATGCCTAATCATGAGAAAATAAGTATAGATATAATGTTTAAATGGAATTATGCCAAAACATCAAAAATTTGGAGCGAAGATAGGGTATTCGGGAAGATAGCATATGATATGTGAAAATAATGTTCCAAAATTGATAAATGATGATTTGGGATGTATTATTATGATAAATATGATGTTGAAATGATGATATATTAATTTCATGATTTTTGAAATTAAGGATTATGCTTAAGTGAATTTATGTTGATTTTTAGTATATGGAGAAAATGATTTTTTTTTGCCAAGTAAATGCTGATAAATTCAAAATGTATGAAATTTCCTATGATATACTAGGCATAAGATATGTCATGGTATTTTTTATTTTTGGAAAAAATATCAATTTTTGGAACCCCATGAACAGTAATCACGTCTCTGTGAACAGTGACCTCGGATGAATAGTAACTACCACAGTAATCTGCTATAGTAAACAACGTAATTTTGGAGAAAATTTGAGATTAATATTTAAATATAATGATGAAAATTTTGAGAAACCTATGGATAAAATATCCATATAAAGAAATAATGCTCAAATATTATAGAGCATGCATGGGAAGCAGCTTGAATAGAAAAAATAAAATTACCCTTTTTCATTTAATAGGAAAAGGAAAAGAGAAGGTCAAAGACACCCACTGAGAAGGTAAGCAAGTTATATGTTTTGCAAATTATTTCAAAAATGCTTGAAATTGTTTGCAAGTTGTTTTATGAAATTTATTTAAGGTTGGCCATACCTATAACTGCTTTACATGAACTGAAGTTCGTTTTGTGAAATTGTTTATTAAATGCTTTTTAATGAAATTGTTTATGATTTGCAAATATCATGCCGGCATGTGTTTGTAAATGAGCATGTGCACGAGGAATAGGCCTTAGTCGAGGTAGTAAGGGGACCGGATGTCCCCCTCGCTATTGCCAATTCGCTTAATAGGCCCAGGTTAGCGGCGAGCTCCCTGAAATGGGAGCATGTATAGGATGGGCCCCTAGCTAGCGTCACATCCAAAGGAATGTCATGAATGCTATGTATGCATTGCATTTGCATTTTATCAAATGCATGAAAATGATTGAAAAATTATGTATGACTTGCTTACTGAGTATTATTACTCACCCATGCTTTTTCAACAACAGACAGGAAAAGATGATGAAGGCAGCATGTAAAATGACATGTAGTTTTGATGAAATGATGTACATGTAAATTTTATGTAAAGACAATGATGATAATTTTGAGATGGAAATGAATATTTTTGTTTATGGAACAGTTTTGGGTTATAACTATGATATGTGAAATACATTTCATGTTGAATGAATGATGGAAATTTTTCATGTATTGATGATATAAAAAAAAATCCTGCCATGTGATCAGGGCAACAATCCTGAGTCACGTTTACCAATCAAAACGATCCCAGTGTAAGGCTTTTAGGCACCTCGGTTCGGGGCGCCACAGAAGTTGGTATCAGAGCATGGATTGGTAAATAGGCAGAAAAGAAAAGAAATGATCAAGATAGAATACATGAAATTATGATCCATTGATTTATTATTAATGACAAAGTACAGTATATGAGAATTATATGATCATGTGACTATAATTTAGTGTATCATGATGTGAGGAATATTGATGTTATACTAATGAATGTTTTGTGAAGTTAAAAATGCCGCTCACCAGAGCTAAAGCAAGAGCTAACAAAGGAAAGACCCCGATGGAAGAATCAGTCGATCAGGCAAGGGGCGAAGCCAGTAAAAGAACTAGTAGGGCAGAATCTGAAGAGCAAACCTCTAGGACCAGCCCATGGCGAGAGGAAAGCCCTAGACCTAGAGGTTAACATAGAAGAAAAAATTACTGCGGCCATCGAGAAAGCTATGCAGCAATGGACAACCCAGACTGCTGGGTTACTACAAGAGATGCAGAACTAACAGGCCCCACCATCAAGAGGAGACGGGGAAAGACCAGGGCCCTCAGCCAATCCCGGCACGTCAAGGGGAGTAGAGAATAGTCTCCTTGAAGCCGACAGTTCTTGCCCAGAGACCACCCAATTTTGCGGGGGAACCAGATCCCCTAATTGCAGAGAAGTGGATCACAGAAATCAAGAAATTATTCAGAATATCTCCCTGCAATGACCAACAGAAAGTGGTATGTGCTACACACCTGCTGATAAAGGACGCCTATGAATGGTGGGAAACGCTAATGGTTATCATGTGACATCCGGAGCAAGTTACGTGGCATGAATTTTTGGAAGAATTCAATAAAGAATCTCTCTGCAGGGCTACAAAGCCAAAGGGTGATAGAATTTGAAAAACTCTAGAATGACAGTTACGAAATAGCTACAAAATTTAACGCCTTGGTGAGATATGTTCCATGGATTGCTAATGTGCCAGAAAATAAGGCACAAAGGTTCCAAAGGGGATTGAGACCCCAGTTAAGAGAGGGGTTAACCCCGTTACTAATAAAAGACTATGCCTCTAGCATTAAGAGAGCTAGGGCATTGGAGATGGAGTCAATGAGGACTCAAGAGCTTAGGCAGGCTCAAAAACAATTCTTTACAGCCCCCAAGGAAGGTGAGGCTAATAAAGGGAAAAAGGGCATCGCCGGGAAAAAGAAGATCGGCGACAAGATAATGAGCACCCCGATTTGTAGAACTTGCCACAAGCACCATTCAGGCGAATGTCTATAGGGAACAGGGAAATGCTACAAATGTGGCCAAGCGGGTCATGTGGCCCCGGGACTGCGGGACCGACGAAGCCAAGATAATAAAGTGCTTCAACTGTGGTCAAGTCAGACACATTTCGCCTAACTGTCCGAATAAGCCACAAGGAGCACCAGCTCGAGGGAGGCCGGCCCAGCAAAAAGTCCCCGCCATCGCCAATCGACCCGGTACTGCTGTCAACCCAGTGCGTGTCCAAGCCCTCACCCGAACAGAGTCACAAGAGATGGAGGAGAAAGTGATTACATGTATGATTTATATTTTAGGAAATTCTGCAGTAACTTTATTTGATTCTGGAGCTACGCATTCATTTATATCATACCAATTCGTAATCACACACGCACTTCGGGTAGAGGAAACCAGTAGTACTATACATGTAGAATCCCCAGTATATAGATTGACAAGTATAAATCAAATATACAAGGCATGTCCTATCAGGATAGGAACAAAGATATTAGAAGCTGATCTCATCCTATTACCAATGACAAAATTTGATGTCATACTAGGAATGGATTGGCTAAGTCAATGGGGTGCAACAATTGATTGTAGAAATAAAAAGGTGCAATTTGAAGCACCAAAAGATGAAATAGAGATCAGTAAAATAAGACAGCCAGAAAACACAATAAGGATGGTATCTGCTATGAAAGCAGCTAAGCTGATGCGCAAACAATGTACAGCCTATCCGATCTCTATAAACACAATAAGAGATGGGGTACCTATGGAACAAATTCTAGTGGTAAAGGAATTTCTAGATATTTTTCCAAAGGAGCTATGTAATTTACCACCAGAAAGGGAGATGGATATGGAAATAGAAATTATTCCAGGAACGGTCCCAATATCTTAGGCCACATATAGGATGGCACCAGCCGAATTGGCTGAGTTGAAATTACAAATTCAAGATTTAATAGATAAAGGGTTTATTAGACCCAGTGCATCACCTTGGGGAGCTTCGGTACTATTTGTAAGGAAAAAGGATGGGAGTTTTGTTGGAAGCATGTGGAAAATAAGCCAAGTTTATGTTTTGATGATTAACAAACCAATTTGAGTAAGTGTTGGTTACTAACATGTTTGTGAAGATGATTGAAGGTTATAAAAATGAAGAATATGAAGCATGGAAAGTCAAGTCGATTTCCAAGTCGACTCAGGCATCGACTTAGGCCAAGTCGATCCCCAAGTCGACTCTAGCAGCGACTTCTGCTTGACATTTTCGTCCAAAGTTGAAAATGGGGAACCAAGCTACCGAAGTCGCAAACGAAGTCGACTCTGCATACGACTTGGGTGAAGTCGCAGACCAAGTCGACTCCAGCATCGACTTCGAAACATCATTTCCTTCCAGAGTTGAAATCGAGAACGAGAGCTGCCGAAGTCGCATCCCAAGTCGACTCCGCATGCGACTTGGGTGAAGTCGCAGACCAAGTCGACTCCAGCTTCGATTTCAGTGCGGAACTTGCAGATCAAGACGGTTCAATGCTAGATTCAAGTGAAGATGAAGGCTAAGACAACTCAAACACTCAAATGAAAATCAAATGAAGTCCAGAGCAAGCAAAGTTGCATATTTTCATGGAGAATCGAGATCATACATTTGGACCTCTCTTATGCACTCCAATACTCAAAGACTCAAGACTCAAGACATGGATGCAAATGTGTTTAAGATAGAAGAATTATAAAGAGTTTTAAGTATAATCAAAGGAAGAACAACCAAACATGAAGAAATTCAAGCAAGCAAGGCATTCCAAGGATTTTAAGTTCAACTAGCAAGCTGAAGAAGTGAAGTCGCACCCGAAGTCGACTTCACCTGCGACTTGGGTCAAGTCGAAAATCAAGTCGACCTAAACTAGAACTTGAAGAAGTTGCGAACAGGCGAAGTCGCACCCGAAGCCGACTCCATTTGCGACTTGGGCGAAGTCTCACCCGAAGTCGACTCCACCTGCGACTTGGGTCGCAATGGTCGAAAAATTTTCGAACGTTGGCGCATTAAATAAGCGCCACCTACTTCCAAACGTTCAGATTCCCTCACAAATTATACAAGGCATTCAATATGAACGTGGAGGGTAGTTGAGAATTCATTGAATGAGCATAACTCCCATCTCTAAGAGATTAAGTGATCAAGCCATCATATAGAAGAAGAACTTTGCTTTCAAATTGCTAAGAGCTGCTTGCTGAATCATTGAGCCTACGTTACAGGTTCTTCTCTGCGCCAAATCTTCCTCTACACAACAGTAAAGTGTAGAAACTTTCTTTCATTTTTTATTGTTGTATTGAACTTGATTTAGTTTGGGTAACTAAGATCAAGTGTAAGCAAAGTAGTGTGTGATTGGAGTGGAACTCGTCACCTACTTGTGCTGTGTATTGTTGATGCCCCCTAGATCTGGAATCTAGAAGAGAGCAGTGGCTCTAGTTGTATTTGTGAAATACAATAGTGGAACCCAAGTCACAAGAGGTGTGAGTTTGGAAGAGTGGAGTAGGGAGGTTGCCCGAACCACTATAAAATCTTATGTGTTGATATTTACTTATGCTCTCTACACTATATTGCTTTCTATTTTGTTTCTTCATAAAGGGGACTAGATTAATATGGGGTAAAGTTTCTGTTTAAGTTGAAAAATTTTAAATACCCAATTCACCCCTCCCCTCTTGGGTAATTGCCATTAACTCGGGACCAACAAGTGGTATCAGAGCAGGTCTTTGAGTTTTACCAAAGAAATCTTTTGATATGGTATCCCAATCTACTTCCGTTCCCGCATTTGCCGAAGGCCAATCTTTTACTAGGCCACCATTGTTTGATGGGACCAATTTCGGCTATTGGAAGCTACGTATGAAACAACTCATCATGGTTACAGATATGATCTCTTGGATTGCAATCCAAGACGGTGTAACATTGCCTATTGATGAAAGAGCTTCCAAATGGACCGATGAGGAAGTGAGAACTGTTAAGAGCAACGCTAAAGCTATGAACTCACTGTTTTGTGCTCTTACCGCTTCTGAATATGATAGAGTATCCTCTTGTCTAACTGCAAAAGAAATATGCGATACATTAACATCTATCTATGAAGGAACTTCTCAAGTCCAAGGGATAAGGAGAAATATTTTGATTGGAGAGTTGGAAAGCTTTAGAATGCTAGATACATAAAATATTTCTGAAATGTTTGCTAGATTCTCTAAAATTACTAACGCCTTGAAAGGTCTAGGAAAAGCAATTTCTGAATCTGAATAGGTCATGAAAATTTTAAGAGCTCTACCGGAATCTTGGACTCCAAAGATTACTACAATAGAAGAAGCCAATGACCTCAACATATTGAAGCTAGAAGACCTTATTAGCTCATTAATGTCACATGAGCTAATCAAGAAAAGAAATGAAGATCACCACAAAGGAAAGAAAGCAATTGCACAAAAGGTCACCCATAACTCGGAAGAGTCCACTTCTTCATCTCACAACGATGATGAAGACATTGCACTACTTACTCACAAATTTTGAAAGTTTGTGAGAAAAGAAAAGAACTTCAAAGACTTCAAAGAGAGACCATAAAAAGAGAAGAAGGAGACTACAAAGTGCTATAGATGCGGCGGTATGAGACATATGCAAGCTCAATGTCCTACACCGGAAAAAAGATCAAAGGATCATCAAGAAAAGAAGGAAAGATATGAAAGCCAAAAATTCCAAAGGCTTAAGGAAAGAGGAATGTACGTGAACGAAGAAACTTCATCAACAAGCAGCTCCTCAACCGATGATTTCGAAGTGGCAAATTATGCAAGAAAATGCTGCATGACGCGGATTGAGCAAGAAGAAAATTTTCTATGCTTAAACACAACAGAAGTTTTGGAAGAGCAAACCACCTCAACAAAATGCACAAGTAATGAAGAGGTAACTTCCAAATTTTGTCATTCTCAATCTACTTATTCTTCTATTCAAGAATGTCTCAAATGTGCTGAATTAGAGGAATTACAACATGCATATGATTCATTATATGAGGAAATCAAAAAATTAGGAAACAAGTTATCATTAAAGAGACAACAATGCAATTCCATTATTATTGTAAATGGAAAACTAGCAGAAAAAATAACAAAACTGAAAGAAGAAAATGAACTACTTCTGAAAGAAGTGGAAGAATTGAAAAAGAAGATTGAATCCTTAAATGAATCATTAGCTAAATTCTCTAATCCAGGAGAAAATGTGAAAATATTTCTAAACATGACCTCTCAAATCAATAGAAGAGGTGTTGTATACTCCACATTTGAGCAAAGAGAAAGCGGCAAATCAAATGTGTCAATACTTGGGAAAAATCAAACCAAAACTGCACCTATTTACATACCTAAAGGGAAACGAGTTGTTTGGACCAAAATGCTAACTTTTGAACCACTACATACTTAGAGGCCTACTCCTAGATTACCAATGGCTTGTAATTTTTGCAACAAGATGGGTCACAAAATTCATAGATGCAACTTTAAGAAACTATATGACCATAGTGCAAAATTAGTTTGGGTTCCAAGAAACACAAGATTTGAGCTTTCAAAGATAGAACAACAAAGATTAAATCAGTTTACTAACCCAAATGGACCCATAAAATGGGTACCAAAGAGATAAAAGTTATTTGTTTATTTTTCAGATATGTTTCAAGGCAAAGGCAAGAAACGTTTGGTTCATGGATAGTGGTTGCTCAAGGCATATGACCGGTGAAAGAAGTTTTTTTCATAAACTCAAGCCTTGCAACGATGGAACTGTTGCTTTTGGAAATAATGAGGACGGTAAAATCAAAGGTAAAGGAAACATTTATAGTATTTCAAATACATGTATAGAAGATGTATTATTTGTTGAAGGACTCAAGCACAATTTAATGAGTATTAGCCAATTATGTGACAAAGGATACAAGTTGTGTTTGAATCATCTATATGTAATGTATTTGATGGAGAACATATCATGTTTAGCGAAAAAAGACATGGAAATGTATATTTGGTTTCACTTGATGAACTAGATGGTCAATGTCTAATGGCCATTGACAATGATCCATGAGTTTGGCATAAGAGGCTTGGGCATATAAACATGACAAATATAAAGACCCTATGGAAGAAGAGTTTGGTAGAAGGATTGCCTAAATTAAAATATGACAAAGATAAAATTTGCAAGGCATGTCAATTGTCAAAACAACCTAAAATGCCTTTCTCTACCAAAAAGAAAATTTCCACCACTAGGCCACTTGAATTGCTACACATGGATCTATATGGGCCATCCGACATTTTAACCATTGGTGGAAAGAAATATGTGTTTGTTGATGATTTTTTAAGATTCATATGGGTAATTCTCTTAGCTAGCAAAGATGAAGCCTTCTCTATGTTTACAACTTTTGTAAACTTGGTACAAAATGAAAAATAATGTACTATTATGACTATTAGAAGTGATCATGGTGGTGAGTTTGAAAATAAACGTTCATAGAATTATGTAATGAAAAAGGAATTCACCACACATTTTCTGCACCAAGAACCCCACAACAAAATGGAGTGGTAGAAAGGAAAAATAGAACCATACAAGAGATGGCTAGAACAATGTTAAATAAGAGTAAATTATCTAAGAAATTTTGGGGTGAAGCTGTAAGTACAGCTTGTCATGTGTTGAATCAAGTTACCATTAGAGCTATCTTGAAAAAGACCCCATATGAGCTATGGAAAGGAAGAAAACTAAATATTTCTTATTTTTATGCTTTTGGATGCACATGCTATGTTTTGAACAATGGTAAAACCAACTTGGGAAAACTGGATACTAAGAGTGATGAGGCAATATTCCTCGGTTACTCATCAAATAGCAAAGCATATAGAGTCTTCAATAAAAGGAACCAAGTTGTAGAAGAGTTGATACATGTTGTTTTTGATGAATCTAATCCATGCTTCAAAAGAAAAGATTATTTAAGTGATGCAGATGAGATAACAAGTAGCCTTGAAAAATTACATATGGAGAAGCAAGAAGAATCCATGGAGGAAAGGGTAAGTGAAGGTAATAACTCCTACAAACCTCCAACTGATTTAAAGTTCAAAAATGCCCATCCAATTGAACAAGTTATAGGGAATGTCTATGAAGGTGTAAAGACTAGAAGGTCAAAACAAAATATTTGTGGACAATACGCCTTTGTATCCAAAATTAAACCATCCACTATAGACCAAGCTCTTGATAATGAAAACTGGATCATAGCAATGCAAGAGGAATTAAATCAATTTGAAAGAAACTAAGTTTAGCATCTTGTTCCAAGACCAAAAGATTGCATTGTCATTGGCACAAAATGGGTCTTTAGGAACAAATTAGATGAAAGTGGACTTGTGGTGAGAAACAAAGCTAGACTTGTAGCAAAGGGATACTCACAAGAAGAGAGAATAGACTTTGAGGAATCCTATGCTCCGGTTGCTAGATTAGAAGTCATTCGTATCTTACTAGCTTTTACATCTCACATGAACTTTAAAATTTATTCAAATGGATGTTAAAAGTGCATTTCTGAATGGTTATATAAATGAAGAGGTGTATGTTGAACAATCACTTGGATTTGAGGAGAAAGATCAATCTAAATTTGTATACAAATTAACCAAAGCATTATATGGATTAAAACAACCTCCAAGAGCTTGGTATGAGAGATTAAGCAAATTTTTGATTGATCATGACTTCACAAAGGAAAAGGTAGACACCACTTTGTTTATCAAGTACAAAGAAAAAGATATCTTAATTATTCAAATTTATGTTGATGACATTATTTTTGGTGCTACTAATGAGATTCTTTGTCAAGGATTTTCTGAGCTTATGCAGAAAGAATTTGAGATAAGTATGATGGGGGAGCTGAATTTCTTCCTTGGACTACAAATTAAACAATCAAGTGAAGGGATCTTCATAAACCAGTCCAAGTACATCAAGGAAATGTTAAAGAAGTTTGGAATGGAAAACAGCAAAGGGGCAAACACGCCTATGAGCTCAACCATTAAAATTGACAAGGACGAGAAAGGCAAACCATTCGATTTAAAATCATATAGAAGCATGATAGGTTCTTTACTATATTTAACTGCTTTTAGGCTTGATATATTGTTTAGTGTGTGTATGTGCTCTAGATTTCAATCATGTCCAAAAGAATCACACTTGGTAGCTGTAAAAAGAATTTTCAAATATTTAGTAGATACTACCAACATAGGACTTTGGTATCCAAAGGGTTCTAATTTTGATCTAATCAGCTACTCGGATGCGGATTTTGCTGGCTACAAGGTAGACAGAAAAAACACTAGTGGAACATGTTAGTTTCTTGAGAACATGTTGGTTTCATGGTTTTCAAGAAAACAAACTAGTGTTGCTCTATCTACGGCGGAAGCCGAATATGTTGCCGCCGGGAGCTGTTGTGCTCAATTGCTTTTGATGAAACAACAACTTAGGGACTATGACATGAATTTTAAAGATATACCTATTAGATGTGATAATACAAGTGTCGTATGTTTAACTAAAAATCTAGTATTGCATTCTAGGACCAAGCATATAGACCTTAGACATCATTTTATCAGAGAACATGTAGAAAATCATGACATATGCTTGGAATATGTAAGAACAGAAGATCAAATTGCAGACATTTTTATGAAACTTCTAGCAAAAGAACCATTTTATAAAATTAGAAATGATATGGGAATGCTAGAATTAACTTAGACAAGCACACGCTGAGGGGGAGCACAGGTTCAGGGGGAACGGCCCTGCCATTCTCAAAGGATTAAACCGCTCCATCTCTATTTTTGATCAATTGACAAAAAGGGGGAGAAGAGATCGGGATTTGAGTCTCCGTTTTAAATGCGTGTATGAATGGTTTTAAGTATTAAATGTTTGTATGAATGATTTTAACTTATGATATATTGGAAGAAATACGTATGTTAAACTCATGTTTTTTAACTTGTGATTTATTGGAAATATATGTTAAAAATCAAAATGCAAAAATAATTTGTTTTAAAGACGTCGAAAGGTATATACTCAAATCAGTTTTGTCAATCATCAAAAAGGGGGAGATTGTTGTAAACATGTGGAATATAAGCCAAGTTTATGTTTTGATGATTAACAAACCAATTTGAGTAAGTGTTGGTTACTAACATGTTTGTGAAGATGATTGAAGGTTATAAAAATGAAGAATATGAAGCATGGAAAGTCAAGTCGATTTTCAAGTCGACTCAGGCATCGACTTAGGCCAAGTCGATCCTCAAGTCGACTCCAGTAGCGACTTCAGCTCGACATTTTTGTCGAGAGTTGAAAACGGGGAACCAAGCTACCGAAGTCGCAAATGAAGTCGACTCCGCATGCGACTTGGGTGAAGTCGCGGACCAAGTCGACTCCAGCATCGACTTTGAAACGTAATTTCCTTCCAGAGTTGAAATCGAGAACGAGAGCTGCCGAAGTCGCATCCCAAGTCGACTCCGCATGCGACTTGGGTGAAGTCGCAGACCAAGTCGACTCCAGCTTCGACTTCAGTGCGGAACTTGCAGATCAAGACGGTTCAATGCTAGATTCAAGTGAAGATGAAGGCCAAGACAACTCAAACACTCAAATGAAAATCAAATGAAGTCCAGAGTAAGCAAAGTTGCATATTTTCATGGAGAATCAAGATCATACATTTGGACCTCTCTTATGCACTCCAATACTCAAAGACTCAAGACTCAAGACATGGAGGAAAATGTGTTTAAGATAGAAGAATTATAAAGAGTCTTAAGTATAATCAAAGGAAGAACAACCAAACATAAAGAAATTCAAGCAAGCAAGGCATTCCAAGGATTTCAAGTTCAAATAGCAAGCTGAAGAAGTGAAGTCGCACCCGAAGTTGACTTCACCTGCGACTTGGGTCAAGTCGAAAACCAAGTCGACCTAAACTAGAACTTGAAGAAGTTGCGAACAGGCGAAGTCGCACCCGAAGCCGACTCCATTTGCGACTTGGGCGAAGTCGCACCCGAAGTCGACTCCACCTGCGACTTGGGTCGCAATGGTCGGAAATTTTTCGAATGTTGGCGCATTAAATGCGTGCCACCTACTTCCAAACGTTCGGATTCCCTCGTAAATTATATAAGGCATTCAATATGAACGTGGAGGGTAGTTGAGAATTCATTGAATGAGCATAACTCCCATCTCTAAGAGCATTAAGTGATCAAGTCATCATATAGAAGAAGAACTTCGCTTTCAAATTGCTAAGAGCTGCTTGCTGAATCATTGAGCCTATGTTACAAGTTCTTCTCTGCGCCAAATCTGCCTCTACACAACAGTAAAGTGTAGAAACTTTCTTTCATTTTTTATTGTTGTATTGAACTTGATTTAGTTTGGGTAACTAAGATCAAGTGTAAGCAAAATAGTGTGTGATTGGAGTGGAACTCGTCACCTACTTGTGCTGTGTATTGTTGATGCCCCCTAGAGCTGGAATCTAGAAGAGAGCAGTGACTCTAGTTGTATTTGTGAAATACGATAGTGAAACCCAAGTCACAAGAGGTGTGAGCTTGGAAGAGTGGAGTAGGGAGGTTGCTTGAACCACTATAAAATCTTGTGTGTTGATATTTATTTATGCTCTCTACACTATATTGCTTTCCATTTTGTTTCTTCATAAAGGGGACTAGATTAATCTGGGGTAAAGTTTTTGTTTAAGTTGAAAAATTTTAAATACCCAATTCACCCCTCCTCTCTTGGGTAATTGCCATTAACTCGAGACCAAGAATTGGCTGAGTTGAAAGTACAAATTCAAAATTTATTAGATAAAGGGTTTATTAGATCGAGTGCATCACCTTGGGGAGCTCCGGTACTATTTGTAAGGAAAAAGGATGGAAGTTTGAGACTTTGTATTTATTATAGAGAATTGAACAAAGTAACAGTAAAAAATAAGTACCCACTCCCAAGAATAGATGATCTTTTTGATCAGTTGAAAGGAGCTTCGACATTTTTAAAAATTGATTTACAGTCAAGATACCACCAGTTGAGGATATGTCCAAAGGACATCCATAAAACAGCATTCAGAACAAGATATGAGCATTATGAATTCTTAGTCATGCCATTTGGACTAACGAATGCCCTAGCTATATTTATGGACATGATGAACAGGATTTTTCGAGAATTTTTAGATCAATTTGTGGTGGTATTCATTGATGATATATTGATTTATTCAAAGACAGAAGAAGAGCATGAGAAACATTTGAGGATTGTATTAGAAATTCTCCAAAGGGAGAAATTATATGCTAAATTCAAGAAATGTGAATTTTAGTTGAAACAGGTAGCCTTTCTCGGCCATATTGTATCTGAGAAAGGAGTACAGGTAGATCCTCAAAAGATTGAGGCAATAACAAAGTGGCCACAGCCAACAAATATCACGGAAATAAGAAGTTTTCTAGGATTAGCTGGCTACTATAAAAGGTTTGTGGAAGGATTCTCAAAATTGCCAGCTCCATTCACAAAGCTGACAAGGAAAGGAGTGAGGTATGAATGGACGCAGGAATGTGAGAATAGCTTCCAAGAGTTAAAGAAAAGACTGCTAAAAGCTCCAATTCTTACACTACCTACAGAGAAGGAAGGATTTGTAATCTATAGTGATGCCTCAAAGAAAGGATTAGGATGTATATTGATGGAAAATGGAAAAGTTATATCATACACATCCAGGCAACTCAAGCCAAATGAGGTAAACTATCCAACCCATGACTTAGAATTGGCAGCAGTAGTCTTTGCGTTGAAAATTTGGAGACATTATTTATATGGAATTGTAAGCCCACTTGGGGTACAAGTCATATTGTCTCAATTACAAATTCAGTCGAATTTATTTAAGCAAATTAAAATAGCTCAACAAGAAAATGGGGATTTCAAGAATTATGTGGAGAAAATGATCAAGAAAAATCCTAGAGAATATATTCAAGATGAACAAAGGATGTACAGATATAGGGATCGCCTGTGTATACCCAATCAAGAGGAAATAAAGGAACAAATATTGAAAGAAGCACATTTCTATCCATTTTCGATGCATCCAGGTAGCACCAAGATGTATCAAGACATCAAAAAGATGTATTGGTGGAATAATATGAAGAGAGAAATTGCTAAATATGTGGCTAAATGCCTAACATGTCAAAGGGTTAAGGCTGATAATCAAAGAACCCCTGGAAAATTACAGTCGCTCGAAGTCCCAGAATGGAAATGGGATGATATTACTATGGATTTTATTGAAGGGTTGCCAAGAACCCAAAATGAAAATGATGCTATATGGGTAATAGTTGATAGATTATCAAAAGTAGCTCATTTCCTGGCCATCAAGAAAAAATTTACTGCTAAGTGACTGGCTAAGATCTATTATAAAGAGATAGTGAGACTGCATGGAGTACCTAAGTCAATAGTTTTTGATCGAGATTCCAGTTTTACGTCTCGATTTTGGAAAAGTTTACATCAAACCTTAGGTACACAGCTGAAGTTCAGCACAACATTTCATCCTCAAACTGATGGGCAGACAAAAAGGGAAAATCAAGTAGTTGAGGATATGCTAAGGATGTGCACAGTAGAATTTAGAGGATCATGGGATGAATATTTGGCTATGACAGAGTTTGTTTATAACAACAGTTATCAAGAAAGTATTCAAATAGCCCCGTTCGAAGCATTGTATGGGCGGAAATGCAGAACTCCTCTAAACTGGGATGAAGTGGGAGAAAAAAAGTTGGCTCTAGACCTCTTAAAGAGAATGACAGAAAAAGTTCAAGTGATTCGCAAGTGTATACTCACGGCCTAGAGCAGGCAAAAGAGTTACACCGATTACAAAAGAAGGGATTTAAATATCCAAGTTGGGGATCACGTATTTGTTAAGGTAACGCCATTCAAGGGAGTCACCCGGTTTGAAAAGACAGGAAAATTAAACCAAAGATATGTTGGGCCTTTTGAAGTTCTGGAAAAGATAGGCAATTTAGCCTATAGAATAGCTCTGCCACCAGCCCTCAGTGCCATCCACAATGTGTTTCACATCTCCATGCTCCGAAAATATGTCTCCGATCCGACCCATGTGTTGATAGCAGAGAATTTTCCAATACAAGAACACTTGAACTATGAGGAAAGGCCAATCAAAGTACTGGATTCCAAGATCAAGAAGCTTCGGAACAGGGAGATCGAGTATGTAAAGGTTCAATGGAAACGATATTCAGAATCCGAAGCCACTTGGGAGTTACGAGAGGAAGTTGAAAGAAAATATCCTCAATTATTCAAGGAAAGATAGGTTTCGGGACGAAACCTATTGTAAGGGGGGAGAATTGTGAAACCCCGACCGTATGCGCATCATTTTGATATTTTTAATTTCGTAATTATTTTATGAATAAATAAAAATTCATGAATTATATTGATGGATATGTGTATTAGAGATCGAAATAATGCAATTAGGAATTTAACCTCGTGAATAGTGCACGTGAATAGTAAACGAGGATTAAGACACATGATTAAGAGTTAATCACTTGGATTAACTTAATCACAAAAAGAAAAAATAGAGATTTAATCAGTACAAGACGAAATAGCAATTCTTTTTGATATTTTAATCCAAAGTTGGATTTTTGTGGAAAAATAGAAAAAAATTCATAAATTGCAATCCGGGCGTCGGAATTCGATGAAATTTTTTATGGATGGTTAAAAGTTCATGATGAACATGATGAATGGGTTAAGATGTGATGAAAATCACAAATCAAGGGTCAAGATGAAACGTCAAATGATGATCCAAAAAGTAGCTTAACTTTAATTAATTCCACTTTTGACTTTTTAATAAAATAAATAATAAAAAAATAAAAAAATTAAATGAAAATGAAGTTGCTGCAGGGGCAGGAGCAGGCTAAGCTGGCTGGAGGCTTGACCAAGATCGATGGTCATTAATCATCATCATCTTTAATCAATGGCTAAGATTAATTTAGCCTAATTTAATTAATTTTAAAAAATCAAAAAATAGGTTAAAAATAGGGCTGCAATAGGGTGGATGGAGAAGGCCTAGGGTGGGCAGCACATGGCTCAAAGAATTTTTCAAAATTAAAAAGAAATACCACTTTATAATTAAATACCTCAAAACTAGGGGGTAAATTCCAAATTCTTGAAAAATCCAATCCTATAAATAGGGCAGCAGGGGGTGGACGTCCAAGGCATCCAAAACCTAGCTCCATTTGAAAATTTTCAGTTCCCAAACTTTCCCACATGTCCAAGGAAGAAAAGGAGGAAGTTAGAGAGAAAAAGGGTGAGAAAAAGTGGCATATCTCCACTTCGGGTAAGTGATTTCTACCCAAATTTCTTTTGGATGTTAACTAGGGTAAAACTATTCTTATATGATGCCTAATCATGAGAAAATAAGTATAGATATAATGTTTAAATGGAATTATGCCAAAACATCAAAAATTTGGAGCGAAGATAGGGTATTCGGGAAGATAGCATATGATATGTGAAAATATTGCTCCAAAATTGATAAGTGATGATTTGGGATGTATCATTATGATAAATATGATGTTGAAATGATGATATATTAATTTCAAGATTTTTGGAATTAAGGATTATGCTTAAGTGAATTTATGCCGATGTGATGAAAGCAAGCGAACTTTTCAAATTACTGATATTTTCTTATGTGATGAAATGATAATATGCCGATGTTTTTATGAATGTTTTACAAGTGGGCAAGCACAAGTTTTGGAAAATGATGGCTTTAATGAAAAACTTTAAAGTCTGCTTCATAGGAAGTAAGCAACACTGTTTAAGATAAATAATTTATCTCGAGTGTTGCCAATGTTAGGAATACTTTATGTTAATGGATTTGAGAAATTTATTATGAGTAAGCAAGTTCTCTATGAATATAATTTTAAAGAATTTTATGTTTTATGTCAATATTTTTAAGGAATTTGCTTTTAACTAAGCAAGTTTTTATGATGTTGTTTCAAAAGTATTTTATAAGAAAATGAGAATTTTGCCCTTTTTCACAAAACAACAAATGTAAATAACTTTTGAATTTCTCTTATGATGTTTTACAATAAATGATTAAGATTATAAAAGAGAAAGATTAATTTTCTATTTCAAGATATTTAATTATAAATGATATTTTAGACATAGTTCGTATGTTTTGAAATGATATTCGAAAAGTTTTGATTTCCTTTAGATAAGAAAATCTATGATGAAAATATTTTCCAAAAATGTTTATACGAATATTGTTGAAAGAGATTTAAGGATGACCAACCAAATAAGTGATTTCATAAAATGATTTAATTTCAGGTTGCTAAATGGCATGCAAAAGACTATGCAATTTCCCTTTATGTAAACAATAGTATAATAGATATGTGGACAATAATATAATTTTTAGGTTGTGGAGAAGGGGATGATATAATTGCATAACTTTTGTAAGCAAAAGGCCCTGAAATGGAAACCAAGAAAATATTAGAGAAATATATGGTTTATTTTTTGAAATCCAAAAGTTTTAAATTTTTTTATTATAAGGGTTTTTAAGATGTATTGTTTCTCAAACATTTCAAATGTTTATCAAAATGTTTTACTCAAAATGATTTTAAAAGAATTTAAGGAAGGTCATCCTAAAATTGGATTTCAAATGACAACTTGTTTAAAGTGGGTGCACTCGCTTTAGAAGTTGACACAGACTGCGGTCTGTGATTTGTTTCCAAAAATTATTTTTAAAAATATATAGACTCCGGTCTATAATGTTTTTCGAGTATGGATGCAGACTGCGGTCTGTGATCACGGTTAAAAGAACACGGGCTGCGGTTTATGGTTCTTTAAACCAAACGGACTGCGGTCCGTCAGGATAATGTATGGTGCACCAGTACAAGGAATAGGCCGGTTGTAGAGCACGGTTGGGATGGTCGGGGCCCACTCTACATATGGCCAAGTTGCTAAGGGATGGCAGGGGGCCAGCGGCGCCCTCCCTGAGATGGGAGCAGGATAAAGAAAACAACCGCCTGGTTAGTGTGCTGTTAAGGATTCTCTTCCAAAAGGTAGAGTGATCACTTGCTAAGTGTCACTATTGGATGGAGAGAAATGCATTTGTTTATGTTTTGCTTTTGAAAAGCCCAAATATTGGGACATGAAACCATATTTTTATAAAAGTTATCCTAAAGGGATTTTTATGACATGGTTATCCTAAAAATAGTGTGTTTTACACAAAAGTGTAAATAATAAGGATGAAAGGAAACGTTTTTATGCAAATGCATTTATGAAAATGATTTATGTATTCTAATTGCCTTGTTTGCTATAAATAAGCCCCAAGATGGGGATTATGAAAAAAATTTATGTCAAACTTGGTTCTGGACATGAGAATGTCCATTTCAAAAAGGCTTAAATAGAAAAGTGTTTAGGACATATGAATGTCCATTGCCAAAGAAAGATATGTCAAAAATGTTTTGAGACATCAAATATCTCTTGGCTAAAGGATTTTAAGATGAAAAATATTTTTGGACATAGAAATGTCCTTTCTCGAGAAAGGCTTATGTGTATGATGTTTTTAAGACATGATAATGTCCTTTTCTAAAAAGGAGTTATGAGGAAAAATGTTTTGGACGTAAAACGTCCACTAATGAAAGATGATTTTATGTAAATGTCTTTGAACATTAGAAATGTTCATATAAGACTAAAGGAAATTAATTAACGAGGGTAAAACGTATAAGTTTTGCCTTAACAAGCTCACACGTGGCTTGTAAATAATTTTAAGAATAATGTTTTAAGATAATTTTTAAGGACATGTAACTGTCCTTATGAATAAAGATTTCATTATAATGCTTTAGGACATATGCATGTCCTCAAGTAAAAAGGTGTTCAAGATGTTTAAGAAAAAGGTTTTAAAGGAAGTCTTGCCATAAAGACAAAATGCTTGTTTACTGAGTTGTCACTCACGTTTTGTTTTCCAAAACCTTAGACATGTACCGAGAAACTCAAGAAGATGTGAATTTAAGCAATAAAGTAAGGCCCGAGATGATAGTCAGGTAGACAATAAGGAATGGGAAAGCATGGATATGCTAAGGTATGTTAATGTATATGTGAGCTTAATTAGAATTTTAAGATCTATATGATTTAACGATTGATTGTATGAATGTATGGATGTAAAATGTGATGATTTGGTAAAGGAGACTTTTACTGTAGAAAAGCATGATGAGACGTTATAAATGAGATATGTAATTTTATAACAAGTGTATCGATGCTTGTATGATGAATGATATAGAATGTAAAGATGTGAATGATGATAAACGAAAAAAAAATTTGGACGAGTTCAGATTTAGAACTCGCCACGTGATCAGGGCAACAATCCTGATTCACATTTACCAATCAATAAGGTCTTGAGGTAAGGAAGTGCCGTCTCAGTTTGGGGGGCCACATTTACTGATTAAGGATTACGCTTCAAGCCTTGAGAGAGCAAGGGCTTTGGAAATTGAGGCCTTGAGAACCCAAGAATTAAGATTGGGTTCGAGGGCATTGAGTGTGGGTTCTAAGGAACCGAAAACTGGAAAAGAGAAAACTAGAAAAGGTGGTGTAAGAAAGGGAAAAGTAATTCAAAAGAGGAAAAGCTCGCCACTGTGTAAGAAATGTCAAAGGCGACATACAGGCGAGTGTCTAAAGGGCTCAAATCGGTTTTACAAATGTGGACAGACGGGTCACATTGCCAAGGAGTGCAGGCGGGGAGAAGCAAAGGTGGTTAAGTATTATATATGTGATCAAGTGGGTCACATAGCCCCAAACTGCCCAAACAAGACGCAGTCATCTCAAGGACGTGGAAGACCTGCTCAACTTAGGATACCTGGAGCGATAAGCAAGCAGGGAACTTCTACGAACCCGGTGCATGTGCATGCCCTGACCCGAACAGAATCTCAAGAACAAGAAGAAAAGATGGTCACAGGTACGATTTATATTCTAGGGAATATGGCAATAGCTTTGTTTGATTCTGGTACCACCCATTCATTCATAGCATGCCAATACGTGACCACCCATGCACTGCCGATAGAAGAGACCAATCAGGTTATACATGTAGAATCTTCAGTCTATAGGTTAGCAAGTACTAGCCAAGTATGCAAAGCCTGCCCAATGAGGATAGGATCATTGATTATAAAAGCTAGTTTGATCCTATTGCCTATGACTGAGTTTGACGTGATATTGGGTATGGATTGGCTAAGCCAATGGGGAGCGACTATAGACAGTAAGAATAAGAAAGTGCAATTTGCAGCAACTCCAGGAAGGGAGATTTCCATTGGAAAATTAATGCAACCTGACAGTTCAAGTATACTGATATCGTCTATGAAAGCTGTCAGAATGATTCGACAAAAGTGTCAAGCTTACTTGGTGTCTGTGAATGTAGATAAAGGCATGGAGGTAGAAATTAATCAAATATCAGTGGTTAGAGAATTTCCAGATGTATTTCCAAAGGAGTTAACCACGTTGCCTCCACAAAGGGTGATGGATATGACAATTGATGTAATGTCGGGTCCAGCTCCGATTTCTAAAACTCCATATAGAATGGTGCCAGCTAAGATGAATGAACTAAGGGCACAAATACAGGAGCTGTTGGACAAAGGTTTTATTAGACCAAGTGTGTCCCCTTGGGGAGCTCCGGTATTGTTTATGAGGAAAAAGGACGGAAGCTTGAGGTTATGTATTAACTACCGAGAGTTAAATAAGGTTACCATAAAGAATAAATATCTATTGCCCAAGATTGATGATCTGTTTGATTAGTTGCAAGGAGCCATGACTTTCTCCAATATTGATTTACGGTCAAGGTACCATCAGTTAAGAATAAGTCCGGTTGATACTCATAAAACGACATTTTGAACTAGGTATGGACATTATGAGTTTCTGGTAATGCCTTTCAGACTTACTAATGCCCCTGCTGTATTCATGGACATGATGAATAGGATTTTTCGAGACTATCTGGATCAATTTGTGTTTCTTTTTATCGATGATGTCCTGATCTACTCTAAAACAAAGAAAGAACATGAAGATCATCTGCGAAGGGTATTAGAAAGGTTGAGGAAAGAGAAATTGTATGCCAAACTGAAGAAATGTGAGTTTTGGCTGAAACAATAGGATTTCTCGGGCATGTAATATCTGAAAAGGGTATTCAAGTTGATCCTCAAAAGATTGAGGCGGTATTGAAATGGCCAAGGCCGACGACCATTACGGAAATTCAAAGTTTCTTAGGGTTGGCCGACTATTGTAGAAGGTTTGTCGAAGGGTTTTCCTAACTGTCAGCCCCGTTAACCAAGTTGACTCGTAAGGGGGTCAGGTATGTATGGTCTGAGGAATGCAAGCGCAGCTTTCAGGAATTGAAGCAACGGTTAGTAGAAGCACCCATTCTAACCCTGCCCGAAGGAAATGAAAGGTTTGTGGTTTATAGTGATGCATCAAAAAAAGGATTGGGTTGCGTTTTGATACAAAGGGGTAAGGTGATAGCTTATGCGTCACAACAATTAAAGCCTAATGAGGTAAGCTACCCTACGCATGATTTAGAGTTAGCAGCAGTGGTTTTGCCTTAAAAATATGTAGACATTACCTGTATGGTGCAAGGTGTGAGATTTACACTGATCATAAGAGCCTCAAATATATTTTCACTCAAAAGGAGTTAAACATGAGACAAAGGAGATGGCTCAATTTATTGAAGGATTATGATTTGGAGATTTTATACCATCTAGGTAAGGCAAATGTGGTAGCTGATGCATTGAGCCGCAATGTCAGCTTAGCGCATCTTATCACTAAGGAGAAAGGACTGCTTAAGGAAATAAAATAAATGAAACTAATTGTATGTCCACCAGGAGTTCACACTAGACTATCACAATTACACATACAATCATCACTTTTTGAACAGATCAAGGTTGCACAGCAAAATGACACAAACCTACATACACATGTTGAGAAAATGAAGAGAAAGGGGTCGATGGAATTTGATATTGATGAACAAGGTGTGTTTAGGTTCAAGGGTCGCCTTTGCATACCTAAGATAGCTTAATTGAAGGAACAAATCCTTAAAGAAGCACATTTTTCGCCTTTTTCTATTCACCCAGGGAGTACTAAGATGTATCAGGATCTCAAGAAAGCATATTGGTGGAATAATATGAAAAGAGAGATCGCTGAATATGTGGCTAAGTGTTTAGCTTGCCAACGGATGAAGGCGGATCACCAGAAAATACCTGGTAAGTTACAGTCCTTGGAAATTCCCGAATGAAAGTGGGATGACATGACAATGGACTTTATTGAAGGATTACCTAGGACTCAAGTAGGAAACGATTCTATATGGGTAACCGTGGATAGGTTATCAAAAGTCACGCACTTTCTACCTACCAAAAGGACTTATACAGCGGAAAAGCTAGCTAAGGTTTACTATAAAGAGGTTGTACGATTACATGGAGTGCCAAAGTTGATTATCTCGGATCGAGATGCGACATTTACATCAAGGTTTTGGAAAAGCTTGCACGAAACCTTAGGCACCCAACTCAAATTCAGTACAGCTTTTTATCCTCAAACCGATGGACAAACGGAGCGGGTGAACTAAGTCATTGAAGATATGCTCCGTATGTGTACCTTAGAGTATGGAGGATCATGGAATGAGTATATTTCAATTGCAGAATTCGCATATAACAATAGTTACCAAGCTAGCATCCCAATGGATCCATTTGAGGCGTTGTATGGTCGACGATGTCGAACGCCATTGAACTGGGATGAAGTTGGAGAGAAAAGATTAGCCTCAGACTTATCTCAACGAATGGCAGACAAGATGAAAACTATTCGCTAGTGTATACTCACAGCTCAGAGTCGGAAAAAGAGTTACACAGACTGCAAAAGAAGGGATTTGAATATCCAAGTTGGCGAACACGTGTTTATAAAGGTCACGCCATTCAAGGGAGTTACAAGGTTTGAGAAAAGGGAAAATTTGAATCCCAGGTACATTAGACCATTTGAAGTTTTAGAAAAGGTTGGGAAACTGGCATATCGGGTAGCCTTACCCCCAGCACTAACCCTAGTTCACAATGTGTTTCATATATCGATGCTTAGGAAATATGTTCCAGACCCAACACATGTATTAGTGGCTGAAAATTTGCTGATTCAAGATTATCTAAACTATGAAGAAAGACCAGTGAGGATCTTGGATCACAAGGTACAAAAGCTTCGGAATCAGAAAATCGAGTACTTAAAGGTGTAATGGAACCGATATTTCAAAAATGAAGCCACTTGGGAGCTAAAGGAAGAAGTGGAACGAAAGTACCCCAATCTATTTAAGAATAGACGGTTTCGGGACGAAACCTATTATAAGGGGGGGAGGATTGTGAAACCCTAACCCATGTAGGACCCATATGTATGCATTAATCATGTATATGATATTTATTTGTGAATTATTTAATTATGAAGATTTTATATGATTTTGCTAATTATTGCAATTAGGGTTATGGATTAGCAATAATGATGTGAATGATTATTTTGAGCTAAAATGAGATAAGGGAATTAGAGCATATTGATGTTGATTTAAATGTGCAAATATATCATGAAAAATTATTTTCCATTAATTAATATGAATTATGGAATTTATATGATAATTGATAAGTTAAATGGAAAAACATTGGAAAATTCATAACTCAACGCCTGTAAGGCGGATTCAAGTGAAATTTGAAATGAAAATTAATAATTTTGGGCTTGGTATTATGGAATTAATGGGTTATGAAAATTCTTGATTAAATGATAATTATGATTTATTGATGATATTTCAATTTCAACCGTTAACTTTAAACAGCTATAACGAGAGCTAGGAAACTCGGATTGAGATGAAATTTGAAATGGTTGAATGAAATTGTGAAATGTTTATTTTTAATGGCTTGGATTAAGCATGAAATTTTGGGAAAATACTTGCATTGAAAAAGGTGAGCATGGTTGACTAATGCTCCATATGAATACAATGCATTTAATGCTAGAGTACCAAGCATAAATGCATGATATGAATGGGATTTGAGGTGGCAATTGCAGGCCATTTCTAGGGTATTTTGTGTAATTATTTGAAATGCAATAAATATGAGAATTATTCAGCTATTAAGTGCATATGATGATGGAGCTACAAAAGACAAAACCTAGCATAGAGGAGGTGGCATAAGGGGACGTCCAAGGGCTACTAAGCTAATGTTTTTTGAATTGTTAATTTTTAAAATATGCATATAAGTTGCTGGGATGCAAGTACATGATATGTGCATATAATTATGAAGATTTACAGAAAAAAAAAATTAGAAAAGGCAGATACATGCAGCTGAAACGTGGATAGCATATGGGGATGTAAAATGTGCAAAATGAGCTATATATGTGTATGATGACTTATGAAGTCAAATAAATGATATATGTATATGGAATGGGTTGGAAAACTAAATGAAATATGAGAAAAAGAAATATATGAAAAATCATACTATTCTCATGTAGGCAAAGGCAAAGAGAAAGCTGTGACGGAAAGCTAAGGAATTCAGGTAAGAAGCAAATTTTCTAAAGGATTTTTGCTTTTCTAAATTGTTTCCATAAATGCAATTTTTGCTTTAACTTGTTTGATGAAACTATGGAAATTTTTTCTAATGTGTTTAAGAATGGTCATCACTTAGCAAAAGGGTGTTGAAATGATGTTTTATTTTAAATGCAATATTATGAATTCTTTCTTTGATAAATGCTATGGAAAAATGATGTGATTCTATGTTTCTGATTGAAAAATCATGCTAGCATGTTAAAGATGGATTTATGGAAAAGTTCATGTGCACAGGTTACTAGGTCCACTTAAAGGGTATAAGCGAATCGATTGTCCCCCGTTGGTATGGCCAAGTCGCTTAAAACAGGCCCAAGGCCGGCGGCACCCTCTCTGAAATGGGAGTTAACGTGACAGATGGTTGCCTGGCTAGCTTCCATCCTAAGAGAGAAATGGTATATATGTTCATGTTTTCATATTACATTATGCATATGGGACCCGCGATGGGTACAGGATTTCATACTTTTAAGATATACCTTTAGATAAGGTATAAATTGCTTTCCAATATGATTTTAAATGCAAAATGTTGCCTGAAATGATTTTCCTGTGAAATACAAATAGCTTGCTTATTGAGTTTCGACTCACGATTTTGTTTTCCAAACCCAAAGATAGGTGAAGGACAGAACATGGCAAAGGAGAAAGTGTCATCTTAAGGAATCAATGGAAAAACTTTAGACTTTTCATGTTATGTAACCTATGTGGGAAGATTGTAAACTGAAATTTTATGTTGTGTTTGATGATTGTGATGTATTTATGCCGAGACATCTGATTTAGGTACTTGTTGAAATGTTGCTTGAATAGCATATTTGTATGTAATGAATGGATCGAAATGACTTAGATATGTTGAGATTGAAATTATGAGAACTTGAATTTTTATGTGGACTTCTATATGATCATAATTAATAGGATAAATATCCGATAAAACCCGCCGTGTGACAGGGCAACAATCCTGATCACGTTTACCAATCAATACGATCCCGAGGTAAGGCTCAGGTTTGGGGCGCCACATAAAACATTTTCCATCAAGTTCATCAAGACAAACCAAATATATATTTTCATGTCTTTTACCACTAAGGACTATGTGATCATCGTCAACTAAATTGTATATAGAGGATTCAAATACAACTTTATAGCCTTTGTCACATAGTTGACTGATGTTCATTAAGTTGTGTTTGAGTCCCTTAATAAATAGTACATCCTCAATACATGCATTTGAATTTCCATAAATATTTCCTTTATCTTTGATTATACCTTTTTCGTTGTTCCCAAAAGCAACTGTTTCTTCACTACATGATTTGATTTTATGGAACAATCTTCTTTCTCCCGTCATATGTCTTGAGAAATCACTATCCATGAACCACATGTTGTTGGCCTTTGCTTTAAGACATACCTGCAAAAATAAAATTGTGTAGAGCTTATCTTTTTGGTACCCATTTTATGGGTCCATTTGGGTTAGTGAGCCATTGGAATCTACGTTGTTCTATTTTGGAAGGCATAAATCCAATGATCTTTGGTACCCAAACCAGTTTTGCACCACAGTTGTACAATTTTCTTATTTTACATTGATAGATCTTATGACCCATTTTGTTGCAAAAGTTACATGCCCCTGGAAATCTTGGAGTGGGAATCCATGTAGTGGATGGTTCCCAAATTGGTCACTTTGTCCAAGTAACATGATTCATTTTTTGTTTAGTATAGATGGGTTTTGCTTGGTTTTTGAAAGTCCTTAGAGCATTAGATTTGCTACATTCACCTTTCTCAAATGTAGAGTACCCAAGTCCTCTTTTATTGTTTTGGGCGGTCATGTTTAGAAACATTTTGACACTTTCCTCTAGATTAGAGAACTTTGTTAATGATTCATTTAATGATTCATTTTCTTTCTTTAGTCTTTCCATCTCATTTGCCAAAATATTCTTTTCATTAGTTAGGTGGTCAACTTTTTCAACAAGTTTTCCATTAACAATAATTATTGAATCACATTTTTCGTTTCTTTATTGCGAATTTGTTTCCCGACTTCTTTATTTCATCATACAATGAATCATATGCTTGTTGTCGTTTCTCTAAACATTTGAGACATTCATTTGTGGAAGAGAAAATAGAATGAGTTTTTAGTTTAGATGTTACCTCTTCACTACTTGTGCAGTTTGTAGAGGTGGTTTGTCCTTCTAAAATTTCTATTGTAGTAAGGCAAATGCTGCTATCTTCCTCCATCGTGGCCATGCAGCATATTCTTGCACAGTTTGCAGCCTCATTGTCTTCATTTGATGAGCTGCTAGTTGTGGACATCTCCTCATTGACGTACATCCTCTTCCTTTAGCTTTTTGAAATTTTCGATTTTTGCTTCGGTCTTTCTTTTTTCCCCGTTCCCTTGTCTTGTTCTCCTCCGATGTGGGACATTGAGCTTGCATATGTCCCACTCCTCCACACCGGTAACACTTTGTTGTTTCTTCTTTTCCTCCTTCATATTTCTTTCTTTGAATCTTTTGAAGTTCTTTTCTTTTCTCACAAACTTTCTAAATCTTCTTGTGAGTAGAGAAATCTCGTCCGTCATTTTGAGAAGATGAGGTGGACTCATCTGAAATTAGTGCAGCCTTTAAAGCGATTGCTCTCTTGCCTTTATGCTGCTCCTCGTTCCTCCTCTTTATCAACTCATGTGACATGAGTAAGCTGATAAGATCTTCTAGCTTAGTGTGTTTAGATCTTTTGCTTCTTGAATGGTCGTGATCTTGGGAGTCCACGACTCAGGTAGCGCCCTTAAAATCTTCGTAACCTGCTCAGATTCATAAATAGCTTTCCTGAGACCTTTTAGAGCATTAGTGATTTATGAAAATTTAGCAAATATTTTAAAAATATTTTCGGTCTCAAGCATTTTAAAGCTTTCTAGCTCTCCAATCAGAATATTTCTTCTCGTCCCTTGGATTTGAGAAGTTCCATCATAGATAGATGTTAGTGTATCCCATATTTCTTTGGCGGTTTGATATGAGGATACCCTATCATATTCGGATGTGGTAAGAGCACAAAAGAGGGAGTTCATGGCTTTGGCGTTGCTCTTTACAGTCCTAACCTCCTCATCAGACCATGCAGAGGCTCCTTCATCAATTGGTAGCACAACATCGTCTTGGATAGCAATCCAAGAATATATGTCCGTAGCCATGATGAGTTGTTTCATTCTTAACTTCCAATAACCAAAGTTACTCCCATAAAAAAGAGGTGGCCTTGTAAATGATTGCCCTTCGACGAATGTAGGGGTGGAAGTTTGTTAGGATGCCATTTGTAAGATCTCTTTGGTTTAAACTCAAAGACTTGCTCTGATACCACTTGTTGGTCCTGAGTTTATGATAATTACCCAAGAGGGGAGGAGTGAATTGGGTATTTTAAAATTCTTTACTTAAACAGAAATTTTCCCCATTTTGGAGTTAATCCTCTTAATGAAACAAACAAAAATATGGAGAGAAATAAAGCAATAAAACACAAATATTCAAGCCACACCAAGAGACAAAGGTTTATAGTGGTTCGAGCAACTTTTCCTACTCCACTCTTCCAAGCTCACACCCGTTGTGACTTGAGTTCCACTATTGGATTTGAATACAACTAGAGCAGCAGCTCTCTTCTAGATTCCAGCTCTAGGGGGCTTGTACAAATACAGCACAAGTAGGTAACGAGTCTCACTCCAGTCATAACACTACTTTGCTTTCACTTGGTTTCGATTTTCAATATCAAACCAAGTGGTAAATACACATAATCAACAAAAGAAATAACTACACTTTACAGATTCGTGTAGGCAGCTTGTAGCGTGTAGAAGAACTTGTAGAGAGAGTAAGAAATTCAGCAATGCAGCTTTCAGCAGCTTGAAGCACAGTTCTTCACTTAAATTTGTTGTAGATCAACTTAAAGCAAGAGAGAGTAGAAGGTGAGCTTATTGAATGCTTCTCTAACCTCTTTCACGTCCCCTTGAAGCCTCTTATATAATGGGAGATGAATTTCGAACGTTTCGTGGTAGATGACGCACATTTAATGCGCCAACATTCGAATTTTTCTGACCGTTGCGAGCCAAGTTGCATATGGGGTCGACTTGGTATGCGACTTTATCCAAGTCGCATGGTGGAGTCAACTTCGGATGCAGCTTCACCCAAGTCGCAGACTGGAGTCGAATTCGGGTACAATTTCGGTCTTCGGCTTCCACTGCCAAGTTCCAGCTTCAGGTCAACTTGGTCTCAGACTTGACCTAAGTTGCAGGTGGAGTCGACTCTGGGTGTCACTTCACATCCATTTATTTATGTTGGAACTTGGGATTCTTGCAACTGATCTTAATATTTCACTTTTCATTTTCTTATCTTGTTCTTCATTTAATATCTTTGGTTTTCCTTATTTTGCCTTGAAACTTAGCATAACATTCTTCTCTTGAGGAGTTCTTCCTTGTGGCCTTGATTCAAGATAATTGACCTTCTTGATTTTGTTGTCCAATCTTCGATATAGAGTTCTTCTTTTAATAATATTTCAACTTTGAAGAAATCTAAAGTAGCCATTTACTTGAGTTACTTGCTTGGGTCGACTTGGACTTCAACTTCACTCAAGTCACATGTTTGGGTCGACTTGAGGTTCGACTTCACCTAAGTCCCATTGCGGAGTCAACTTGGGAATGCGACTTGACTCTGAGGATTCGAAGTCTTCTGTATGGCTGTATCCAAGTCGCATCTGGTGTGGCGCCCCAAACCGAGACGTCACTTCCTTACCTCAAGATCTATCGATTGGTAAATGTGAATAAGGATTGTTGCCCTAATCACGCGGCGGGTTCTTAATTGGAACTCGTCCAAATTTTTTTCGTTTCTTCATTCATCATCATTTCATTTATAACATAAGCAATGATACATTTGTACATATCCTTTAAACCATTTCAACAATACTGTTATACATCATAGGCCCTCTTTGTTGGAAACAATGTTCAAAACAAAACAAATTGACCAAAGCATAAGTTTTGATGATTAAACAAAGACTAATTTGAGTATATAAAGTGTACTAATGAGTTTGCCAAGTGTTTAAGGAAAACAAAGAAGTCAAGTCGATTACCAAGTCGACTTTGACTTCGACTTGGGGTGAAGTCGATACCTAAGTCGACTTCACAAGCGACTTCAAATGGCAAAAAGTGTCCAGAGTTGAAAATGTGGAAACGGACATGGCGAAGTCGCAGGCGAAGTCGACTCCAGGTGCGACTTGGGCGAAGTCGCAGACAAGGTCGACTCCAGCATCGAATTCAAACGTCAAAAAGTGTCCAGAGTTGAAAATGTGGAAACGGACATGGCGAAGTCGCAGGCGAAGTCGACTCCAGGTGCGACTTGGGCGAAGTCGCAGACAAGGTCGACTCCAGCATCGACTTCAAACGTCAAAAAGTGTCCAGAGTTGAAAATGTGGAAACGGACATGGCGAAGTCGCAGGCAAAGTCGACTCCAGGTGCGACTTGGGCGAAGTCGCAGATAAGGTCGACTCCAACTTCGACTTGAGGAGTTCAGACTTGAAGATTGAAGTTTCAAGCTTATTCCAAGGATCCATTCAGACTTTATCAAATCCAAATAAGATGCAAAGTCCATTCTCAAAAACCAACTAAAGCAATACCCAAGTCATGAAGACCAATTTTACAAGGTTCAAGCCAATTCAAGAAGATCAAGGCGTTTTTGCAAAAGACAACGCCAAGTCGCAACCCAAGTCGACTCCAGGATCGACTTGAGTTGAAGTCTGAAAGCCAAGTCGACCCAAGACTCGGACTTGGAAATCTGAAGAACTGGAGTCGCACACGAGGTCGACTCCAGGTGCGACTTGGAAGCCAAGTCGCAGGCCAAGTCGACTCCATATTCGACTTGGAAAATAATGTTCGAATTTTCGAACGTTGGAGTTCATTTATTGCGCGCCAACCACCTCTACAACGTTCAAATCCTTCTCTTTCTATATAAGGACCCTCAAATGAACGTGAATACACACAAGAACATTACAAGACACTACTATATACTCTACAAGGTCCAAAGAGAGAAAAGAAGTGCTAGAGAGGAATCCTATTTGCTTTTCTCCATTTTTGAGTGGTCCATATACATTCTAAGGAAGAAGAGCTTCAGGTTGCAAGCCGCTTCATCAAGAATCATCCAAGCTGCTTCTAAATTCTTCCTCGAGCTCAAACTTGTCTACACATCATTGTAAAGTGTAGCTTTTCTTTTTCAAAGTCTTGTTGTATAAATCTTGATTTAGCTTGAGTAGCTAAGATCAAGTGTATGCAAAGTAGGGTGTGATTGGAGTGAGACTCATCACCTACTTGTGTAAGTGTTTGTTTATGCCCCCTAGAGCTGGAATCTAGAAGAGAGCGGTGACTCTAAGTGTATTCGAGGAATACATAGTGGAACCCAAGTCACAACGAAGTGTGAGCTTGGAAGAGTGGAGTAGGGAAGGTTTGCCCGAACCACTATAAATCTTGTGTTCTATTTATTGTTACTGCTCTATCTTATTTGCTCTTCATTTGCTTTCAAAGGGGATTAAATTTTCAAAAGGTTAAGAGTTTTTTGATTTACGAAAGAAGATTTTTTTTTTTAAAGAACCCAATTCACCCCTCCCCTCTTGGGTTTAGCCATCAACTCGGGACCAACACTCTTGACCTAATCATGACATTTCCATTGCATATATACATCTATTCAATCATTAGTTCACCTAGAACTCAAAACTTTAAATAAATTCATATACATTAGTATACCTGAATACCTTCATTAATATCATTCCACTCACTATGGCTAATCCTTTTAGCCCACATGATACTATCTCGTACCTTTTCTCCATTTCTTAGGTCCTCAACCCCTTGAGTCTCCCAGTACCTGTCTAAGGTTTGGAAAACAAAATATGAGTATAACTCAGTAAGGAAGCATTTTGGGGCAAGACTTTCCTTGAAAATCATTTCATAAACATTTTGAACACTTTTTTTCTAAGGACATTTATATGTCCCAAAACATTAACATCAAATCCTTTGTTCATAAGGACAATTCTATTTCCTTGAACATTATCATAAGAATTCATTTCTTAAAATCATTTACAAGTCACCTCTGGCTTGTTAAGGAAAAACATCCCTGTTTTACCTTTTTAATTAATTTCCTTTTATCTTGAGTGAACATTTCCAATGTTCCAAGACATTTACATAAAACCATCTTTTGCCAGTGGACATTTTACGTCCAAAACATTTTTCTCATAAATCCTTTGGCAAGGGAGGACATTCTCATGTCCTAAAATATTTTTCACATAAACACTTTGATAATGGACATTTTTATGTCCAAAATACATTTTTCGTAAGCCATTTTGGTAATGGACATTCATATGTCCAAAAACACTTTTATCCCTTAAACTCTTTTAGAAACGGACATTTTTATGTCCACACATGTTCCAACACAAATCCCTTTAGGAAATGGACATTGTCATATCTAACTATTTTTCCCACATAAACCTTGTGGAAATGGACATTCTTATGTCCAAAACATTTTTCAACATAAACCCTTTTTCTTAATCCCCATCTTGGAGCTTGTTTATAGCAAACAAGTCATAAATCCTTTTCATGAAAACTTTTGCATAAAAATCATTTTTTATTCTTAATATTTACAAATTTTGTGTAAAACACCCTGCTTTTAGGGTCACTTATGCATAATGGCTCATAAAAATCTAATTTAGGATAACTTTTTGTATAAATACTTTTATATCAATCTTTGGGCTTGTGAAAAGCAAAACATAAGCAAACACATTTCTCCTCATCCTGTAGTGACACTTACCAAGTGATCATGCTACCTTTTGGAAGAGAATCCTTAACAGCAAGCTAGTCAGGTGACTGTTTATTTATCCTGCTCCCATCTCAGGGAGGGCGATGCTGGCACTTTTGTCATCCCTTAGCGACTTGGCCTTATGTAGAGTAGGCCCCGGTCATCCCAACCGTGCTCTACAACCTGCCTATTTCTTGTACTGGTGCACCGTATATTATTATGACGGACCGCAGCCCATTTGGTTTGAAGAACCACAGACCACAGCCTATGTCCTTTTAAACCGGGATCACAGACCTCTGTCTGCATCCATAACACACAATTGGTTGGAAGAACCACAGACCGCAGCCCATGTCCTTTTAAATCGGGATCACAGACCTCTGTCTGCATCCATAACACAAAAAAATCTTGGACCGAAGTCTACATCTCTAAAAAAATTATTTTCAAAAACACATCACAGACCGCGGTTCATGTCAACTTGTAAAGCGAGCCCACCCACTTTAAACAAGTTGTTATTCGAAATCTAATTTTAGGATGACCTTCCTTAAATTCCGTTAGAAACATTTTGAGTAAAATATTTTGATAAATATTTGAAATGTTTGAGATACAACACACCTTAAAACCCTTTTTATGAAAACAATATAGGAGGTTGGTCATCCTTAAATCCCTTTCAACACATCGTATAAACATTTTTCAAAATATTTTGAACATAGATTTCCTTATCGAAAGGAAATCAAAACTTTTCGAATATCATTTCAAAACATATGAACTATGTCCAAATCATCACATACTTAGCAAAACAAATCTTTTTCATAAATCAAATTCCCTTTTTCCTTTATCTTTAACAAACATAATTATTTATCATAAAACATCATAAAAGAAATTCAAAACTTATTTACATTTGTTGTTTTGTGAAAAAGGGGCAAAATTCCCTTTTTCTTATAAAATACTTTTGAAACAACATCATAAAGAACTTTTTTACTTAAAAGAAAATTCTTAAAAAAAACATCGACATAAAACTTGAAATCCTTTGAAAACATTATTGTGGAGAACTTGCTTACTCATAATCAAAATTCTCGAATTCTATTAACATAAAACATTGCTAATCCAAGGCAACCCTTGTGATAAAATCCTTATCTTAAAACGTATTGCTTGCTTCCCATGAAGCAAACCTTGAGACTTTTCCTTAAAGCCATTCTTTTCCAAAACTTACGACTTTCATTAAAGCCGTCATTTTCAAAACTTGTGTCTTTTCATTAAAGCCATCATTTTCAAAACTTGTGCTTGCCCATTTGTTTAAAAATGATTATAAAAAATTTTAATCACATATTATCACATAGAAAGAAAACATCATTTTAGAAAGATTGCTTGCTTACCTGAGATCGCTATAATCCCTTTCCTTCCATACTCGTCTTTGCCTTTGCCTAGATAAATGAAAATAACATTTCATTTATTTGCATCATATTCAAATACTTATATTCCTTAGGTTTTCCAACCTACATAAATCCATCTAACTTAACCCACTTGTCTTTCAAGTCGGGTGTTCATACGTATCTCTTCATATACGTCCATTTCTCAACACATAAATCATGTGTTTCTTAAACAAGTTATCATTTGAAATCTAGTTTTCGGATGACCTTCCTTAAATTCTTTTAGAAGAATTTTGAGTAAACTATTTGGACAAGCAATTGAAATTTTTGAGAAATAAATTTTAAAATCCTTATGATGAAAGAATTTCAAAGCTTTTGAATTTTCAAGAATAACCAACATATTTCACAATTTCGGGGCTTTTTGCCCACAAAAGTTATGTAATTGCATCATTCCCTTTTTTTTTGTTCATCTTGATATCATATTCTTGTCCACACATCCTTCTTATCATTTTTACATAAAAGGGATCTTACATTGCCTTTTGTGTGCTATTTTAGCAACCCGAAATTAAATTATTTTATTGAAATCAACTTTTTGGGTTGGTCATCATTAAATCCTATTTTAACAATATCCGTATAAATTTTTTTTTTAAATATTCTCAACATATTTCCTTATCTAAAGAAAATAAAAAAATTTCAAATATTATTTCAAACATATGGACTATATCCGAATTATCATTTATTTTTAAATATCATGACATAGAAAAACCAATCTTTTTCCATAAATCAAATCCTTTTTTTCTTTTTCTTTCATAAACATAGTTGTTTATCACAAAATATCGTAAAAGTAATCTTAAAACTTATTTGCAAATATTGCTTTGTAAAAAAGGGCGAAATTCCCTTTTTCTTATAAAATCTTTTTGAAAACGACATCATAAAGAACTTGCTTGCTTATAAACAAATTCTTAAAACCATTGGCATAAAATATGAAATCCTTTGAAAATATCATCATGAAGAACTTGCTTACTTGTAAGCAAATTCCTAAATCCATTAACATAAAGCATTTCCAATCTTTGGTAACACTTGTGATAAAATCTTTACCTTAAAAAGTGTTGCTTGCTTCCCATGAAGCAAACCTTGAGGCTTTTCATTAAAGTCATCTTTTTCCAAAACTTACGACTTTTCATTAAAGTCGTCCTTTTTCAAAACTTGCGACTTTTCATTAAAGCCGTCATTTTCAAAACTTGTGTTTGGCCACTTGTAAAACATTCATAAAAACATCGAAATAATATCTTAAATCATATCCACACATAGGAAAAATTCAATAATTTGAAAAGTTCACTTGCTTACCTGAGATAGCCTTAATCTCTTTCTTCCATCAATTTCCTTATTTTTGCCTAGATAAATGAAAATAAAATTTCATTTATATGAATCAACTTCAAATACTTGCATCCCTTAGGGTTTTCCAACCTACATAAATCCATTTGGATGTACATTATACTAGCTTAACCCTCTTGTCTTTCAAGTCGGGTGTTCATAGATATCAACATAGCCTATACATTGTATCATCCATTCATTCATTTTTAATAACCTTATGTAGGGTAAATTTTAATACATATAACAACCATTCATTAAATCATTATTTGGAGGTTCATTATCTCTATTTATCATTTTTAACATATTTTTCACTTTTCATACGCTGGTGCTCATTTTAAGCACTTAATTGATAACTTAGGCATCATATATTAATCTCAAAATTTGAGATTATAATTAATTACCAAAAAATTACCTTAATCATGTATGCCCTCACATTTTCATGCATTTTTTCATTTTAGGAATTCACATAAGTTATTCATCACTTGTCCATGCTTAGCCTTTCACATACACTCAACTTACAACACATAATTTATGTGTTTCTTAAAATCTTTCAACACAAAAACTTGTTTCTTATTTTAGCATGATTAAACCTCTTGATTAACATATAATTTAGGGTTTAATTTTGGAATTTTAATCCATTCATCATTGGGTTCCAAAACAAATATGTTAGGACCCGTTTTTCATCCTTTCAACGCCTCTTTTGATACTTAAATCAAAAAAGATTTCTAATTCATAAATTTCAGAAAATAAACATGATTTTATTAACCCAAATTTAGGGTATTACCACATATTTAAAAAATCATAATTAAGTTGCTTCTAAAACAGCAACTTCCATACACGTTTTGGGTATCCATTTGACCCGTTTTGACATGTCCAAACATATGTCCATAAAATCAGATTTAGGGCTAATATTTTCAAACACTTTTGGACACTCACAGTACCTTAAACATGGGGTATTTTACCATAACATCCATAAACTCAGTAGCATAATTTATGCATCATACATATCATAAAAACATGAAAATCGGGTCATATACGTAGCCCTAAGTTCCACACTTTCTAGGGTTCATGTCTTATACCCAAATCAACATATATAATTTATTTAATCATGAATCATCATATAATCATGATAAAAAATCAAATCACATGTGGTTTTAAGAAAATTTCAGCTAGATTAATCAACCCATATTCAAACCTAATCTCCATTTTCTTCCTCTTGAACTCTTGATTTCATTCTTCTCATTCAAACCTTATTCAATACCCTAATCAAGGGTATCATGAATTATTCTTTAAGGGTTCATTATGAATCAAATTCATGACTCATAAGTTGAGGGGAAAAACTTAGGATTAAAGAACTCAAATCATAAAGTATACTTACTTGAATTGAGTCAAACTTGAACTCAACTTCCCTAACTTGAATCCCTTTCTTTCTTCATCTTTTTCCTTCTCTTTTTCTCCTATTTTTCCCCTCTTTTCTTGCTGGACTTAGGTCGTTATTGGGTGTGCTCAAGACTTAGCCACTTTGAGAATTTTCCTCCCCCTTTCTTGATATGCACGTTCCAAGGGATATGCTCCGATTTTTGATTTTTTAACCAACTTGTGGGACCCATTTTCCACATGTCATGAGGGTAATTAAACTCTACCTTATCCCTTGATGACATGCCATTTTTATATCCAAGTAAAATATGCATTTTCTATTTTACAAAAATCCACAAAATCCATGCATTTAAGCCCATGTTGCTGTCCACCCTAAGAACGTCCAAATGCAGCAGCTTTTGTGCAATTTTTCCACACCATTTCAAATTTACTTTATGTGTATTTAATTACCCTAGCTAATATCTTACTTAGGGTTCCATTTAGCATATTTAAAAAATCAAAAAAAAAAATCAAATAGCAGCCTTGGACGTCCACATCTCTTGTAGCATACCTTGCTGTCCACATATGTAACGTCCCATATGGCTCCCCCTTTTGCAATTTTTTCACAAAATTGCAGCTTTATTTAATATAAAATTAATTACACTAACTATTATCTCACTTAGAGGTCCATTTAGAATTTAAAAAAATCATAAAAAAAATCTAAGCAGCAGCTTGAACGTGCATCTCTCCTAGCCTCCATGTTGCTGTCCATATGGAGATGTCCACTTGTCATTGACCTTATGACATTTTATTACCACACAAATCAACCCATATCACATCCATATCTTACCCTAACTTCCTAGGTCATTTAAATGCATATTTTTCATTTTTTAAAAATTCAAAAAATTAAGTAAACAACCCTTTGGTCGTCCATGGGATGACACCTCTTCAAGCTCCTTTGAGCTAGTCCCTTAGCTCCTTAATTCCTCTCAGTAATCACCTGATATTATCATGGATTTTTTCATTTTAATAAATTCAGAAAATCCACTTGTAATTATCTCCTTTTTAAACCTCATTTATGCCATTAGTTATTTAATTAATTACTTTAACTTTAACATAAATGTAAGCTACTTTATGGTGCACAAAAGTCAAAGGTTCTCACCTTAATTCGTGCAAGCAAAATCTCATCATACTTAGCTTAATCCAATCTTTTCATAGTGTTGATCTCATAATTTTAATCGACCATTTCAAATTTCGTCTCAATCTGACTTTTCTATCTCAAGTTATGGTCATTTGAAATCATCTTTGGATTTTGGACGGTTATGATCAATTTTCACCCTAATCCCATCAAAATTTTCATAATCCAAACTTTCCGTAAGATTGAGCACAAAATTATGTGCTTACCTTTCAATTTTCATCTTAATCCGCCTTACATGCGTCAAGTTATGAATTTTCTAGCATTTATCGCCTTAATTCCATAATTATCAACATAATCTCCATTAGTTAAATCATATTATATGAGGTAATTATCCTCAATATATTCACATTCCCTAATCCTGATTAGGCCTCTTTAATCATATTGACCCATATCGGCTTATGATCATCATTCATAACCATTTGCCCTAATTGCAATAAATCATCAAAATTGTAAAAGAAATCATTTATAATTCAACTAAATCAAACATGATTCATATTTATATGCCAAATGCATATATATAATCCCTACTTGGGTCTGGGTATCACAATCCTACTCTCCTCATAACAGGTTTCGTCCCGAAACCTATTACATTTCATATATCAGGGTAAGGCTTATATGAATTTGCCAACTTATCATCTTTTTCCAATACTTAAATGGTTCACTACGCTTCTACTGCGCTACTCTGTCTTGGTGGCACTTTTAGCCTTGGTCCAATAGACCTATCACTTATCTCTATTGTTTCCTGTTCCCATATGGATTTCCCATTGTAATTGTTCTTTTCTTTATGTCATTCACCTCTTATTCTTATGGTAGGCATACTATTATTCTTATACATAGAGAAATTATAAAATTTCTCATCTTATCATAAGATAAGATTTAGGCTACTCATTCAATCATACAAAGTAGAGGTCAATAGTAATCATTTTTACATAACATTCATATAACATAATACATTCATTTCTATAGCAAAGAGCAAAATATGCTCTCACATAAAATTTCATACATGTCTTAGCGAAAGACACTTTTGCTAACCCATCCATTCCTTCTCACTTCATAATGTTTACAACTAGGTTATACCAGTGTAGACTTCTTAATAGGAGTACTGGTAATAAACTAGTCTAAAACATTTTCTTCCTTGCCTCCCTTTCCCGTTTTCATAAACTAATAAGGGTCCTTATCATTCTTTCTAATCTCATTTCTTACAATCATCATAGAGAGATAATTTCTCTCATACCTATCTTCCGACCATATCGGAATTGAAAAAATCCCGATAATCTTTCTTGCCTTTATTTTTCTTCATCTATTTACCATCCCTTGCTATGATACATGATACCAAACTTTGTGGTATCATATATGGAATCTTCTTTTCCTTCTATACATGCTGATTAGACACGTTTTGCTACACCTTTCTGCAATAATTTATAGAGATTTTCTATCAATTGGTAGCTGTAATTAGCTTTGGTTGAGCTAGCCTTTCTTACTCATTTCTTTCCCTACACCAGGTTCCTTAGTCTTTAGGGTCAAGTTGTCCTTGCCCTGATTGTACATGTTCATTATCAACATGTATTATAACCTGGTGTCCTATTGGAAGATATTTCTTATTAAATTCGTGCATAAAAATTTGCCACATTATCTTCCTTGGTTGTGGCATAATGGCTACTAGGGTTTCCTACCACTCATAAGCATTGCCAATTAATGCTTGGGTATTACATAAAACTATATGTACAAACTTTAAACATGTTCTTGGTTTCAGTCATCCACTGCTTAGCCTGAATAGGATCTCATTCACCTGAGAACTTAGGTGGATGCTGAGCTAGAAAGGCATTAATAACCTTTCCATTTGCTTCTATCTTACTATTATCAACCCTTAAAAGTTTGGGTACTAGGTTAGGAGTTATTACCTATACCGATCCATCTCTTCCACCTTCTTCTAATTGGTCCTGTTGGGCTTTTTTGCCAAAGGCCTTGTATTACTTCTGCTGCTTGGGCCGCCCAATCTCAAGTGACCTGCTACACAGCTCCTTCTACAACTGCAATTGTACTTTCCTCCACTGTTTCTACCTGTGAGGTGTTACCTGCAACGGTTTCACCTTCGACCTTTGACTCAAGATTTATATTTGCCCGTCGTTGATGAGCCCTTGGTCTTACTGGTTCTCTTTACCCTGGTCGATTAGATTTATTACCGGCTTCTCCTATTCCTTATTGACTCATATCTGCGACTGCCTTTCCCTTGTTCAAGAGCTAAGGTGATAGGCATGTTGTAGAAAGTAACATGTAAAATCATGTCAATATCATTTCTTAACATAAAATAATTCATATTATACATAGTCAATTATATGTTCTAAAAAGGTCAATGACCTTTCTTCTTTCATATGCACTTAGCATCTGAATAAAATCAAATGCACTTATATTTTCATAACATCAAACGTCATACATTTATTTAGGAATCAAAAGGAAACTCCTTTTTTTCCTACATTTCTCATTTCTATCTTCACCTTTCATAGTGTAAGGTTGCTTTTCCTTATACATTCAGACTATATTTACATAATCTGTCATTTTATCATAACCATAAATTCTAAATCAACAATCACTTAGAAAGTTGGCGCCTTGGTGCCTTCCATATGTCACCACGACACCGCACCTTAAACATATGTAAAATATAGCACAGTCTTGTGCTATCTTAAGTGAGGTGTAGTAAACCTTAGGTATGGGGGGTCTATATGTAGGGTTCCATTATTCAACCCATCATCTGTTCTTATTCCCTTCTATCCTTTGTCTTTTCTTAGATTCTTCTTACCTCCTTCTTCATCTCATCTAGCCTCATATCATTTTTCCTTCATATACCATCTACACCATGAAACATAGCAAACCAGTTACATTTCCTTAAATAGCCATATCATTGCGTCATAGTGACACACAGTAAAAGACAATACATATCGTATATGTCTTATAATCTCAATGTGGCACTCCAAACCGAGACGTCACTTCCTTACCTCAAGATCTTATTGATTGGTAAACGTGAATCAGGATTGTTGCGGGATTTTAATTGGATCTCGTCCAAATGTTTTTTCGTTTTTTCATTCATCATCATTTCATTTATAACATAAACAATGGTACACTTGTAAATATCCATTTTATAACTTCTCAACATGTACTTATACATTAAAGGTCTTTTTGACCTAATCATGGCATTTCCAATGCATACATACATATAATCAATCATTAGTTCACCTAGAACTCAGAATTTCAAACAAGTTCACATATATATCAACATACCTGAAAACTTCCATTCATATCATTTCACTCACCATGGCTAATTCTTTTAGCCCACATGGTACTATCTCGTACCTTTTCTCAATTTCTTAGGTCCTCGACCACTTGAGTCTTCCAGTACCTGTCTAAGGTTTGAAAAATAAAATGTGAGTGATAACTCAGTAAGCAAGCATTTTATCTTTTAGGGCAAGACTCCCTTGAAAATCATTTCATTAAATATCTTGATCACCTTTTTCATGAGGATAGTTGCATGTCCTAAAACATTATCATGAAATCCTTTTTTTATGAGGACAATTCTATGTCCTTGAACATTATCATAAAATATTTATTCTTGAAATCATTTACAAGCCACCTCTGGGTTTGTTAAGACGAAACGTATACGTTTTACCTTCCTTAATTAATTTCCTTTGATCTTAGATGAACATTTCTAATGTTCAAAGATCGTCACATACAACCATCTTTTGCCAATGGATGTATTACGTCCATAACATTTTTCTCATAAATTCTTTGGCAAGGGAGGACATTCTTATGTCCTAAAACATTATTTATATAAGCCTTTCTCGACGAAGGACATTTTTATGTCCAAAAATATTTTTCATCATAAAATCCTTTAGTCAAGAGATATTTGATGTCTCAAAATATTTTTCACATAGTTTCTTTTGACAATGAACATTCATATGTCCACAAACACTTTTATCCCTTAAACTCTTTTAGATACTGACATTCTTATGTCCACACATGTTCCAACATAAATCCCTTTAGGAAATGGACATTCTCATGTCCAACCATTTTTTCCACATAAACCTTTTGGAAATGGACATTCTTATGTCCAAAATATTTTCCAACATAAATCCCTTTAGGAAATGGACATTCTTATGTCCAAAACATTTTCCTACATAAACCCTTTTTCATAATCCCCATCTTGGGGCTTGTTTATAGCAAACAAGTCATAAATTCTTTTGCATAGAAACCATTTCTTTTTATTCTTAATATTTACACGTTTTGTGTAAAATACCCTGCTTTTAGGGTAACTTGTACATAATGGCTCATGAAAATCTAATTTAGGATAACTTTTTCATATAAATGCTTTTATATCCCAATCTTTGGGCTTTTGGAAAGCAAAACGTATGCAAACAAATTTCTCTCCATCCAGTAGTGACACTTAGCAAGTGATCATGCTACATTTTGGAAGAGAATCCTTAACAGCACGCTAGCCAGGCGGTTGTTTATTTATCCTGCTCCCATCTCAGGGAGGGCGCCACTGACACTCCTACCATCCCTTAGCGACTTGGCCTTATGTAGAGTAGGCCCCGTCATCCTAACTATGCTCTACAATCTGCCTATTCCTTGTACTGGTGCACCGTACATTATTATGACAGACCGCAGTCCATTTGGTTTGAAGAACCATAGACCGCAGCCCATGTCCTTTTAAACCGGGATCACAGACCTCTGTCTTCATCCATAACACAAAAAAATCTTAGACCAAAGTCTATATCTTTAAAAATTATTTTTAAAAATACATCACAGACCGCAGTCCGTGTCAACTTGTAAGCGATGCCACTTTAACAAGTTGTTATTTGAAATCTAATTTTAGGATGACCTTCCTTAAATTCTGTTAGAAACATTTTGAGTAAAATATTTTGATAAATATTTGAAATGTTTGAGAAACAACACACTTTAAAACCCTTTTAATAAAAGAATTTCAAAAATTTTAGATTTTCAAGAATAAATCACACATTTTTCCTAGCATTTTCTTGGTTTCCATTTCGAGGCCTTTTGCTCACAAAAGTTATGCAATTGTGCTAACCCCTTCTTAACCACCTTAAAAACAATTTCTTGTCCACATATCAATTTTGTCATTTTTATATAAAGGATCCTTGCATGGTCTTTTGTGTATTATTTTAGCAACTCGAAACCAAACCAGTTTAAGAAAATCAACATAGGAGGTTGGTCATCCTTAAATCCTCTTCAACACATCCGTATAAATATTTTTCAAGATATTTTAAACATATATTTCCTTATCGAAAGGAAATCAAAACTTTTCGAATATCATTTCAAAACATATGAACTATGTCCAAATCATCATTTATTATTTAATTATCAAGAGCTAGCAAAATAAATCTTTTTCATAAATCAAATCTCCCTTTTTTTTATAACATGATTATTTATCATTAAACATCATAAGAGAAATTCAAAACTTATTTACATTTGTTGCTTTGTGAAAAAGGGCAAAATTTCCTTTTTCTTATAAAATACTTTTGAAACAACATCATAAGGAACTTGCTTACTTAAGAGCAAATTCTTAAAACCAACGGCATCAAATATGAAATTCTTTAAAAACATTATCGTGGAGAACTTGCTTACTCATAAGAAAAATTCTCAATTTTATTAACATAAAGCATTGTCAATCTTTGGCAACACTGATGATAAATTTCTTATCTTAAAACATATTGCTTGCCTCCCATGAGGCAAACCTCAATGCTTTTCCTTAAAGCCAATCTTTTCCAAAACTTACGACTTTCATTAAAGCCGTCATTTTCCAAAACTTGTCGCTTTTTATTACAGCCATCATTTTCAAAACTTGTGCTTACCCATTCGTTAAAACATAAACATAAACATTTCAATCATATCAATCACATATAAAGAAAATATTATTTTAGAAAGTTCGCTTGCTTACCTGAGATCGCTATAATCCTTTTCTTTCACTCTTTTCCTTGTCTTTGCCTAAATAAATGAAAATAAAATTTTATTTATTTGCATCATCTTCAATACTTATATTCCTTAGGTTTTTGAACCCATTTTCATTAACATACATAATTCCTTTGACTTTTCAAGTCATTATACCCATATAGCACATATTTATTACATGAGCTTTTACACACCCTATTTAATCCCATAAATAGGGTAATCATCCAATCACTTAATAATCATTCAATAACCATTATTTAATTGCTCATTATCTTCCTTAAGCCATTTTTCACTTATTTTCCAAAATTCACACATCGGTGCCCATTTTAAGCACACGTCGTTGCCTTAGACCTCATTAATTAATTCCAAATTTTGAAATTAATAACATACAATTCTAACAGATATATAATCATGAAATTAATCATATTCTCATGCATTTTTTCACAAAATCATATTTCACAATTCATTTATCACTCATGCATATCTATTCTTTCTCATATGCCCATTTGGCAACACATATATGAGGCATTTCATAAAATTTTCCAAGTCAGAAACTTGGTCACTAATTTAGCATGATAATTAAACTTAATTATCACTTTATTTACAGTATTTTTATGGGATTTAATTCCACTAATCATTGGTTCCCGAAACAGCAACTTTGGAACCCATTTTTCACATGTTTAACGTGTCTCTTGACACATAACCCTAAACAGTTTTATAAATCCGAATTTTTAGAAATTAACCCAACTTTTCCTAAAAAAAATTTATTTTATTAACATATATATCAATTTGGATCATTTATACATAGGTTTCATTTTTTTTTATTTTTTTCTCAAACTATCCACATATGCTGAAATCAGGCGTACTGAAATCTCTAAATTTTGATTTATAATAAAATCAAGGTATTTCATTCTGAAATTTCTATCATACATCAATAAATATATTAATTAACTATCATAAATATTTCATCATGAAATATTAACATTATATATTTATTTTGCCATTTTCATTGTGCTGGACAGTGTTGTGAATTTAGGGTCAGCCCTAATCTCGTGAATTATGGGGCTTATTTATACCCATCAAAACCTAATTTTTATTTTTATTGTGTGATCCTAAATATGTCTTTCAGCCTGAAATTCCATTTATAAAAATTATTAAAAATCATTTTCTACAGCTGATCCTGTCACCCATTTTACCCTATTTAGGTTAATTTTCTCGGATTTTTAATTTGAAACCTGCTAAATATTTCAATCTAAAATTTTGGTTGTCCCTTAATCATCATATAATGAATTTTTAAACAAATTTTCATGGTGAAAATACTTCTTTTACTACTTCATTCATATTTTGGTTTATAACATCATATAATTTCCAGATTTGAAGCATAAAATCAAGATTAACATAAACTTACTTGATTAATTGATAATTCTTCCTTTTCCCCTTCCGTTTTTCTGCTTTTTCTTCCTTCTTAGCTGGGATAGTACTGGATGTGAGCACTACCTTGGGGGAGAAGAACTTGAGCACTTAGAAAAAAAATCACAAACCTCATATCACATGACCGAGCATCCCTTCTTGTAAAGTTGGAATTTCCAGCTATGGGCCCCACTTGTTGCTGCATTTTCCACAGCCATTGAATGCCCTCTTATCCTCTTATGTGCTGGTTAACTCACAGCCTAGTAAAATTTCTTTTTACCATTTTTCAAAAATCCAAAAATCTATTTTAATCACAACCATCCAGCTGTCCCTTTGCACGTCCACATTGCTGCTACCCATTTGCATATTTTTTCCATTTTTTATTAATCTCATTTTAAGGGTAAATTAAACACCTAATTATAATTTAATTTATGCATTAATTTGACATAAAAAAATTAGCAAAAATCATTACAGCAGCATCAAACTGTGCACGTCATTTGCATACACAAGCTGTCCATTTTTGCATCATCATTGAGCAGCTGTTGCTCACGAATTTCTAGGGGTTTTTTCCACATGATTAATGGCCCATTACTTACCCTAGGTGTTTAGGTATTTTAGATGCATATTTGAGATTTTTAAAAAATCCAAAAACCATGCTTTATTACCCATGAGCGTCCCTTGTGTTGACACACATACATGACTCTTGAAGCAACTCCCTTAGCCATTTAAAACCCTGCATTTAAGCTACTGGTTTTCCATGAATTTTAGTATTTTTGTTAATTCATAAAATCCACTTGGAATTTCCTCCCTTTGACACCTCATATATGCCATTAAATAATGCATTTAATCCATGTACTCTAGCCATTAATGCATGATACTCTTGGGTGTAAAAGTCAACTATGTGCACCTTTTTCAATTCAGGTATTTTCCCAACATAATTTTATTAATACAAACCTTCAAAAATTTTAATCTCATAATTTCATTCAACCTTTTCAAATTTCATCTCAATCTGATTTTCCTAGCTCAAGTTATAGCTGTTGGAAGTTAACGGTTGAAATTGAGATGTGATCAATAAATCATTAATCTAATTTCATCAAGGATTTTCATAATCCAATAATCCCATAATACCAAGTCCAAAATCATCAACTTTCAATTCAAATTTCACTTGAATCCGCCTTATAGGCGTTTGAGTTATGAATTTTCTAATGTTTTCCAACATAATTCCACAATTTCCATTTTAATTTCCATGAATTAAATCATGGAAATTAAACTAAACATTCATGCCACATTAGGATGTTTTAATCCTCATTATTCCTCTTTAGTCACCTTGACTCATATTGGGCTCCGGCGATTAAATTTTTAATCACCATTCTTAATTGAACCCTAATTGCCAAATATCATAAAATCCTAAAATCATCCAGAAATTCCATTTAATCGTATATAAGTCACATGTACATGTTCAATGCACACATATGATATCCCAAAACATTTTTCACATAACTTTCTTTGGCAATGGACATTCATATGTCCTAAAACACTTTTCATTTAAATACTTTAGCATTGGACATTCTTATGTCCATAAACAAGTTTGACATAAATCCTTTCCATATCCCCATCTTGGGGCTTGTTTATAACAAACAAGGTATAAAACACATAATCCATTTTCATAAAAATATTTGCATAGAAAACATTTCCTTTCATCTTTGTTAGTTACACTTTTGTGTAAAATACCATATTTTTAGGGGTAATCTGTTTATAATGGCTTATAAAATCCTTTTTAGGATAACTTTTAGTAAAAATGCTTTTATGTCTCAATCTTTGGGCTTTTCAAAAGCAAAACATATGCAAATTCATTTCTCCCCATCCAGTAGTGACACTTAGAAAGTGATCATTCTACCTTTTGGAAGAGAATCCTTAACAGGACACTAGCCAGGCAGCTATTCCCTCATCTTCTCCCATCTCAGGTAAGGCGCCGCTGGCCTCCTGTCATCCCTTAGTGACTTAGTCATATATAGAGTAGGCCCCGGTCCATATCCGACCGTGCTCAACAACTGACCTATTCCTTGTATTGGTGCACCATACATCATCATCACAGACCGCAGTCCGTTTGGTTTAAAGTATCACAGACCGTAGCCTGTGTCCTTTTAAACCATTTTGAAAAAAAGTGAGAACACAGACCGCAGTCCTCATCCATTCTTGAAAAATATCACAGACCGAGGTCTGTGTCTTTGTAAATCATTTTGAAAAACAACATCACAGACCGCAGTCCGTGTCAACTTGTAAAGCAAGCGCACCCACTTAAACAAGTTATCATTTGAAATCTAGTTTTCGGATGACCTTCCTTAAATTCTTTTAGAAGAATTTTGAGTAAAATATTTTGACAAGCAATTGAAATTTTTGAGAAATAAATTTTAAAATATTTATGATGAAAGAATTTCAAAGCTTTTGAATTTTCAAGAATAAACAACATATTTCACAATTTCGGGGCTTTTTTGCCCACAAAAGTTATGTAATTGCATCATTCTCTTTTTTTTTGTTCATCCTTATATCATATTCTTGTCCACACATCCTTCTTGTCATTTTTACATAAAAGGGGTCTTACATAGTCTTTTGTATGTTATTTTAGCAATCCGAAATTAAATCATTTTATTGAAATTATTTTAACAATATCCGTTATAAACTTTTTTTCGAAACATTCTCAACATATTTCCTTATCTAAAGGAAATCAAAAATTTTCAAATATCATTTCAAACATATGGACTATATTTGAATTATCATTTATTTTTAAATATCATGACATAGAAAAACCAATCATTTTCCATAAATCAAATCCCTTTTTTTCTTTTTCTTTCATAAACATAGTTTTTTATCACAAAATATCGTAAAAGTAAACTTAAAATTTATTTGCAAATATTTCTTTGTGAAAAAGGGCGAAATTTCCTTTTTCTTATAAAATCCTTTTGAAAATGATATCATAAAGAACTTGCTTGCTTATAAGCAAATTCTTAAAACCATCGGCATAAAACATGAAATCCTTTGAAAATATCATCATGAAGAACTTGCTTACGTGTAAGCAAATTCCCTAAATCCATTAACATAAAGCATTCTCAATCATTGGCAACACTTGTGATAAAATCTTTATCTTAAAAAGTGTTTTTTGCTTCACATGAAGCAAACCTTGAGGCTTTTCATTAAAACCATCCTTTTCCAAAACTTATTACTTTTCATTAAAGTCGTCATTTTCCAAAACTTGCGACTTTTCATTAAAGTTATCATTTTCAAAACTTGTGCTTGCCCGCTTGTAAAACATTCATAAAAACATCAACGTAATATCTTAAATCATTTCCTCACATAGGGAAAAATCAATAATTTGAAAAGTTCGCTTGCTTACCTGAGTAGTCTTAATCTCTTTCTTCCATCATTTTCCTTTCCTTTAAATTGATAAATGAAAATAAAATTTCATTTATATGCATCAACTTCAAATGCTTGCATCCCTTCTGGCTTTCCAACCTACATAAATCCATTTTGATGTACATTATACTAGCTTAACCCTCTTGTCTTTCAAGTCGAGTGTTCAAACATATGAACATAGCCTACACATCGTATCATCCATTCATCTATTTTTAATACCCTTATGTAGGGTAAACTTTCATACATATAACAACCATTCATTAAATCATTATTTGGAGGTTCATTATCTCCATTTATCATTTTTAACATATTTTTCACTTTTCATACACCGATGCTCATTTGAAGCACTTAATTGATAACTTAGGCATCATATATTAATCTAAAAATTTGAGATTATAATTAATTACCAAAAAATTACCTTAATCATGTATTCCCTCACATTTTCATTAATTTTTTTATTTTAGGAATTCACATAAGTTATTCATCACTTGTCCAAGCTTAGCCTTCTACATACACTCAACTTACAACACATAATTTATGTGTTTCTTAAATTCTTTCAACACAGATACTTGTTTCTTATTTCAGCATGATTAAACGCCTTGTTTAACATATAATTTAGGGTTTAATTTCGAAATTTTAATCCATTCATCATTGGGTTCCAAAACAGATATGTTAGGACCTGTTTTTCATCCTTTCAACGCCTCTTTTGATACTTAAATCAAAATGGATTTCTAATCCATAAATTTCAGAAAATAATCATGCTTTTCTTAACCCAAATTTTGGGTATTATCACATATTTAAAAATACTTAATTAATTTTCTTCCAAAACAGCAACTTCCATACACGTATTGGGTATCCATTTGACCCGTTTTGACATGTCCAAACATATGTCTATAAAATCATATTTAGGGCTAATCTTTTCAAAATATTTTGGACAATCAAATTAACTTAAACATGGGGTATTTTACCCTCCATAACATCCATAAACTCATTATCATAATTTATGCATCATACATATCATAAAAACATGAAAATCGGGTCATATACTTAGCCCTAAGTTCCATACTTTCTAGGGTTAATGTCTTATACCCAAATCAACATATATAATTCATTTAATCATAAATCATCATATAATAATTATAACAAATCAAAATAGCAACATCACATGTGGGTTTAAGAAAATTTCAGCTAGATTAATCAACCCATATTCACCCTAATCTCCATTTTCTTCCTCTTGAACCCTTGATTTCATTCTTTTCATTCAAACATTATCCAATACCCTAATCAAGGGTATCATGAATCATCCTTTAAGGGTTCATTATGATTCAAATTCATGACTCATAAGTTGAGGCGAAAAACTTAGGATTAAATAACTCAAATCATAAAGTATACTTACTTGAATTGTGTCAAACTTGAACTCAACTTCCCTAGCTTGAATCCCTTTCTTTCTTCCCCTTTTTCCTTCTCTTTTTCTCCTCTTTTTCCCCTCTTTTCTTGCTGTACTTGGGTCATTATTGGGTGTGCTCAAGACTTAGCCACTTTGAGAATTTTCCTCCCCCTTTCTTGATATGCACATTCCAATGGCTATGCATCCGATTTTTGATTTTTTTAACCAGCTTGTGGGACACATTTGTTGGAAATATGTGGAAAACAAGCTAAATCTATGTTTTGATGATTAACAAATCAATTTGAGTAAGTCTTCGCTACTAACAAGTTTGTGGATATGTTTAAGGAATATTCATTTGAAGAAAATGAAGTATGGAAGGCCAAGTCGTTCCCCAAGTCGACTCCAAGATCGACTTGAAAGTGCCAAAACCGTCCAGAGTTGAAATGGGAAGAATAGCAGGTGAAGTCGCAGGCCAAGTCGACTCTACTTGCGACTTGGGAAGCCAAGTCGAAAACGAAGTCGACTCCAACATCGACTTCAGATGCCAAAATCTCTCCAGAGTTGAAATTGGGAGAGAAAGATACCGAAGTCGCACCCCAAGTCGACTCCACGTGCGACTTGAGGTGAAGTCGCAGACGAAGTCGACTCCGACATCGACTTCGATCGGGCAGAGGAGATTTTTCAGAAGACAAGCTGGATTAAATGATTTCAAGATCAACTTAAGATTCTCAAGTCCAAGGCAAAGCTCCAAGCATATTTTCAAGATATGAATGTTAATGAATCAAAGGCAAAATCAAACAATACAAAGTCTCCAAGATTCACAAGGTCTACTAAGAAGAAGAACAATCCAAGTTCAAGCAAGATGCATAAACCAAGAAGACTGTTCGAGATCAAGACTCATGAGTTTAAAGGTTTGCAAATCATGGAGCTAATGAAAGCAAGACACAATGATCCAAAGAGTAATAAAACTGCAAAAGAACTAAAGGGCATGGAGAAGACTAAGCAAAACAAAAAGCTTTCTAAGTTTCAAGTTCATGAAGCCAACTACCGAGGTGAAGTCGCACCCGAAGTCGACTTCACCTGCGACTTGGGTCAAGTCGAGGACCAAGTCGACCCAGCCTGGAACTTGAAGTCGCACCCGAAGTCGACTCCATCTGCGACTTGGGCGAATTCGCATCCGAGGTCGACTCCGCCTGCGACTTGGGTCGCAACGGTCGGAATTTATTCGAACGTTGGCGCATTAAATGCACGCCACCTACCTTCTAACGTTCGGATTCCCTCCAAAATTATAAAAGGCATTCATGGTGGACGAGGGAAGTAGCTGAGAATCATTAAGTGTGCTTAACTCCTATATTCAAGAGCTCTAAAGAGATCAAGCCATTGAAAGAGGAAGAACTTTGCTTCAAATTGCAAGAGCTATATTTCTGAATCTTCAAAGCCTATATTACGAGTTCTTCTCTGCGCCAAATTGATTCTACACATCTGTAAAGTGTAGACTTCTTTTATTATTTCTTTGTTTGTATTGAACTTGATTTAGTTTGAGGAACTAAGATCAAGTGTAAGCAAGGTAGTGTGTGATTGGAGTGGAACTCATCACCTACCTGTGTTGTGTTGTGTTGAAGCCCCCTAGAGCTGGAATCTAGAAGAGAGCAGTGGCTCTAATTGTATTGAGGAATACAATAGTGGAACCCAAGTCACAAAGGAGTGTGAGCTTGGAAGAGTGGAGTAGGGAGGTTGCCCGAACGACTATAAAATCTTGTCTGCTTGATTTTATTTCTGCTCTCTACATTACATTGCTTTCCATTTCGTTTCTTCATTAAGGGGACTAGATTAATCCGAGGTAAAGTTTCTGTTTAAGTTATAAATTTTTAAATACCCAATTCACCCCTCCCCTCTTGGGTAATTGTCATCAACTCGGGACCAACAAGTGGTATCAGAGCAGGTCTTTGAGTTAAACCAAAGAGATCTATTGATATGGCATCCCAGTCGATTCCCGTTCCCGCTTTTGCTGAGGGCCAATCATTCACTAGGCCACCATTGTTTGATGGGAACAACTTTGGTTATTGGAAGCTTCGTATGAAGCAACTCATTATGGCTACCGATATGGACTCTTAGATTGCAATCCAAGATGGTGTAACATTGCCTATAGATGAAAGAGCTTCCAAGTGGACCGAAGAGGAAGTAAGAACTGTAAAGAGCAATGCTAAAGCTATGAACTCACTATTTTGTGCTCTTACAGCTTCCGAATATGATAGAGTATCATCTTGTCTAACCGCTAAAGAAATATGGGATACTCTAACATCCATTTATGAAGGAACCTCTCAAGTCCAAGGGACTAGGAGAAATATTTTGATAGGAGAATTGAAAAACTTTAGAATGTTAGAAACAGAAAATATTTCTGAAATGTTTGCTAGATTCTCTAAGATTACTAACGCTTTGAAAGGTCTTGGAAAGGCTATTTCTGAATCTGAACAGGTCATGAAGATACTAAGAGCTCTACCGGAATCTTAGACTCCAAAGATTACGGCAATTGAAGAAGCCAAAGACCTAAATACACTAAAGCTAGAAGATCTAATTAGCTCATTAATGTCACATGAGCTAATTAAGAGAAGAAACGAAGACAATCACAAAGGGAAGAAAGCCATTGCATTAAAAGCGGCACACAACTCAGAAGAGTCTACCTCCTCTTCTCAAAATGACAATGAAGATATTGCACTTCTCACTCGCAAATTCTGAAAATTTGTGAGAAAAGAAAGGAACTTCAAGGACTTCAAAGAAAGAACAAGAAGAGAGAAGAAGAAGGAGCCAACGAAGTGCTACAAATGCGGCGGGATAGGACACATACAAGCTCAATGTCCTACGCCGGAAGAGAAATCAAAAGAGTATCAAGAGAGGAAGGAAGGACATGAAGGCAGAAAATACCAAAGGCCAAAAGGTAGAGGCATGTACGTCAATGAAGAGACTTCATCAACAAGCAGCTCCTCAACCGACGAATTTGAGGCGGCTAATTGTGCTAGAATTTGCTGCATGGCACGGATCGAACAAGAAGAAAACTTGTTACGTTTGAACACAACAGAAGTTTTGGAAGAACAAACCATCTCAACAAAATGCACGAGCAATGAAGAGGTAACTTCCAAACCTTGCTATTCTCAATCAAATTATTCTTCTTTTCATGATTGCCTCAAATGTGCTGAATTAGAAGAACTACAACTTGCATATGATTCATTATATGAGGAAATCAAAAAGCTAGGAAACAAGTTGTCATTGAAGAGACAACAATGTAACTTCGTTATTATTGAAAATGGAAAACTAGCTGAAAAATCAACAAAACTGAAAGAAGAAAATGAATTGCTTTTGAAAGAAGTAGAGAAATTGAAAAAGGAGAACGAATCATTAGTAAAGTTCTCTAATCCCGGAGAAAATGTGAAGATGTTTCTGAACATGACTGCTCAAACAAATAAAAGAGGCCTTGGATATTATACTTTTGAGCAAAAAGAAAGTGGTAAATCAAATGTGCCGATACTTGGGAAATATCAAACCAAAACTGCACCTATATACAAGCCACAAAGGAAAAATGTTATGTGGACTAGAAGACCAACATTTGGACCAAAATATACTTGGAGGCCTACTCCTAGATTACCAATGGCTTGCAATTATTGCAACAAAATGGGTCATAAAGCCTATAAGTGTAACTTTAAAAAATTGTATGACCATGGTGCAAAATTAGTTTGGATTCCAAGGAACACAAGATTTGGGCTTTCTAAGTTAGAGCAACAAAGGTTGAATAATATTACTAACCCAAATGGACCCATAAAATAGGTACCAAAGAGATGAGATTTATTCCTTTATTTTTCAGATTTGTTTCAAGGCAAAGGCAAACAATGTATGGTTCATGGACAGCGGTTGTTCAAGGCATATGACCGGAGAAAGAAGTTTATTTCACAAACTTAAGTCTTGCAACGATGGAACGGTTGCCTTTGGTAATAACGAGAAAAGTAAAATTAAAGGTAAAGGAAACATTTATAGTATTTCAAATGCATGCATGGAAGATGTTTTGTTTGTTGAAGGACTCAAGCATAACCTAATGAGCATTAGTCAATTATGTGACAAAGGATACAAGGTTGTGTTTGAATCATCTATATGTAATGTATTTGATGGAGAGCATATCATGTTTAGTGGAAAAAGACATGGAAATGTATATTTGGTTTCGCTTGATGAACTAGATGGTCAATGTCTAATGGTCATTGATAATGATCCATGGGTTTGGCACAAAAGGCTTGGACATATAAATATGAGAAATATTAAGACCCTATGGAAGAAGAGTTTGGTAGAAGGCTTGCCTAAGTTGAAATATGACAAGGATAAAATTTGCAAGGCATGTCAATTATCAAAACAACCTAAGATGTCTTTCTCTACCAAAAAGGAAATTTCCACCACTAGGCCACTTGAATTGCTACACATGGATTTATATGGTTCATCCGATATTTTAACCATTGGTGGAAAGAAATATGTGTTTGTTATTGTTGATGATTTTTCAAGATTCACATGGATAATTCTCTTAGCTAGCAAAGATGAAGCCTTCTCTATGTTTTCAACTTTTGTAAATTTGGTGCAAAATGAAAAACAAAGTACTATTATGACTATAAGAAGTGATCATGGTGGTGAATTTGAAAACAAACGATTCATAGAGTTATGTAATGAAAAAGGAATTCATCACACATTTTCTGCACCAAGAACTCCACAACAAAATGGAGTAGTTGAAAGGAAAAACAGAACTATACAAGAGATGGCTAGAACAATGCTAAATGAGAGCAAATTATCCAATAAATTTTGGGGTGAAGCTGTGAGTACAGCTTGTCATGTTTTGAATCGAGTTACCATTAGAGCAATCTTGAAAAAGACCCCATATGATTTATGGAAAGGAAGGAAGCCGAATATTTCTTATTTTCATGCTTTTGGATGCACATGCTATGTTTTGAACAATGGAAAAACCAACTTGGGAAAATTAGATGCTAAAAGTGATGAGACAATATTCCTTGGGTACTCATCAAATAGCAAAGCATATAGAGTATTCAATAAACGAAACCAAGTTGTAGAAGAGTCCATACATGTTGTTTTTGATGAAACTAACCCATGCTACAAAAGAAAAGATGATTTAAGTGATGCAGATGATGTAGCAAGTAATTTTGAAAAACTGCATGTGGAAAAGCAAGAAGATTCAATGGAGGAAAGGGTAAGTGAAGGTAATAATTCCTACAAACCTCCAACTGATTTAATATTCAAACATGCCCATCCAATTGAACAAGTTATAGGGAATGTATATGAAGGTATAAAAACTAGAAGGTCAAGCAAAATGTTTGTGGACAATACGCTTTTGTATCTAAAATTGAACCTTCTAATATTGATCAAGCTCTTGATGATGAGAACTGGATTATAGCAATGCAAGAAGAGCTAAATCAATTTGAAAGAAATCAAGTTTGGCACCTTGTTCCTAGACCAAACGATTGTATTGTTATTGGCACCAAGTGAGTCTTTAGGAACAAATTAGATGAAAGTGGACTTGTAGTGAGAAACAAATCTAGACTTGTGGCAAAAGGATACTCACAAGAAGAAGGAATAGATTTTGAGGAATCCTATGCCCCGGTTGCTAGATTGGAAGCAATTCGCATCCTACTAGCTTTTGCATCTCACATGAACTTTAAATTGTTTCAAATGGATGTCAAAAGTGCATTTCTGAATGGTTATATAAATGAAGAGGTGTATGTAGAACAACCACCTGGATTTGAGGAAAAAGATCAATCTAAATTTGTATACAAGTTAACCAAAGCATTATATGGACTAAAACAAGCTCCAAGGGCTTGGTATGATAGACTAAGCAAATTTCTGATTGATCATGATTTTCAAAAAGGAAAGGTAGACACCACTTTATTTATCAAATACAAAGAAAATGATATATTAATTATTCAAATTTATGTTGATGATATTATTTTTGGTGCTACTAATGAAATTCTTTGTCAAGAATTTTCTGAGCTTATGCAGAAAGAATTTGAGATGAGCATGATGGGAGAGCAAAATTTCTTCCTTGGACTGCAAATCAAGCAATTAAATGAAGGAATCTTCATCAACCAGTCCAAGTATATCAAAGAAATGCTGAAGAAGTTTGGTATGGAAAATAGCAAAGGAGCAAACATGCCAATGAGCTCAACAATCAAAATCGAAAAAGATGAAAAAGGAAAAATAGTTGATTTAAAATTGTATAGAAGCATGATAGGTTCTTTGTTGTATTTAACTGCTTCTAGGCCTGATATATTGTTTAGTGTGTGTATGTGCTCTAGATTTCAATCATGTCCAAAAGAATCACACTTGGTAGCTGTGAAAAGAATTTTCAGATACCTAGTTGACACTACCAATATAGGACTTTGGTATCCAAAGGGCTCTAATTTTGATCTAATCGGCTACTCGGATGCGGATTTTGACGGTTACAAAGTAGATAGAAAAAGCACTAGTGGAACATGTCAATTTCTTGGGAACATGTTGGTTTCATGGTTTTCAAGAAAACAAACTAGTGTTTCTCTATCTACGGTGGAAGCCGAATACATTGCCGCCGGGAGCTGTTGTGCCCAATTACTTTGGATGAAACAGCAACTTAGGGACTATGGCATGGATTTTAAAGATATACCCATTAGATGTGATAATACTAGTGCCATATGCTTAACTAAAAATCCAGTCTTGCATTCTAGGACCAAACATATAGACCTTAGACATCATTTTATTAGAGAACATGTAGAAAATCATGACATATGTTTGGTATATGTAAGAACAGAGGATCAAGTTGCAGACATATTTACAAAGCCTCTAGCAAAACAAGCATTTTATAAGATTAGAAATGACATGGGAATGATTGAATTAACTTAGGGGGAGCACCTGTTTAGGGGGAGCAAACCCACCTATCTCTTTACCCTCTAACTTTTTGATATATTGACAAAAAGGGGGAGACGAGTAGGATTTAAGGGGGAGAAAAATAGGATATGTTTGAGGAGAAGAGTAGGATATGCTTGCATGAGCTTAAGTATGATAAAATTTCAAAATGTAAAAATGAGCATGTTATTTTTTAAGCAATTGAAAGGTATCCACTCAAATCGGTTTTGTCAATCATCAAAAAGGGAGAGATTGTTGGAAATATGTGGAAAACAAGCTAAATCTATGTTTTGATGATTAACAAATCAATTTGAGTAAGTCTTGGCTACTAACAAGTTTGTGGATATGTTTAAGGAATATTCATTTAAAGAAAATGAAGTATGGAAGGCCAAGTCGTTCCCCAAGTCGACTCCAAGATCGACTTGAAAGTGCCAAAACCGTCCAGAGTTGAAATGGGAAGAAGAGCAGGTGAAGTCGCAGGCCAAGTCGACTCCACTTGCGACTTGGGAAGCCAAGACGAAAACGAAGTCGACTCCAACATCGACTTCAGATGCCAAAATCTCTCCAGAGTTGAAATTGGGAGAGAAAGATACCGAAGTCGCACCCCAAGTCGACTCCACGTGCGACTTGAGGTGAAGTCGCAGACGAAGTCGACTCCGACATCGACTTCGATCGGGCAGAGGAGATTTTTCAGAAGACAAGCTGGATTAAATGATTTCAAGATCAACTTAAGATTCTCAAGTCCAAGGCAAAGCTCCAAGCATATTTTCAAGATATGAATGTTAATGAATCAAAGGCAAAATCAAACAATACAAAGTCTCCAAGATTCACAAGGTCTACTAAGAAGAAGAACAATCCAAGTTCAAGCAAGATGCATAAACCAAGAAGACTGTTCGAGATCAAGACTCATGAGTTTAAAGGTTTGCAAATCATGGAGCTAATGAAAGCAAGACACAATGATCCAAAGAGTAATAAAACTGCAAAAGAACTAAAGGGCATGGAGAAGACTAAGCAAAACAAAAAGCTTTCTAAGTTTCAAGTTCATGAAGCCAACTGCCGAGGTGAAGTCGCACCCGAAGTCGACTTCACCTGCGACTTGGGTCAAGTCGAGGACCAAGTCGACCCAGCCTGGAACTTGAAGTCGCACCCGAAGTCGACTCCATCTGTGACTTGGGCGAAGTCGCATCCGAGGTCGACTCCGCCTGCGACTTGGGTCGCAATGGTCGGAATTTATTCGAACGTTGGCGCATTAAATGCGCGCCACCTACCTTCTAACGTTCGGATTCCCTCCAAAATTATAAAAGGCATTCATGGTGGACGAGGGAAGTAGCTGAGAATCATTAAGTGTGCTTAACTCTTATATTCAAGAGCTCTAAAGAGATCAAGCCATTGAAAGAGGAAGAACTTTGCTTCAAATTGCAAGAGCTATATTTCTGAATCTTCAAAGCCTATATTACGAGTTCTTCTCTGCGCCAAATTGATTCTACACATCTGTAAAGTGTAGACTTCTTTTATTATTTCTTTGTTTGTATTGAACTTGATTTAGTTTGAGGAACTAAGATCAAGTGTAAGCAAGGTAGTGTGTGATTGGAGTGGAACTCATCACCTACCTGTGCTGTGTTGTGTTGAAGCCCCCTAGAGCTGGAATCTAGAAGAGAGCAGTGGCTCTAATTGTATTGAGGAATACAATAGTGGAACCCAAGTCACAAAGGAGTGTGAGCTTGGAAGAGTGGAGTAGGGAGGTTGCCCGAACCACTATAAAATCTTGTCTGCTTGATTTTATTTCTTCTCTCTACATTACATTGCTTTCCATTTCGTTTCTTCATTAAGGGGACTAGATTAATCCAGGGTAAAGTTTCTGTTTAAGTTATAAATTTTTAAATACCCAATTCACCCCTCCCCTCTTGGGTAATTGTCATCAACTCACAACAACATTTGCCACATTTCATGAAGGTAATTAATCTCTACCTTATCCCTTGATGACATGGAATTTTTATATCCAAGTAAAATATGCGTTTTCTATTTTACAAAAATCCACAAAATCCATGCATTTAAGCCCATGTTGCTGTCCACCCTTGGAATGTCCAAATGCAGCAGATTTTGTGCAATTTTTGCACACCATTTCAACTTTAATTTATGGGTATTTAATTACCCTAGCTAATAGATTACTTAGGGGTCCATTTAGAATATTTAAAAAATCACAAAAAAATCAAATAGCAGCCTTGGACGTCCACATCTCTTGTAGCATACCTTGTTGTCCACATATGTAACGTCGCATATGGCTGCCCCTTTTGCAATTTTTTCCACAAAATTGCAGCTTTATTTGATATACACTTAATTACCCTAACTAGAAGCTCACTTAGAGGTCCATTTAGCATTTAAAAAAATCATAAAAAAATCCAAACAACAGCTTGAATGTGCGCCTCTCCTAGCCTCCATGTTGCTTTCCACATGGAGATGTCCACTTGTCATTGACCTTATGGCATTTTCTTGCCACATAAATCAACCCATATCACGTCCATATCTCATCCTAGCTACCTAGGTCATTTAAATGCATATTTTATATTTTTTAAAAAATAAAAAAATCAAGTAAACAGCCCTTTGATCATCCATGGGATGCCACCTCTTCAAGCTCCTTTGAGCTTGCCCCTTAGCTCCTTAATTCCTCTCATTAATAACCTGATATTATCATGGATTTTTTCATTTTAAGAAATTCACAAAATCCACTTGTAATTATCTCCTTTCGACAACTCATTTATGTCATTACGTATTTAATTAATTACTTTAACTTTAACATAAATGCAAGCTACTTTATGGTTCATGAAAGTCAATGGTGCTCACCTTTATTTTGTGGAAGCATAATCTCATCTTACTTATCTTAATTCAATCCTTTCATAGCATTGATCTCATAATTTTAACCGTCCATTTCAAATTTCTTCTCAATCCGACTTTTCTATCTCAAGTTATGATTATTTGAATTCATCTTTGGATTTTTTATGGTAATGATCAATTTTCACCCTAATCCCATCAAAATTTTCATAATCCAACCTTTCCATAAGATTGAGCAAAAAATTATGTGCTTACCTTTCAATTTTTATCTTAATCTGCCTTATAGGCGTCAAGTTACGAATTTTCTAGCATTTATCGCCTTAAATCCATAATTATCAATATAATCTCCATTAGTTAAATCATAATATATGATGTAATTATCCTCAATATATTCACATTTCCTAATCCTCGTTAGGCCTCTTTAATCATATTGACCCATATAGGCTTATAATCATCATGCATAACCATTTTCCCTAATTGCGGTAAATCATCAAAATTGCAAAGGAAATCATTCATAATTCAACTAAATCATATATGATTCATATTTATATGCGAAATGCATATATATATAAGCCCTACTTGGGTCTGGGTGTCACATATAGAATAGCCTTACCTCCATCCTTAGCGGCGATTCATAACGTATTCCATGTTTCTATGCTTAAAAAGTATGTAGCAGATCTCAAAAAAATTGCCAATTCAAGATCACTTGAATTATGCAGAGAGACCGATCTAGATTTTATATCGAGTATGTTAAGGTTCGATGGAACCGATACTCGAAAAATGAAGCAATATGGGAACTATGTGAGGAGGTTGAAAGGAAATATTTTCAATTGTTTAAAGTATAACAGATTTCGGGATGAAACCTTTTATAGAGGGGGACGATTGTAAAACCCCAGTTTTTTTAGCCTAGGAAGTGTAATGGGCAGTTTGTATGAGATACAAAATAAAAATGAATTTTTGGAAATATTTTGGAAAGGGATTCCAAATTTTGAGATATACTATGTTGAATGGTTTAAAATTTCTCAACTTAAGGGAAATTAAAAATAAATGGGAAATTCGGACCCCTAATTTATTCTTAGTGGAAGGTTTATATCCATTCATGACTATTTCCACTAGATTTACACATGTTTAACCCCAATTGATGTGAAATTTTGAGGAGAGGTGTAGAACTACATGCTCTATGATCTAGGTGGATGAGATTAAGCAAGTTGATTAAGCAAAGTGCTTAAAGTTAATCACCTTTCATGTGCACTAAATGACAAAACGCATTAAATGCCAATGAGATGAGGTGACATTAAATGACAAAGATGGAGATTCTCACTACAAGACTAAGGACTTATAGAGAATTTGAGATGTGATTTAGTCATTAATGACCCATTTACATGTCATCAATTGATTAATTGTTGATAAATTCATATCTTGAGATGTGCAGGTAAATTGACGTGAAATTTTTAGGGTAAACCCAAGTTAGGGTACCCTACAACTTGAATGGAGTGAATTTTGAGTATTTTGATTAGAAAGTTGTTAAACAACTTGAAATTTCAGGAAATGCCTTGAGTTAATTCCATATGATCATATCTTAGATAATATTGATCATTTAAGGATGGAAATTTTTCTGGAAAGTCAAGGGCACATTCTCTAGGTTATACATGGTTTTGATTATGTCAAATCTTATGATAAACTCTTGATTTGCAAGGGGATTATCAAAAAAGGAGATTTTCATTAAATGAACCCTATCTCAAGAGCATTAACTGGAAGGGATAGAGAGTCATAAATGCAAGAGATAAAAAGTGAAACAAAGGGGGGTAATTTAATGCTTCAAGGCTAAGGTGGCAAGGTGAGGTGAATTTTTTATGAAATGAAAATTTTGAAAAAAATCAAAACAAAATCCAGCAAGGTGGGACATGATTTCGGCAGTAAAAAATTGAGGCATTTTTTATTTTTCCAAACTACAAAATGATGTTATAATGTAGCTTGTTAAGGGGATGATTAGGCATGATTTGTGTGATACCAAGAACAATTTAAGATCCATACATATAATTTAGGCATTTAATTATTATTAATGGTATGATTTAATTGGATGGATGAGATTAGGGCAAATGACTAAGCGAGGTGGTTAAGTTAATCACTTTTACCAATGTGGGTTAATGTGCATAAAAAGATAAAATGAGGTATGGAAATGATAATGTGACATGGTTAAATATTTCACTAATTATGATTAAGTTGATGATAATAATGGGATAAAATTAGGTCATTATTTGGAAAATTCATAACTTGACGCCCATAAGGCGGTTTGAGGTGAAATTTGAAAGGTAAGTACATGTTGATGTGCTCTACCTCATGAATGGAATGGATTATGTTAATCATGATTACATTATGATGATAATGATTTAATTTCATGAATTTTCATGAGATAATTTCAAATGATCATACTTGCATTAGAAAAGTCATTTTCATATGAATTTTTTTATGGATGGCTAAAATAAGATGGTTTATTATATGAATGGATTTGATTAAGTTAAATTACATGAGAAAATTCTTAATCACTTATGGTTAAAACTGTTTAACTTTTTCTCATGAAAAGTAACATGCCATTAATGAAACAAAAATGATAATTGACACATGTCAATGTAGGATTAATTGAGCAAGATTAAAGTCAACCAAATAAATGAAAGGTTAACTTTTGAAAAGCAAACGGGACATGTGTTAAACAAGGACTGTTGAGAGAAGTGAAAGGTGCTAAACTTGACTTTTGCAATCTCCACTCAACATGTAGCAAGGCTAAGAGATTTGGGGGCAATTTTGTAATTTTTAAAATAAAAAATGCATGGAAAATGAGGCTGAAAAGGGACGTTCCCAACAAGTATACTTGAGGGGCATTAGCACAAGCTGGAAAAAAATTCCAGCAAGGTGTCGTCCCAAGCAAGAAGGAAAAAGAGGAGAAAAAGAAGAAGAAAAGAAGAGAAGGAAAGGGAGAAAACAAACTTGAGCAAGAGGACACAAACTTCACATTCCAAGTAGGTTCTTAAAACCAAGTTGTGGTTTGTTAATTTCCAAGTTTGCTATCTTAAGTAGGGTTTCATAAATTTGATGCAAATATAAATAATGATTCATGATTCATGAAGCTCTTGATAGGTTTATTAAATGTTAAATAAAGGATATGTGGGATTTAGGGATGATATGAGTATGATAACCATGCTGAAATTTTGATTAATTTCATATTTAAGTTGCTTTTTGAGCATGTTATATATATGGATTATGTGAATTAATCCATGTTTAATTTTATGTCAAACCAAGCTAGTTTGATGAACCTTAGTTGGGTGAAACTTTGGCTTAACAACTAGGTGAACTTTCCATTCATTTAGGGTGGAAATTAAGAATGACTTGAACAACAAGGTATATGGGAAATTAATAGAGTAAAATACCCCATTAATGGAGTATTATGTGTTGGAAACAATTGATAAAATCAAATACAAAATATCCCAAGCATGTGTTTTGATGACAAACAACACAATTTGAGTAGGTTTTAGCTACTAATGTGTTTTGTGTTTTGTTTAAGGATATAAAAATGAAAAATATGAAGTATGGCAGGTCAAGTCGATCTCCAAGTCGACTCAGACATCGACTAGGCCAAGTCGATCCCCAAGTCGACTCCAGCAGCGACTTCAAGTGCCAATTTTTGTCCAGCGTTGAAATTGGGACCAAGAGGTGCCGAAGTCACAAACGAAGTTGACTCCACATGCGACTTGGGTGAAATCGTAGGCCAAGTCGACTCCTGCATTGACTTCAGTTAGACAGGGCAAGATTTCAGAAGTCAAGTCGAAGGCTAAGTCGACTTAAGGTATGACTTGAGTTAAGTTGAAGACCAAGTCGACTTAAATATTCGACTTAGAACATATGAAGATTAATTCAACTCCGAAGCAAGCAAGATGCATGAATTCATCCATTTAAATCATAATATATATATTGGATCTGTTCATGCATACAAAGATTCAAGTTTCCAAGATTCTTAGACATGAAGCTAAAAGATTTTTTCTGCAAAGTGAATATATTAAACTCCAAATAATGCAAATCTAAGAAGTAACACTGATGCTGAAGAAGTTAAGCAAGCAAAGGACATTTCAAGGAAGTTTAAGCTCACTTGGCAAGTTAACAAGGTCAAGTCGCAAACGAAGTCGACTCCAGCATCGACTTGGGTCAAGTCCCAGACCAAGTCGACCCAGGAGACAGACTTGGAAGCTGAAGCAATCCGAAGTCGCACCTGAAGTCGACTCCATATGCGACTTGGGTCAAGTCCAAGGCCAAGTCGACCCAAGGAATAACTTGAACAAGTGGAGCACAGCCGAAGTCGACTCCACCTGCGACTTGGAGAAATAACGTTCGAATTTTTGAACGTTGGAACATTTATTACGCGCCAACCAACTCTAAAACGTTCAAAATTCTCCCTCCTCTATATATAGACACTCAAGCAAATGTGGAAATATACAAGTAAGAGCTGAAAAAGAGGAAAGAAGTGTTACTAAGAGTTTCAATCCACTTTTCTCTACAATTGAGTGATCTATACACTTTCAAAGGAAGAACAAGCTTCAAAGTTGCGGTTTGCTTCAACGCAAAACGATTCGTTGCTTCTACAAATTCTTGCTCGAGCTAAAACGTGCTACACAAATCTATAAAGTGTAGATTTCTTTCATTTCATTTTGATATTTAGTTTTTTGTGCTTGGTTTGAGTTTGGTTTTTCAAACCAAGTTATAGCAAAGTGGGGTTGTGATTGGAGTGGAACTCGTCACCTACTTGTGATGTTTGTTGTACACACCCCCTAGAGCTAGAATCTAGAAGAGAGCGGAGGCTCTGGTTGTATATGCCCCCTAGAGCTAGAATCTAAAAGAGAGCGGAGGCTCTAGTTGTATTCGTAGAATACATAGTGGAACCCAAGTCACAAGGGAGTGTGAGCTTGGAAGAGTGGAGTAGGGAAGGTTGCCCAAACTACTATAAATCTTGTCTATTGCTTTTCATTTCCGCTTTCATTATCTTACTGCTTTCCATTTGGATCATTAAAGGGAATTAAACTAAACCGGGGTAAAGCTTCTAATTCAAGTTTAAAATTTTTAAATACCCAATTCACCCCTCCCCTCTTGGGTAATTGCCATCAACTCGGGACCAACAAGTGGTATCAGAGCAGGTCTTTGAGTTTTACCAAAGAGATCTTTTAATATGGCATCCCAATCCATTTCCGTTCTCGCATTTGCCGAAGGCTAATCCTTTACTAGGCCACCATTGTTTGATGGGAACAATTTTTTCTATTGGAAGCTACGTATGAAACAACTCAGCATAGCTACAGATATGGATTCTTGGATTGCAATCCAAGACTGTGTGACTTTGCCTATTGATGAAAGAGCTTCCAAATGGACCGATCAGGAAGTGAAAATTGTCAAGAGCAACGCCAAGGCTATGAATTCATTATTTTGTGCTCTTATAGCTTCCGAATATGATAGAGTATCCTCTTGTTTGACCGCCAAGGAAATTTGGGATACATTAAGATCTATCTATGAAGGAGCCTCTCAAGTTCAAGGGATAAGGAGAAATATTTTGATTGGAGAATTGGAAAGCTTTAGAATGGTAGAAACAGAAAATATTTTTGAAATGTTTGCTAGATTCTCTAAAATTACTAATGCCTTGAAAGGACTTGGAAAAACAATTTTTGAATCTGAGCAGGTCGTGAAGATTCTAAGGGCGCTACCTGAATCATGGACTCCAAAAATCATGGCAATAGAAGAAGCCAAGGATCTAAACATGTTGAAGTTGGAAGACCTTATTAGCTCGTTAATGTCACATGAGCTAATCAAGAAAAGAAACGAGGATCACCACAAAGGCGAAAGAGCCATCGCCTTGAAAGCTGCACAAGACTCTAATGACACCACCTCATCATCACAAAACGACGATGAAATTGCCTTACTTACAAAACGGTTCAGAAAATTTGTAAGGAAAGGTAGAAATTTCAGAAACTTTAAAGAAAGAAATTCTAAAGAGAAAAAGAAAGAATCAACAACATGTTATCGATGTGGTGGTTCGGGGCACATGCAAGCTCAATGCCCAACGCCTGAAGAAACTAAAGCTAAGGAACAAAGAAAAGATCGAGGCAACAACAAAAAATTTCAAAGAAACAAAGGAAGAGTCATATACGTAAATGAAGAGGAATCTACAACATGCAGCTCTTCAAGTGAAGATGTGAAGCGGATTGCGCAAGAATTTGTTGCATGGAAAATTCCAACATATGTTTCGCAGCAACGGAAATCTTGGAGGATCAAACTACAAATTGCACAAGTAGTCAAGAGGTAACCTCAAAACAAAAATCCTTTTTAATTTTCTCTTCTACAAATGAATGCCTCAAATGTGCTGAATTAGAAAAACTCCAACAAGCCTATGATTCATTATATGAGGAAATAAAGAAATTAAGAAACAAGTTTACAATAAAGAAAAGACATTGTGATGCAGTAATGATTGTGAACGGTAAACTTGCTGAAAAAGTTGATCAACTGAAAAATGAAAAGAATACTTTGATAAATGAGTTAGAGAAACTCAAAAAGGAAAATGAATCATTAAATGAATCTCTTGTCAAGTTTTCTAATCTAGGAGAAAGTGTGAAAATATTTTTAAAAATGACCACCCAAAATTGTAAGAAAGGACTTGGGTATACCACATTTGAGCAAGAGAAATTTAATGCTCTGAGAAACAACACTAAACCCATTTATACTAAACCCCTGATAAATCACGTAGTTTGGACCAAAAGACCAACTGGGGAACAAAATACCAAATGGCTTCCCATTCCTAAACTCCCAGGAGCATGTAATTTTTGTAACAAGTTGGGACACAAGGTTTATCAATGCAAATTGAGAAAACCTTAGTGCAAAATTGGTTTGGATGCCGAAAGCATTGGATTTATGGCTTCAAAGGTAGATCAACGTAGACTCCAATGGATAACTAACCCAAATGGACCCATAAAAGGGGTACCAAAAGGATGAACTCCACTTGACTTGATTTTTGTAGGTTTGTCTTAGAGCTAAGGCCAATAACATATGGTTTATGGATAATGGCTACTCAAGACACATGACAGGAGAAAAAGGACTATTCCATAAGATCAACCCATGCAATGAAGGAACAGTAGCCTTTCGAAATAATGAAAAAGGTAAAATAAAAGGTAAAGGAAATGTTTATGGAATTTCTAATGCATGTATTGAGGATGTTGATGCGCACCAAGTGCTTGTCGTTAAGAGCACTGTGATCACCAGTTTAATTAAAATTAACCAAAACACATTAAAGCTACCACTATGCGGGTGATAGTGTAGAATAACGGTGAGTCGGGTCGAATCCACAGAGAGGTGATGTAGTTTTGAATTGTTTTTAAGAGAAAGAGAAGGTATAGAGAAGAGAGAGAAAGAAGTCAGAGAAAAAGGAAAAAAATTAGAGGAGTAAGAGAGAGGAGAGAGAGACGTTAGAGAGAGAGAAGAAGAAATTAGATAGATGAGAGAGAAGAGAGAGAAAGAGACGTTGGAGAGAAAAGAAATGAAAATAGAAGAAATTGGAGAGAAAAAAAGAAGAAAAAGAAAAAGACGTTAAAGAGAGAGATAAGAAAAGAGAAAATAGAAGAAATTAGAGAGAGAAAGAGAGAGGGAATAAGAATAAAGAAGGAAGAGAAAGAAAAAGAAAAAGGAAAGGAAAAATTGCAATTAACTAAAAACTAAATCTAAACTAGGACAATAATTAAAAGACTACACAAGTAAAATTTAATCTACGAAAACAGGAATGAAAATTGCATTAAATTTAATTTGAAAATTACAACGCATAAAATGTTAAATCTAGGCTAAGGTCCCACCTAAATGGGCCCCACTTCACCCACTTCAAGTGATGGGAGAGATAGTTGTTGTCTCTTCGGATGAGTGGAGGGTCCCTTTTATAAATGTGTGAAGGGCCCTATGATCGAACTTGAATCCGATGTGGGATTCTGCCTTTGCCTTCTATTGTGACTTCCGTAAGGCCTGTCACTCTCTTCATCCTTTAGAAATCCCAAGAAAGCAACCAGGCCGAAGGAAAAAAAAAATTCACCCGTCTAGCCAAGACTGCCACCACCGCTTCTCGTTGTAGATGAACAATGCAATAAATGGCATTCCAGATGAAGAATAAGCCCGGATCATGGCGTTCCGGAAGCCCGACGCGATAGACTTAGCATGGATTTCCTTTAGCAGGCGCAAGGATTCGCACGAATTGATCATGTGAAGGAGAGGCTGCGGTGCTGGTTCGGTGAGAAGAAGCTTCTGCTGTCGAGGCTTTAGAAGAGGAGGGGAAAACGGAATGCTTGGTTGCACGGGCATGGAATTCTATTTCTACTGCTACAATATGCTTGATTGCCAGCGGTAGAAATCAATTAGGCGCTTAAATAGAGCTTTTGGCCAATGCTGAATTTTTGCTGCCGTCTGGGCATACTGAAGTCAAAACCTTATCGTTTGCTCGGATTTGGGGTTAGCATTTCTGGTCGGTGAAGCTGCTGCATTTAGCTTGTTGGAATTTTCTGGCCCGGTGGGTTTCTGCTGCTACTCGGGAATGATGGAGATGCTGCCGCCGGAATTGGGGCTTGCTGCAAGGGATCGGGGCTGGCCGGAAGCCGTGGAGAGAAAGAAGCTGAAATCGGTGATGAAGTGTTGCTTATTTTAGGAAGATTTTTCCGTTGTTGGCTCGTGAAGAGGATAGCTGCTGATGGTGAGGCAAAGAACAGACCAGATCTTTTAATTTCATGGCTGAAATTGATGCCTAGACGGTTTGATGTCAGTTTAATGGCTGTTTTGCTTGCTGGTGATTCGTTGGTGACAGAGCTGGACGATTGCAGATGAAGATAACCTGTTGCCGGTTGGGATGATGGAAAGCTGTTGCCCCTGGTTTCGGTGCTGATTGTTGAAAGAACCCGGGCTGCTGGTGTTGTTCGTTGCTTGCTGAAACAGGTGCAGATTGGTCTATGCACGAATGGGTTTTTGGAATTTCAATGGCTGCTGGTTTTTCGGTGGGCTGCAAATGGGTTTTCTGTTGCCGGAATTTTTTGGTCAGCGATGCAGGTTGCTGGTTCGGGGAGTGGGATGCTTTGGAATTGATGGAGGTGGGTAGGGGATGATTTGCAGGAGATTGCTGTGTTGATGGCGTGGCTGACTCCATTTGCGGCTGCCGGTGGTTTGGTTGTGGATTTTCTGCCATGGTTGCCGATTTGGGGAAGATGGAGCACCGGAATATGGTGCTCCAGGGGTGTACGATTATGTATACTCATGCAGCGAACAAGGATTTTAATTTTTGTCAAAATAATTTTAATAGACTCAGAGATTTTTAACTTACTTTTTATCCCTTTTTGAATTACTTATTATTATTATTATTGTTATTATTATTATTATTATTATTATTATTATTTTATCTTAAAATGTTATAACAGTTTGCTTTATAACCATATTTTAGATTATATTTATAATTGTATGTATTATTTTCCAAATTAGATGGTTTTATAATTTTGCCTAAATTATATTAATACATATTTTAACGTTAAAATTTTCTAGGAGATTGAGTCATAATTTTATATGTTCGAGAATATTTACAAAATGTCTTATTTTATAATAAAATCAAAGATTCTATCAAAAATTTGTTTTTCACGAAATTCCACTTAAAACTTGTATTTAATTAATGTTTTAATATTTAACGGTGTGGCTTTAATATGAAATTAAATGAAAATTTTTAGGTTTATCACACCCCCCAACTTAAACATTGCTAGTCCCTTAGCAAGGGAAATGGTTATATGTAATTTTATTTATTTATTTTTATTTTATTTTATTTTATTTTATTTTATTTTTATTATTATTATTATTTACATTATGGTGTACTATTAATTTTTATAAAAATCTAGGTGCACTGCTAATAATGATAGTAAGCTTTAGAAGTAAATTTCTTTAGTAAACATGAGTACAAATATCTCATGATGCATAAAAGAGTATATAGCACGTGTATACATGTACTAATGAACAAATGGGCGTTTGATAAATAAGTTATTTTCTGCTCATCCAATCTAAGCAACATTCATATCAAAATTATGATAGTGACAGTTAATATATGTATATATTTTTAAAATTTTTATCTTCATCAATTTTTTTTTCTTTCTTCCCCTCACCATATTTCAGGATATCTGGGGTTTTCCTTTTTTTTTCTTTTCTTTTTCCTTTTTTTAATTTTTATTTTCCCCTCACCATATTTCAGGGTATCTGGGGATTTATATATATTTTTTTAACTAACAGTTATGAATTGCAATGATATTAAATGTCACTTTTTTGGATGAGAGAGAAAAATTATATTATTATGATGCCCATAAAGTTCATTGGCATGTAAGTGCAATCAGTGCTAATAAAATTTTAAAAACACCATGAAAATATTTTTACACATATGACTAATTCCAATTTGCTTCTTCACTTACTACCAAGCATAGCAAGTGCACTTTGATTTATCTCTATGTTTCTTTAATATTTTCTATATATATATGATAATAATTTTTTTTTATTTTTTTATTTATTATTATTATTATTATTATTTTAAATGAAGTTAAACAAACCAGACCCCCCAACTTAAATATTGCTATCTTTAATAAATATACATAAAATATAATTTTATGAAAATAAGATAGCAGGGAAGGAGACAACCTGGGGTGTAATTTTGTAATTGAATAATACAATTGTTGATTTATCAATAATATTCTCCTGCAACAAAATGTTCTTTTCCTGCAAAAAGAAACAAACATATATGGAAAATATTGGGTTGCCTCCCAATCAGCGCTAAGTTTAACGTCTTCAGCCAGACGTTGTGAAGTTTCGATCAATGTGGGTCAATCAGTCCAACCTTGTCCATAATATTTTTATCAGAGATGTCGTCAATATATGGTTTAAGTCTTTGACCATTTACTGTAAAAATATTTCCACTCTTCGGGTCACGAATTTTTACAGCACCATAAGAAAATACTTTATCCACAACGAAAGGTCCATCCCAACGAGATCTTAATTTTCCAGGAAATAAGCGTAACTTTGAATTAAATGACCATACTTTTTGGTTGGGTTTAAAAGTTTTTCTAGATATATGTTTATCATGAAATGTTTTCATTTTGCTTTTATAAATTTGAGAATTTTCATATGCTTCTTTGCGTAATTCTTCCAACTCATTTAATTGCAGCTTTCGATGTGATCCGGTAGTATTTAAATCCAAATTGTATTGCTTGATAGCCCAGTAAGCCTTATGTTCTAATTCCACCGGAAGATGACAAGCTTTTCCATACACTAGCCTGAAAGGAGACATTCCAATAGGTGTTTTAAATGCTGTTCTATAGGCCCATAATGCATCATCTAATCTATCCGACCAATCTTTACGATCGGGCCTAACAGTCTTTTGCAATATATTTTTAATTTCCCTATTAGAAACTTCTACTTGACCACTGGTTTGCGGATGGTAAGCCGTGGCTATCTTATGGGTGATTCCATATTTCTTTAGTAGGGTTTTAAACTGATAATTGGTAAAGTGTGTTCCTCCATCGCTAATGATGGCCCTAGGAAAACCAAATCGAGAAAAAATATTTTTTTGAATGAATTTTAAAACTACCTTGTGATCATTAGTCCTAGTTGCAGCAGCCTCAATCCATTCAGATACATAATCTACTGCCACTAAGATGTACTCATATCCATAAGATGGTGGAAATGGTCCCATAAAATCTATCCCCCATACATCAAATATTTCAACGACAAGAATAGGGTTCAAAGGCATCATATTTCTTTTTGTAATATTTCCTATTGCTTGACATTTAACACAAGATTGGCTAAAATTGTAGGCATCTTTAAAAAGAGTCGGCCAATAAAAACCACTTTGCAACACCTTAGCTGCTGTTTTCTTTTCCGAAAAATGTCCTCCACATTCGAGATTGTGGCAAAAATTCAAAATACTTTGTTGTTCATCTTCCGGAACACATCTGCGAATAATATTATCAGAACAAATTTTAAAAAGTTCCGAATCTTCCCAAATATAATATTTATCTTGAGCAAAGAATCTATCTCTTTCTTGCTTTGTCCAATATTTTGGGAATCTGCCCTACTGCTTTATAATTGACAATGTGTGCAAACCATGGAGGCGATGTTTGAGTAACGGCTAAAAGATACTCATCTCGAAAAGAGTCATTTATAGATGTGCTCTTTGGTGTAATAATTCGAGAAAGATGATCAGCAACTACATTTTTAGATCCTTTTTTATCTCGAATTTCAAGATCAAATTCCTGTAATAAGAGAATCCATTTAATAAGTCTTGGTTTTGCCTCTTTTTTCGATAATAGATATTTTAAGGCTGAATGATCTGAGTAGATAATAACTTTGGCTCCTAGTAGATAAGAACGAAATTTTTCAAGGGCAAATACTACTACAAGTAGTTCTTTTTCAGTGGTGGTATAGTTGATTTGGGCATCAGTAAGTGTATGACTTGCATAATAAATTACAACAGGCCTCTTATTTACCCTTTGCCCTAAAATAGCCCCAACAGCAAAATCAGAGGCATCACACATAATTTCAAATGGTAGGGACCAATCATGGGATTGAAGAATTGGAGCTTTGGTTAATGCTTCTTTCAATAGCTCAAATGCCTTTAAGCACGATTCATCTAGGTTGATTGGAGAATCTTTACATAGTAAACTTGTTAATGGTCTAGAGATTTTAGAAAAATATTGAATAAACCGACGATAGAAGCCAGCATGACCTAGGAATGATCGAACTTGTCTCACTGAGATTGGAGGTGGTAGATTAGTAATTAAATCGATTTTAGCTTTATCTACTTCTATCCCTCGTTCTGAGACTATATGGCCAAGAACTATTCCTTCATTAACCATAAAATGACTCTTTTCCCATCTTAATACTAGATTTTTTTTCTATATATCTTTTTAGCACTTTTTCTAAATTTTCCAAACAAATGTCAAATGACTAACCAAAAAGTGAAACATCATCCATAAAAATTTCAAGAAATTCCCCTACCATATCTGAGAAGATTGCCATCATACACCGTTGAAAGGTTGCCGGTGCGTTGCATAGTCCGAACGACATTCTCCTAAATGCAAATGTGCCATATGGGTAAGTAAAGGTGGTCTTTTCTTGATCTTCTGGATAAATAGCAACCTGATTGTATCCTGAATATCCATCTAGAAAACAAAAGTATTTTTGACCTGCTAATTTTTCTAAGATTTGATCAATGAATGTGAGTGAAAAATGATCTTTCTTAGTCATAGCATTTAATTTTCTATAATCAAAACAAACTCTCCATCCTGCGGTCAATCTAGTAGGTATTGCTTCACTTTTTCATTGTTTATTACTGTGAGTCCAGATTTCTTTGGTACGACTTGGGTTGGGCTTACCCATTTACTATCAGAAATTGGATAAATGATTCATGCATCAAGCCATTTGACAACTTCCTTTTTCACTACCTCTTTCATAATGGGGTTTAGTCTTCTTTGCATTTCTCTACTTGGTTTAGCATTTTCCTCTAAGTATATGTGATGCATGCAAATAGATGGACTAATTCCTTTTAAATCAGCCACTGACCAACCTATAGCTCTCTTATACATTCTAAGAATATTAACAAGTTATTTTTCTTGAGTTATAGTTAGATTTGAGGCTATCACTACTGGTAGCGTTTGACTAGGACCCAAAAATGCATATTTAAGAGAAGTAGGTAGAAATTTAAGCTCAAGTTGTGGTGGTGACTCAATAGATGTAGGTGATGGCTGAGATTGCAAAATTGGTAAAGGTTCAATAGTATTCCAATTGTTAAAGGGCGGAGGACAATCATTTAAAGCATTTACCTCGTTTAGAGAATTATGTTCAAAATCAAGCGTGAAACTTGACAAATCATTGATAATGTCAACCATAAGACACCCTTCATCACCGTGTGGGTACTTAGAAGCTTTAAAAATATCAATTTTGAATTTTTCACCCCCAAATGAGATATCCATTATACCAGTTTCACAATTAATATTAGCTTTTACTGTGGCCAAGAATGGGCACCCTAAAATGATTAGTGCATTGTTTAGCTCTGAATTTGAGGTCATGTCAAGAATAAGAAAATCCACTAGAAAATAACAATCATTAATTTTTATTATAACATCTTCAATAAGTCCCCGTGGGGTTTTTACTGATCTGTCTGCAAGTTGTAGAATGACTGAAGTAGGTTTTAATTTTCCCATGTTAAATTTTTAATAAACAGAAGTGGGTAAGAGATCAACACTAGCCCCAAGGTCTAAAAGTGCTTTATCAAATGTTATTCTGCCTATGTCACAAGAAATAAGTGGAGTACCAAGATCTTTTAATTTTTGTAGAAGTTTATCCAAAATTGCTGCACTCGCCTCCGCTGGGAGCATGATCTTTTGAGGAGCGGACCGAGGTTCTCTCTTTTGAGTGCAAAGGTCTTTTAGGAATTTCGCATAGGCTGGAACATATTTGATAGCATCAATAAGAGGAATGTTAATATTAACTTGTTTGAATAATTCCATTATTTCCTCATTTTGTGCAAGCTTTTGTTTACTAGCAGATTTCGCTTTTAAGGCACTTGGGAATGGGGCTACAGGTTGATATTGATTGGGGTCTTTATCTATTATTTCTTTCCCTTTATCTTCTCCCCCAACTTGGTTTCTACTAATTCTTCGTCATCTTCTAAAGTTTCTTTTTGTTTCATTTGACTAGAATTTTCATTAATAACTTTAGATTTATATGGGTCTTCTAAGATTTTACCACTTCTTAAAGTAGAAATCGCTCTTGCATTTTGAAAATGTGGATTTTTTAATATACCTGGTTTATTTTGAAACCCTGGAGGATAATTTCTTGGATTGGGTATTGGTTGACTAGGTAGATGTCCTACCTCTCTTTTTCTGTTTGCTTCAGCTATCTGACCTATTTGGTTTTCTAAATTAGATATTGATTGACCCACATGACTTTCCAACTTAGATATAGATTGTTGGAAAAATTGTTTTAATTCTGCAAACTTCTCGTTAATATCATTAGCTGGCGAAGGGGGTTGGTAGTTTGATGAATAATTGGCTTGTGACTCAATTTGCGGTCCTTTTGAGTACGTATTGGGTTGAAAATTATGTTGCGGTTGTTGATTTTGGTAGTAATTTTGTGTTGGTAGCTTGGAAAAGTGTGAAGTAGGGGGAGTTGCACTTTGGTGTTGAGCTTGATTTTTCCAAGAAAAATTAGGATGATTTCTCCACCCTGGATTATAAGTGTTGGAGTATGGATCATTATTTGGTTTGGAAAATCCTTGAGCTGCCTGTACTTGCTCTTGGATGAAAGGTGGCAGTTGAGCTGCAGTAGGGCATTCACTTACAGGATGTGTTGGGCTTGAACACAAGGCACAAACTTCTTGAGGTGATTGAAAATTAGGATATGGACAAGGTGGAAGTTGATTATTCCACATTTGATTTACTTTTTGTGTTAGCTCATCCATTTTTTCCAATTTTTCTAATTTTTGTGCAATAAAGTTTATATCTATTCTTGAATTAGGTTCCATGTAATTTTTAACTTCATATAATCCTGCCTTTTTAGATGAGCCCATATTTCTTTCATATGATGATAATGAAGCATGATTTATGGAATTTTCACTAAGCATTTCGAATAAGTCATATGCTTCATCTTCACTTTTACTCACAAATGCTCCTCCACATGATGCATCTACCATTTGTTTATAATGATCGGCTAATCCCTCATAAAAGGCTTGGACAATCTGCCATTTAGATAACCCGTAATGTTGACATTTTCTTAATAATTCTTTTAATCTTTCCCAGGATTTATGGATTTGCTCGCCGGGTGTTTGGGAAAATTGGGTAATTGCTCTTCTCATGGTATTGGTTCGGCCTATAGGATAAATTTTTTTTAGAAATTCTTGTTGCATCGTATTCCAAGTAGTAATAGGTCTACTTAGAGTACCTAACCAATATTTAGCCTTATCTTTGAGGGAAAATGGAAAAAGTCTTAATTTGAGAGCGTCATCAAAGAAACCTTGTATTTTACTGTGGAGCAAATTTTTAAAAATTCATCCAAATGCTTATAAGGATCTTCATTAGTATTTCCATAAAAAGAGGGAAGCATTTGGATGGTTCCTGGTTTGATTTCATATTGATTAGCTTGAGTTTGAGGTAGTTGAATGCAAGAAGAGGGATTATAATTGGTTGGAATGAAATATTCTTTCATTTGTTTAGGAGAATCGGGTTCAGGATTATTAATTTCTAACATTTGATTTTGATTCATTATATACTTTTGTGATTTTCTTAGTTGATGTAGAAATCTTTCAATTTCAAGGTTTGGTTCTATCAAATCAGGATTTAAAGATCTCCTACCATGCATATATCATTAATTTTTTTTAGCGCACTATGATGGGTTGGTAAATGGGCTTAAAAAGGGTAAAGTAGGCTTGAAAATATATAACCATGAACTAAATGACAAAATAAAATATGCATACACCAAGGAAAAATGTGTAAATGTAAAACCAATATAAAATGCGAGTTAACAGGTTAGCTGGTTAGATATGATGCGAGTTAATGGCATAAATTAAACGTGCAAAATAGAAATGTAAAAAGGTGTAGAAGAGGGGTTCAAGATCAGAAATGGAAAAATATAAAAAGGTGTAGACATGGGGGTTAAAGAAGGGAGATGCAAACGTTAAGGTTTTTAGATGATGCGAGTTTTTCAGAACTTTTTAGGTGATGCGAGTTAGTCAAACACACACATGTATCTTAATTAAACGTAATTAGCAGTTAGTACATGTGTACACATATTGATAAAATTTAATATATCATATTTTTTATAAGGAAAACAGATAACAAATAAATTGAGTGACGATTAATAGGAAAGCACTGATATTAAACTAACAGTATAGTAGTTAACATGAAATAAAGCAACACAAGATTAGATTTAATAAAAATTCAGATCATTAAGGAAAATAATTCAAAATTTCATGCCTCCCCGGCAACGATGCCAAAAACTTGATGCGCACCAAGTGCTTGTCGTTAAGAGCACTGTGATCACCAGTTTAATTAAAATTAACCGAAACACATTAAAGCTACCACTATGCGGGTGATAGTGTAGAATAACGGTGAGTCGGGTCGAATCCACAGAGAGGTGATGTAGTTTTGAATTGTTTTTAAGAGAAAGAGAAGGTATAGAGAAGAGAGAGAAAGAAGTCAGAGAAAAAGGAAAGAAATTAGAGGAGTAAGAGAGAGGAGAGAGAGACGTTAGAGAGAGAGAAGAAGAAATTAGATAGATGAGAGAGAAGAGAGAGAAAGAGACGTTGGAGAGAAAAGAAATGAAAATAGAAGAAATTGGAGAGAAAAAAGAAGAAAGAGAAAAAGACGTTAGAGAGAGAGATAAGAAAAGAGAAAATAGAAGAAATTAGAGAGAGAAAGAGAGAGGAAACAAGAATAAAGAAGGAAGAGAAAGAGACAGAAAAAGGAAGGAAAAATTGTAATTAACTAAAAATTAAATCTAAACTAGGACAATAATTAAAAGACTACAGAAGTAAAATTTAATCTAGAAAAAACAGGAATGAAAATTGCATTAAATTTAATTTGAAAATTACAACGCATAAAATGTTAAATCTAGGCTAAATATTACAAAGCTAAAATTAACAACTACAAAGCATTAAAGAAAAACTTTAATTAACAGAAAATTTATTTACCCCAATTCTTGCTCAAAAAACTATTCTTTTTGAGAAGCAATCCAAGCCCTTAGAGTTTTTTCCACTTGGCAAAGGTCCCACCTAAATGGGCCCCACTTCAAGTGATGGGAGAGATAGTTGTTGTCTCTTGGGATGAGTGGACCCTTTTATAGATGTGTGAGGGCCTATGATCGAACTTGAATCCGATGTGGGATTCTGCCTTTGCCTTCTATTGTGACTTCCGTAAGGCCTGTCACTCTCTTCATCCTTTAGAAATCCCAGGAAAGCAACCAGGCCGAAGGAAAAAAAATCGACCCGTCTAGCCAGGCCGCCACCACCGCATCTCGTTGTAGATGAACAACGCAATAAATGGCATTCCAGATGAAGAATAAGCCCGGATCATGGCGTTCCGGAAGCCCGACGCGATAGACTTAGCATGGATTTCCTTTAGCAGGCGCTAGGATTCACACGAATTGATCATGTGAAGGAGAGGTTGCGGTGCTGGTTCGGTGAGAAGAAGCTTCTGCTGTCGAGGCTTTAGAAGAGGAGGGGAAAACGGAATGCTTGGTTGCACGGGCATGAAATTCTATTTCTACTGCTACAATATGCTTGATTGCCAGCGGTAGAAATCAATTAGGCACCTAAATAGAGCTTTTTGCCAATGCTGAATTTTTCCTGCGGTCTGGGCATACTGAAGTCAAAACCTTGTTGTTTGCTCGGATTTGGGGTTAGCATTTCTAGTCGATGAAGCTGCTGCATTTAGCTTATTGGAATTTTCCGGCCCGGTGGGTTTCTGCTACTACTCGGGAATGATGGAGATGCTGCCGCCAGAATTGGGGCTTGCTGCAAGGGATCGGGGCTGGCCGGAAGCCGTGGAGAGAAAGAAGCTGAAATCGGTGATGAAGTGTTGCTTATTTTAGGAAGATTTTGCCGTTGTTGGCTCGTGAAGAGGATAACTGCTGATGGTGAGGCAAAGAACGGACCAGATTCGGGGCTTTTAATTTCATGGCTGAAATTGATGCCTAGACGGTTTGATGTCAGTTTAATGGCGGTTTTGCTTGCTGGTGATTCGTTGGTGACAGAGCCGGACGATTGCAGATGAAGATGACCTGTTGCCGGTTGGGATGATGGAAAGCTGTTGCCCCTGGTGTCGGTGCCGATTGTGGAAAGAACCCGGGCTGCTGGTGTTGTTCGTTGCTTGCTGAAACAGGTGCAGATTGGTCTATGCACGAATGGGTTTTTGGAATTTCCATGGCTGCTGGTTTTTCGGTGGGCTGCAAATGGGTTTTCTATTGCCGGAATTTTTTGGTCAGCGATGCAGGTTGCTGGTTCGGGGAGTGGGATGCTTTGGAATTGATGGAGGTGGGTAGGGGATGATTTGCATGAGATTGCTGTGTTGATGGCGTGGCTGCCTCCATTTGCGGCTGCCGGTGGTTTGGTTGTGGATTTTCTGCCATGGTTGCCGATTTGGGGAAGATGGAGCACCAGAATATGGTGCTCCAGGGGTGTACGATTATGTATACTCATGCAGCGAACAAGGATTTTAATTTTTGTCAAAATAATTTTAATAAACTCAGAGATTTTTAACTTACTTTTTAACCCTTTTTGAATTACTTATTATTATTATTATTATTATTTTATCTTAAAATGTTATAACAGTTTGCTTTATAACCATATTTTAGATTATATTTATAATTGTATGTATGATTTTCCAAATTAAATGGTTTTATAATTTTGCCTAAATTATATTAATACATATTTTAATGTTAAAATTTTTTAGGAGATTGAGTCATAATTTTATATGTTCGAGAATATTTACAAAATGTCTTATTTTATAATAAAATCAAAGATTCTATCAAAAATTTGATTTTCACGAAATTCCACTTAAAACTTTTATTTAATTAATGTTTTAATATTTAACGGTGTGGCTTTAATATGAAATTAAATGAAAATTTTTAGGTTTATCAGATATACTATTTGTTGAAGGACTCAAACACAACCTAATGAGTATTAGTCAACTATGTGATAAAGGATATAAAGTTGTATTTGAATCCTCTATTTGTAATGTATTTTATGATGAACACATAGTATTTAGTGGCAAAAGACATAGAAATGTGTATTTGGTTTGCCTTGATGAACTAGAGGGAAAATGTCTAATAGCTATAGAAAATGATCCATGGATATGACATACAAGGCTTGGACATATAAATATGTCAAATATTAAAACATTGTGGAAAAAGAATCTAGTACAAGGGTTACCAAAGCTCAAATATGACAAGGATAAGATTTGCAAAGCTTGTCAACTATCTAAACAACCCAAAATGTCATTCTCCACCAAAAAGGAAATTTCAACAACTAAACCACTTGAATTGTTACATATGGATCTTTATGGGCCATCGGACATTTTAACTCTTGGTGGGAAAAAGTATGTGTATGTAATTGTTGATGATTTTTCAAGATTTACTTGGATTATACTCTTAGCTAGCAAAGATGAAACATTTTCTATGTTTGTCACATTTTCAAATTTGGTGCAAAATGAAAAACAAAGTTCAATTATTTCCATTAGAAGTGATCATGGTGGTGAATTTGAAAACAATCGATTCATAGAATTTTGCAATGAAAAAGAAATTCACCATACATTTTCTGCGCCGAGAACTCCTCAACAAAATGGAGTTGTTGAAAGGAAAAACCGGACAATACAAGAAATGGCTAGAACTATGCTAAATGAGAGTAAATTGTCCAAAAGATTTTGGGGCGAAGCTGTAAGTACAATTTGTCATGTATTAAACCGAGTTACCATTAGAGCAATATTGAAAAAGACCCCTATGAACTTTGGAAAGGTAGAAAACCAAACATATCATATTTCCATACTTTTAAATGTACTTGTTATGTGTTGAATAATAGGAAAACAAATTTGGGAAAATTGGATGCCAAAAGTGATGAAGCTATTTTTCTTGGTTATTCATCAAATAGAAAAGTATATAGGATTTTCAACAAAAGAAATCAAATAATAGAATAATCAATACATGTTGTTTTTGATGAATTTAACCAAACTCCGAGAAAGGAGGATGAACTAAGTGATGCAGATGATGCAAAAGCAAAACAACAAGAGCAACAAGAGGAAACCGAGCTCAAGCCAGAAAATTCTACGAAAGAAAAGGTAAGTGAAGGTAATGATTCATATAGACCTCCAACTGATTTGAAATTCAAAAATGCCCATCCAATTGAGCAAGTCATTGGCAATATCTATGAAGGAGTAAAAACTAGAAGGTCAAAATAAAATATTTGTGGACAATATGCTTGTGTCAAAAATCGAACCAACAACTATTGATCAGGCTCTTAATGATGAAAACTAGATTATTGCAATGCAAGAAGAGCTAAATCAATTTGAAAGAAATAATGTATGACATTTAGTTCCTAGACCAAATGACTGAACCATTATTGGTACTAAATGAGTATTTAGGACTAAAACAAGCTCCACGAGCTTGGTATGAAAGGTTAAATAGATTTTTGATTGATTATGAATTTCAACGAGGAAAGGTTGATACTACACTATTCATCAAGTATAAAAACAAAAATATTTTAATTGTGCAAAGTTATGTAGATGATATAATATTTGGTGCTACTAACGAAATTCTGTGCTAAGAATTTTCTAAGATTATGCAGAGAGAATTCGAAATGAGCATGATGGGAGAATTAAATTTCTTCCTTGGACTGCAAATCAAGCAACAAGCCGAAGGAATATTTATAAATCAGTCCAAGTACATCAAAGAAATGCTAAAGAAATTTGGAATGCAAACTAGCAAAGGAGAAAATACTCCAATGAGTTCAACAATCAAGATCGACACGGATGAAAACGATAAATGTATCGATCAAAAGCTTTATAGAAATATGAGAGGATCATTATTGTATTTAACTACTTCTAAACCGGATATTCTTTTCAGTGTTTGTATGTGTTCTAGATTCCAAGCATGTCCTAAAGAATCACATTTATTGGCTGCAAAAATAATTTTTAAATATTTGATAAATACCACTAATCTTGGACTATGGTATCCAAAGGGGTCAACTTTTGATTTAATCGGCTACTCGGATGCGGATTTTGCCGGTTACAAAGTAGATAGAAAGAGTACTAGTGGAACATGTCAATTCCTTGGAAACATGTTGGTTTCATGGTATTCAAAGAAATAAACTAGTGTTGCTCTATCTACAGCGGAAGCCGAATATATAGCCACCGGAAGCTGTTGTGCCCAATTACTTTGGATGAAACAACAATTAAAAGACTATGGTATTGATTATTACAATATTCCAATTAGATGTGACAATACAAGTGTAATTTGTTTAACTAAAAACCCTGTATTGCATTCTAGAACCAAACATATAGATGTAAGACATCATTTTATTCGTGAACATGTTAAAAATCATAATGTTTGTTTGGAATATGTGAAAACCAAGGATCAAATTGCTGATATTTTTACCAAACCATTAGCAAAAGAATCATTTTACAAAATTAGAAATAATATGGGGATGATTGAGTTAAATTAGAAATAGCTAGATGGGAAAAATGGACTTAGAAAAGTCCAAGTCAACTCAAGGGCCCCCAAGTCGACTCCAGTGAAGTCGACTTGGGCATGGCGAAGTCGACTCCAGCACGCGACTGTCAGGCTTCCTTCTCTCTCTTCCTCTTCTTCCTTACTCTCTTTCTTTTTCCCTTCTCCCGCGCCGATTTGCCTCCCACTGTCTTCTCTCTCATTTTCTTTCTCTCCGGTGAACCTAGTTCTCCTGTTTTTTCTCTCCATTCCAGCATCCCTCTTTCTCTCCTTCTTCCTCTCCGGCGATTCCTCTCTCTTCCGTCACAGTTCTTCTCTTATCTCTTTCTTCTCTTCTCTCTCCTTTTCGAACTCTGTTTCTCTCAAGTAGCTCCATTCTCACTAGTCTTTCTCAGTCCTATCTCCTTTTTTCACTCACCGACATCGGCAGTGTCTCTCCATTCTCTCTATTGAGCTCTCTGTTTCCCTCTCTCTCAATTCCTCTGTCTATTTCTACCCAATTTTCCTTCACTAATTTCTTTCTTTTGGTCTCCTTTTCTTCTTTCTCAACTCTGTAAGCTGTCTCTCAAACTCCATTTTGAAATATCCAATCTCAAAATCAAATCTAATGGCACCCAAACCTAGACTACCCAAACTAGCTGTGTCAAAACCATCCTTAAAACCTGTTCTGAGACAACTCAGTTCCCAAACTGAGGAGGATGTACCTAGAAGGTAACGAACCCCCTCGAAGCGAGGTCACAAAGAGCCTTCGACCTCTACTGGTCGACGGGTTCGATTCCAAGCTGCAACCCCATCGACTACAGCTGCCCAGGGTGTAGAAAGTCAGATTACAAGAAGCATTGAACAGGGGTCAGACGAAAGGGAACTCCAGCGGCCAAAACCTAAGTTTTAAAGATGCCAACAACATACTTCAAGACTGAATTGCAGCATAGTCGTTTCTACAAATCGTTCTATGAACGGAAGGTATTCATCCCAAAGATCATTGACTTCAAGTTCTTGAACGATTATGAATTTGAAATTGAAGAGTTGTTGGATTTCCAAGGACGGACTAGACTATTGAAAGCAGATGACCGGGTCTATCCAGATTTGACTAGAACATTTTATTATCTATGGGATGATGAGACCTTTAGTACCTATGTCAAAGGAGTCGAGATGTATTTAGGTACTAGAGGGGCGTACAACCTCGAAAATGCCATCATGCAGGTAGGACGAATCCTAGAGGTCCCATATGAGGAAGAGCAGCTACCAGTAGATCTCACCATCACTCATATCTACAACCAGCTCACCCGGAGCAACAAATATCATCTCGGGATCAAATTCCTGCACTACATGGATCTATCCCTGAGGTTACGGGTCCTTAGGCTACTCATTGCCCACTACATCTATCCAAAGTGTGGCAGAAGGAACCAACTAAACCCATAGGAGGCAGGAATATTGTGGAAAATTGTAAATCGGGTCAAAGTGAGCCTTCCAAGACTGTTTCTAGAAGCAATGGCCTCAAGAAAAGACAACCCACGAGGGATTTTGCCATATGGGACATGGATCACTAAGATCCTAGAGTACTTTGAGGTAGACATTGATGGCGAGCCATTCGAGGTTCTGAAGTCTACGAACGCCATCAATAAGGCCTTGCACCAGAGAATGAAGATAAATGTAGAGCAATTCAGAGCTGAGAGGATTCAAGAAAGAATGGTTGTTCCGGCCCAAGATAAAGCCGGGGATGCACAGGGACAGGGGGAGCAGCCTGCTCCACCACAGGATGATCACGAGGCACCCGCATCGCCTGCCTCACATGGCTCGTGTTCACCTTGTGGCTCGGAGATCCCAGATCCCGCACCATGATCGCCATCTTGGGATAACTCGGTGAATGCAATCCGAGAACATCTAGAGCAGATCGAGGACCGGTTGACTAGTAAGATTGTCGGGGTCCTAAATGCGATGACGGATATGAATTCCCGCCAGGATCGTATGGATCAGGAACTCAGGATGATCAGATATCATCTAGCATCTGGGCACCATCGAGCTCAGCCCATCCTCGAACTGGATCCATTTGACACCGGATTCATTCGCAGAGATCAAACTCCGGCACCCGTTTCATCATTTTACTCCTCAACTCATATCAGGCCTATCCGACCGATTTTCTATCCCATATCTACGTTCTAATTCACAATATCTCTCCGAGTCTACCCCTATTTGCTTGATTGACAAAAACGGGGAGAATAGTTGCGTTTTGAGTTAGATTTTTAGGATTTTGGGTTGGGTAGCTTGTATATAGGTTTCATTTTCATTTTCATTTGAAACTTGTATGAATTCTTGAAAAGGATATTCGTGAAATGTTTTGTTTATGCTATGTTCTGTTTCATGTCTTGATTAATTATGTTTAGCTCTGATCACTAATGTTTTGTTTCAAAACAGTTAAATGATTGTCAACTTATAATCATTTGGAACAACATATACAAATGATGAAAATAAAATAAATTTATCAAAATCAAAAGGCAAATGACTTATACTTATTCTAAAAACATCAAAACAGGACAAAATGAAATATTGAAAGGTATAAACTCAAATTAGTTTTGTCAATCATCAAAAAGGGGGAGATTGTTGGAAACAATTGATAAAATCAAATACAAAATATCCCAAGCATGTGTTTTGATGACTAACAACACAATTTGAGTAAGTTTTAGCTACTAATGTGTTTTGTATTTTGTGTTTTGTTTAAGGATATAAAAATGAAAAATATGAAGTATGGCAGGTCAAGTCGATCTCCAAGTCGACTCAGACATCGACTTAGGCCAAGTCGATCCCCAAGTCGACTCCAGCAGCAACTTCAAGTGCCTATTTTTGTCCAGTGTTGAAATTGGGACCAAGAGGTGCCGAAGTCGCAGACGAAGTCGACTCCACATGTGACTTGGGTGAAGTCGCAGGCCAAGTCGACTCCTGAATCGACTTCGGTTAGACAGGGCAAGATTTCAGAAGTCAAGTCGAAGGCCAAGTCGACTTAAGGTAAGACTTGAGTTAAGTTGAAGACCAAGTCGACTTAAATATTTGACTTAGAACATATGAAGATTAATCCAACTCCGAAGCAAGCAAGATGCATGAATTCATCCATTTAAATCATAATATATATATTGGATCTGTTCATGCATACAAAGATTCAAGTTTCCAAGATTCTTTGACATGAAGCTAAAAGATTTTTTCTGCAAAGTGAATATACTAAACTCCAAATAATGCAAATCTAAGAAGTAACACTCATGCTAAAGAAGTTAAGCAAGCAAAGGACATTTCAAGGAAGTTTAAGCTTACTTGGCAAGTTAACAAGGTCAAGTTGCAAACGAAGTCGACTCCAGCATCCACTTGGGTCAAGTCCGAGACCAAGTGACTCAGAAGACAGACTTGGAAGCTGAAGCAATCCGAAGTCGCACCCAAAGTCGACTCCATATGCGACTTGGGTCAAGTCCAAGGTCAAGTCGACCCAAGGAACAACTTGAACAAGTGGAGCACAGCCGAAGTCGCACCCGAAGTCGACTCCAGCATGCGACTTGAGTGAAGTGGCACACGAAGTCGACTCCACCTGTGACTTGGAGAAATAACGTTCGAATTTTTGAACATTGGAACATTTATTACGCGCCAACCAACTTATAACGTTCGATATTATCCCTCCTCTATATATAGACACTCAAGCAAACGTGGAAATATACAAGTAAGAGCTAAAAAAGAGGAAAGAAGTGTTACTAAGAGTTTCAATCCACTTTTTTCTACAATTGAGTGATCTATACACTTTCAAATGAAGAACAAGCTTCAAATTTACGGTTTGCTTCAACGCAAAAGGATTCTTTGCTTCTACAAATTCTTCCTCGAGCTGAAACGTGCTACACAAATCTGTAAAGTGTAGATTTCTTTCATTTCATTTTGATATTTAGTTTTTGGAGCTTGGTTTGAGTTTGGTTTTTCAAACCAAGTTATAGCAAAGTAGGGTTATGATTGGAGTGGAACTCGTCACCTACTTGTGTTGTTTGTTGTACACCCCCCCTAGAGCTAGAATCTAGAAGAGAGCGGAGGCTCTGGTTGTATATGCCCCCTAGAGCTAGAATCTAGAAGAGAGTAGAGGCTCTAATTGTATTCGTAGAATACATAGTGGAACCCAAGTCACAAGGGAGTGTGAGCTTGGAAGAGTGAAGTAGGGAAGGTTGCCCGAACCACTATAAATCTTGTCTATTGCTTTTCATTTCCACTTTCATTATCTTACTGTTTTCCATTTGGCTCATTAAAGGGAATTAAACTAAACCGGGGTAAAGCTTCTAATTCAAGTTTTAAATTTTTAAATACCCAATTCACCCCTCCCCTGTTGGAAAATTGTCATCAACTCGGGACCAACATTATGGATGTCCAAATTGGTGGAAATGAAAATTAAAAATATTTTTGTAGGGCCTTAATGATGTGGACGTCCAAGGTAGAGAAAAAGAGGGAGAAAAGTTGTTGTTTTGAGAAATTTATTTAATGGGTTTTAGTTCCATGATTGTACCCTAATTAATGTGCAAATAAATGCTTAAACTAAGCCAAAATGAAAGGGAAAAATTCTGTTTTATATAAGCTACATAATGAATGTGTAATTAAAGGAGTGAACGTGAAAAGTATGGATGACAAGAAGAGAGAATGATCATGTATGGTTAGCTAAAGTGCTAAAATGAAAGGAAAATAATGGAAAATGAGAAAAAGAGGGCTATTTTGAAAAAATTATGAAATCTCAAAATTTGGGATTGAAACTAGTAGCCCTAACTCATAAATAGGTGCCTTGAATTAGCACCTATGTTAAAATGCAAATTATGGGTGATAAATGAGAAATGGGAAGTATTAGACTTCCATATGGTTATGATGAAAGTGGAAGCTTACCCTAAATAAGGGTATTAAAATGAAAAGAATGGTCAAAATGGAAGCACACGTTACACCAATGTGTGTATTGGAAAATTGACACCCAACTTGAAAGACAAGTGGGTTAAGTAAGTTGATGTGGATGTATGTGGGTTGGAAAACTATAAGATGCAAGTGTATAAAATTTTATGTATATAAATGAAACGTCATTTTCATTTATCTAGGCAAAGGCAAAGAAAAGGCTGGAAGAAGGGGATTGAAGCTATCACAGGTAAACAAACAAACTTTTCAAAAAATTGATTTCATCCAAGTGTTGAAATGATTGAAAGTGTTATATATTGATGCTTCTAAGAATTTCTTACAAGTGAGCAAGCATAAGTCTTGAAAATTATGACTTTAATGAAATGCCTCAAGGATTGCTTCATTGGAAGCAAGTAACACTTTTTAAAGTATTTAATTTATCTCAAGTGTTGCAATGATTGGAAAATTTTTACATTGATGATTTTAAGAATTTGCTTATAAGTAAGCAAGTTCATTAAGATGCTATTTCTAAAAGATTTTATGAAGAAAAAGGAGTTTTGACCTTTTTACAAAGGAATACTTGTGTGACGCCCCAAACCGAGACGTCACATCCTTACCTCAAGATCTTATTGATTGGTAAATGTGAATTGGGATTGTTGCCCTGATCATGCGGCGGGTTCTTCATTGGATCTCGTCCAATTTTTTTCTATCATCATTCATTTATTTCATTACAGTCTACATCATTCATCATACAAGCGACATTACACTTGTAATAAAATTTCATAATTCATTCATAGCATCTCATAATGCTTTTCTACAATGAAAGTCTTCTTGACTAAATCATAACATATACATTCTATACAGACATATATTCAATCATTTCTTCATATAGATTCTAATTAAGTTCACATATACATCAACATACCTTAAATCTTTAAACCATGCTATCTCATTCCTTATAGCCCACATGGCTACCATCATGTACCTTCTTTCATTGCTTAAGTTCGCATCTTCGTGAGTTTCCCGGTACCTGTCTAAGGTTTGGAAAAATAAAACGTGAGTGACAACTCAGTAAGCAAGTATTTTATCTTTTAGGGCAAGGCTTCCTTTAAAACCTTCTTCTTAAACATCTTGAACACCTTTTTACTTGAGGACATGCATATGCCCTAAAACATTATCGTGAAATCCTTTGTTCATAAGGACAATTCTATGTCCTGGAACATTTTCATAAACATCAGTCTTAAAATCATTTACAAGCCACATCTGGGCTTGTTAAGGAAAACATATGCGTTTTACCCTCTTTAATTTATTTCCTTTAGTCTTGTATGAACATTTATAATGTTCCAAGACATTTACATAAAATTGTCTTTTGCCAGTGGACATTTTACGTCCAAAATATTTTTTCATCTTAAATTCCTTTAGCCAAGGAACATCTGATGTCCTAAAACATTTTTAACATAGCTTCCTTTGGCAATGGACATTCATATGTCCTAAAACGCTTTTCATTTAAGCCCTTTGGCTATGGACATTCTTATGTCCATAAACACGTTTGACATAAATTCTTTTCATAATCCCTGTCTTGCGGCTTGTTTATAGCAAACAAGTCATAAAACGCATATTCTATTTTTTAAAAGTATTTGCACAGAAAACATTTCCTTTTATCCTTATTATTTACACTTTCGTGTAAAAACCCTATTTTAGGGTAACCATTTTATAAAAATCCTTTTAGGATAACTTTTCATAAAAATATTTTTATGTCCCAACCTTTGGGATTTTCAAAAGAAAAACATAAGCAAATGCATTTCTCCCCATTCAGTAGTGACACTTAGCAAGTAATCATGCTACCTTTTGGAAGAGAATCCTTAACAGCACTCTAGCCAGGCGGCTGTTCCTTTATCCTTCTCCCATCTCAGGGAGGGCACCGCTGGCACTCCTGCCATCTCTTAGCGACTTGGCCATATGTAGAGTGGCCCCGGCCATCCCAACCGTGCTCTGCAACCGGCCTATTCCTCATACTGGTGCACCATACATCCGTATCACAAACCGCAGTTCGTTTGGTTAAAAGTATCACAGACCGCAACCCGTGTCCTTTTAAACCGGGATCACAGACCGCAGCCTGCATCCATACTTGAAAAACATTATAGACCGAAGTCTGTATTTTAAAAAGAAATCATTTTGAAGAAACATATCACAGACTGCAGTCTGTGTCAACTTGTAAAGCAAGCGCACCCAGTTTAAACAAGTTGTCATTTGAAATCTAATTTTAGGATGACCTTCCTTAAATTCTTTTAGAAATATTTTAACAATCATTTGAAATGTTTGAGAACACAATACATCTTAAAACCCTTATAAAAGAACTTCAAAACTTTTGAATTTTCAAAAATAACAATGTATTTTCCTAACATTTTCTTGGTTTCTATTTCGGGGCCTTTTGCTCACAAAAGTTATGCAATTATGATATCCCCTTCTCAACCACCCTAATGATCAATTATTGTCCACATATCTATTATACTATTTTTTTACATAAAGGGGGGTTGCATAGTCTTTTGTAGGCCATTTGGCAACCCAAAATCAAACCATTTATAAAATCATCTTATTAGATTGGTCATCCTTAAATCCCATTTAACAACATCCATATAAATATTTTTCAAGACATTTTCGACATATATTTCCTTATTAAGGGAAATCAAAACTTTTCGAATATCATTTCAAAACATATGGACTATGTCCAAATCATTGTTTATATTTAAATATCCTAACATAGAAAAAATCAATCTTTTTTCATAAATCAAATCCCTTTTTCCTTTTTCTTTCATAAACAAAATTATTTATCATAAATCATCATAAGAGAAACTCAAAACTTACCTGCTAATATTACTTTTTGAAAAGGGGAAAAATTCCTTTTTTCTTATAATATACTTTTGAAACAACATCCTAAAGAACTTGCTTACTTAAAAGCAAATTCTTAAAAACATCGACGTAAAACATAAAAATCCTTTAAAATTATCATTATGGAGAACTTGCTTACTCATAAGCAAATTTCTTAATTCCATTAATATAAAGTATTGACAATCTTTGGCAACACTTGAGATAAAATTCTTATCTTAAAAAAAATGTTGCTTGCTTCCCATGAAGCAAACCTTGAGGCTTTTCCTTAAGCCATCCTTTTCAAAACTTACGATTTTTCATTAAAGCCATCATTTTAAAAACTTCTGGCTTTTCATTAAAGTCATCATTTCAAAACTTGTGCTTGCCCATTCGTTAAAACATAATCATAAAAATTACAATCTCATATCATCACATAAAAAGAAAATAGTCATTTTGGAAAGTTCGCTTGCTTACCTGAGTTCGCTATAATCCCTTTCTTCCATTCTTTTCCTTGCCTTTGCCTAGATAAATGAAAATAACATTTCATTTATTTGCATCAATTCAAATACTTATATTCCTTACGTTTTCTAACCTACATAAGTCCATCTAGCTTAACCCACTTATCTTTCTAGTCGGGTATTCATACTTAGCAATATAGCCTATATATATCAATTATCCATTCATTCATTTTAATACCCTTATGTAGGGTAAACTTATATACATATAATAATCCTTTATTAAATCATTATTTGGAGGTTCATTACCTCAATTTACCATTTTTAACATATTTTTCATTTTTCATACAACGGTGCTCATTTTAAGCACTTGATTAAAAACTTAGGCATCATATAATAATCTCAAATTTTGAGATTATCGTTATTTACTTAAACAGAAAATTAATCCACATTTTTCATCACTTTTTCATGCATTTTTTTATTTTAATAACTCACATAATCCATATACCATTTATTCATACTTGTCTTTTCATACATGTCCATTTCTCAACACACAAATCATTTGTTTCTTAAAATTTTTCAACACAGAAACTTGTCTCCTTAATCAGCATGATTAAATAACTTAATTAACCTATAATTTAGGGTTTAATTTTTGTATTTTAATCCATTCATCATAGGGTTGCAAAACAGCAACATTAGAACCCGTTTTTATCATTTCAACGCCTATTTTGACGCTTAATTCAAAACAGTTTTCTAATCACTTAATTACAGAAATTAATCATGATTTTCTTAACCCAAATTTAGTATATTAACACATATTTAAAATCCAAAATTCTTTGGCTTGCATAATAGCAACTTCTATACACGTTTTGGGTACCCTTTTGCACCCTTCTTTGAATGTTCCAATACAAAACCTTAAAATCAGAATTAGGGCAATCATCTCAACCCATTTTGATCATGAAAAATACTCTAAATATAGGGTATTTTACCCTCCTAATCATCCATAAATTATTTGGGCTAATTCATGTATCATTTTTAACACAAAAACATGAAAATCAGGTTATACTTGTAACCCTAATTCAAATCCTTTCTAAAATTCATAACTTAAGCCCAAATCAACATATGTAATTCATTAAATCATGAATCATCATGTAATCATAATTAAACAATGAAACAGCAATATTACATGGGGGTTTAAGAAAATTTCAGTGATGATTTTCAACCCATAATCAACCCTAATCATCATTTTCATCCTCTTGAACCCTTGAATTCATTCTTTTCATTCAAACCTTAATCAATACTCTAATTAAGGGCATCATGAATCATGCTTTAAGGGTTCAATATGAATCAAATTCTTGACTCATAAGTTGAGGCGAAAAACATAGAATTAAAGAACACAATTCTTAAGGTATATTTACATAAAATTGAATCAACTTTGAACATATCTTTCCTAGCTTGAATTCCTGTTCTTTCTTCCCCTTTTTTCCTTCTCTTTTTCTCCTCTTTTTCTTCCTTTCCTTGCTACTGGAAAAAGGGACGTGCTTGCTGCTGAATTTTAGGGGTTTTCCCCTTAACATTTCTCTCTCTCTCATCCCCTTACATCATATGGACCTGCACTTCATATGTGGCTAGAATTTTTCAGCTTTGTGGTGTTGGAAATATGTGGAAAACTAGCTAAATCTATATTTTGATGATTAAACAAATCAATTTGAGTAAGTCTTGGCTACTAACAAGTTTGTGGAAATGTTTAAGGAATATTCATTTGAAGAAAATCAAGTATGGAAGCCAAGTCGTATACCAAGTCGACTCCAGGATCGACTTCAAGCATCCAGAGTTGAAAATGGGAGAAGAACAAGTGAAGTCGCAGGCCAAGTCGACTCCAGGTGCGACTTAGGAAACCAAGTCGCAGACGAAGTCGACTCCAGCATCGACTTCAAGCATCCAGAGTTGAAAAAGTGGAAACGGACATGACGAAGTCGCAGGCGAAGTCGACTCCAGGTGCGACTTGGGCGAAGTCGCAGACGAGGTCGACTCCAACTTCGACTTGAGGAGTTCAGACTTAAAGATTGAAGTTTCAATCTTATTCCAAGGATCCATTTGGACTTTATCAAATCCAAATAAGATGCAAAGTTCATTCTCAAAAAGCAACTGAAGTTTCTTGAAGATCAAAAGCCAAGATTCATATTCAAAGTTCAAATCAAGTCTATCAAGTCCAAAGCTAATCTTCAAGCTGATTCTAAATGAAGAAATATCCAAGTCATGAAGACAAAGTTAACAAAGCTCAAGCCAGTTCAAGAAGATCAAGGTGTTCTTGCAAAAGACCACGCCAAGTCGCAACCCAAGTCGACTCCAGGATCGACTTGAGTTGCGGACTGAAGGCCAAGTCGACCCAGACTCGGACTTGGAACTCTGAAGAACTGGAGTCGCACATGAAGTCGACTCCAGGTGCGACTTGGAAGCCAAGTCGCAGGCCAAGTCGACTCCACATGCGACTTGGGTCGCAACGGTCGGAATTTATTCGAACGTTGGCGCATTAAATGCGCGCCACCTACCCTCTAACGTTCGGATTCCCTCCAAAATTATAAATAGCATTCATGGTGAACGAGAGAAGTAGCTGAGAAATATTAAGTGTGCTTAACTCCTATATTCAAGAGCTCTAAAGAGATCAAGCCATTCAAAGAGGAAGAACTTCACTTCAAGTTGCAAGAGCTATATTTCAGAATCTTCAAAGCCATTACAACAAGTTCTTCTCTGTGCCAAAACTGCTACTACACAACTGTAAAGTGTAGTTTTCTTATTGTTTAATTTGTATGTGTTAAACTTGATTTAGTTTGAGGAACTAAGATCAAGTATAAGCAAAGTAGTGTGTGATTGGAGTGTGACTCATCACCTACTTGTGCTGTGTTTTGTTGATGCCACCTAGAGCTAGAATCTAGAAGAGAGCAGTGGCTCTAATTGTATTGAGAGAATACAATAGTGGAACCCAAGTCACAAGGAGTGTGAGCTTGGAAGAGTGGAGTAGGGAGGTTGCCCGAACCACTATAAAAATCTTGTGTGTTTGATTTATTTATCTGCTCTCTACATTATATTGCTTTCCATTTCGATTCTTCATTAAGGGGACTGGATTAATCCGGGGTTAAGTTTCTGTTTAAGTTAATTTTTAAATACCCAATTCACCCCTCCCCTCTTGGGTTTTACCATCAAACTCGGGACCAACAAGTGGTATCAGAGCAGGTCTTTGAGTTAAACCAAAGAGATCTATTGATATGGCATCCCAATCGATTCTCGTTCCCGCTTTTGCTGAGGGCCAATCATTCACTAGGCCACCATTGTTTGATGGGAACAACTTTGGTTATTGGAAGCTTCATATGAAGCAACTCATTATGGCTACCGATATGGACTCTTGGATAGCTATCCAAGATGGTGTAATATTGCCTATAGATGAAAGAGCTTCCAAGTGGACCGAAGAGGAAGTAAGAACTGTAAAGAGCAATGCTAAAGCTATGAACTCACTATTTTGTGCTCTTACAACTTCCGAATATGATAGAGTATCATCTTGTCTAACCGCTAAAGAAATATGGGATACTCTAACATCCATTTATGAAGGAACCTCTCAAGTCCAAGGGACTAGGAGAAATATTTTGATAGGAGAATTGGAAAACTTTAGAATGTTAGAAACAGAAAATATTTCTGAAATGTTTGCTAGATTCTCTAAAATTACTAACGCCTTAAAAGGTCTTGGAAAAGCTATTTCTGAATCCGAGCAGGTTATGAAGATACTAAGGGCTCTACCGGATTCATGGACTCCAAAGATTATAGCTATTGAAGAAGCCAAATACCTCAACACCCTAAAGCTAGAAGATCTAATTAGCTCATTGATGTCACATGAGCTAATTAAGAGAAGAAACGAAGAGAATCATAGAGGCAAGAAAATCATTGCATTAAAAGCTGCACACAAATCTGAAGAATCTACCTCTTCGTCTAATAATGGTGATGAAGATATCGCACTTCTTACTCGCAAGTTTCGAAAATTTATGAGAAAAGAAAAGAACTTCAAAGACTTCAAAGAAAGACCACAAAGAGAGAAGAAGAAGGAGGTTACAAAATGCTACAGATGCGGGGGCGTAGGACATATGCAAGCTCAATGTCCTACACCGGAAGAAAGGCCAAAGGAGAGCCATGAAAGCAGAAAATTCCAAAGGCCACGAGGAAGAGGCATGTTCATCAACGAGGAGACTTCATCAACATGCAGTTCCTCAACCGACGACAATGATGCAGCCAACTGTGCGAGAATTTGCTTCATGGCACGAATCGAGCAAGAAGAAGAAGACTTACTATGTCTAAACACAACGGAAGTTTTGGAAGAATAATCTACCTCAACAAAATGCACAAGTAATGAAGAGGTAACTTCCAAACCTTGCTATTCTCAATCAAGTTATTCTTCTTTTCATGATTGCCTCAAATGTGCTGAATTAGAAGAACTACAAATTGCTTATGATTCATTATATGAGGAAATTAAGAGGCTAGGAAACAAGCTATCATTGAAGAGACAACAGTGCAACTTTGTTATTGTTAAAAATGGAAAACTAGCTGAAAAATCAGCAAAACTGAAAGAAGAAAATGAATCACTGTTGAAAGAGGAAGAAAAATTGAAAAAGGAGAACAAATCATTAAATGAATCATTAGGAAAGTTCTCTAATCCAGGAGAAAGTGTGAAGATGTTTCTGAACATGACCTCACAAAAGGATAAAAGAGGTCTTGGGTACAATACATTTGAGCAAAAAGAAAGTGGCAAATCAAATGTGCCAAAACTTGGAAAATATCAAGCTAAAACTGCACCAATTTATAAGCCACAAAAGAAAAATGTTATGTGGATTAAAAGACCAACTTTTGAACCAAAATGCAATTGGAGGCCTACTCCTAGACTACCAATGGCCTGCAATTTCTGTAATAAAATGGGTCATAAAGCTTACAAGTGTAACTTCAAGAAGTTATATGACCATGGTGCAAAGCTAGTGTGGGTTCCAAGGAACACAATATTTGGGCTTTCTAACTTAGAATTACGAAGATTGAATCATTTTACTAACCCAAATGGACCCATAAAATGGGTACCAAAGAGATAAGATTTACCTGTTTATTTTTCAGATTTGTTTAAAGGAAAAGGCAAACAACATATGGTTCATGGACAGTGGTTGCTCAAGGCATATGACTGGAGAAAGAAGTCTATTTCACAAACTTAAGCCTTGCAACGACGGAACGATTGCCTTTGGTAATAATGAGAAAGGTAAAATCAAAGGTAAAGGAAATATTTACAGTAGTTCAAATGCATGCATGGAGGATGTTTTGTTTGTTGAAGGACTCAAGCATAACTTAATGAGCATTAGCCAATTATGTGATAAAGGATATAAGGTTGTGTTTGAATCATCTATATGCAATGTATTTGATGGTGAGCATATCATGTTTAGTGGAAAAAGACATGGAAATGTATATTTGGTTTCACTTGATGAACTAGATGGTCAATGTCTAATGGCCATTGAAAATGATCCATGGGTTTGGCATAAAAGACTTGGACATGTGAATATGTCAAACATAAAGACCCTATGGAAAAAGAGTTTGGTAGAAGGCTTGCCAAAGTTGAAATATGACAAAGACAAAATTTTAAAGGCATGTCAATTATCTAAACAACCAAAGATGTCTTTTTCTACCAAAAAGGAGATTTCCACCACAAGGCCACTTGAATTGCTACACATGGATCTATATGGACCATCCGACATTTTAACCATTGGTGGAAAGAAATATGTATTTGTTATTGTAGATGACTTTTCAAGATTCACATGGATAATTCTCTTAGCTAGCAAAGATGAAGCCTTCTCTATGTTTTCAACTTTTGTAAACTTGGTGGAAAATGAAAAACAAAGTACTATTATGTCTATAAGAAGTGACCATGGTGGTGAATTTGAGAACAAACGATTCATAGAATTATGTAATGAAAAAGGAATTCATCACACATTTTCTGCACCAAGGACTCCACAACAAAATGGAGTAGTTGAAAGGAAAAATAGAACTATACAAGAGATGACTAGAACAATGATAAATGAGAGCAAATTATCCAAGAAATTTTGGGGTGAAGCTGTAAGTACAGCTTGTCATGTATTAAACCGTGTTACCATTAGAGCTATCTTGAAAAAGACCCCATATGAGCTATGGAAAGGAAGGAAACCAAACATATCTTATTTTCATGCTTTTGGATGCACATGTTATGTTCTGAACAATGGAAAAACCAACTTGGGAAAACTTGATGCTAAAAGTGATGAAGCAATATTCCTTGGTTATTCATCAAATAGCAAAGCATATAGAGTTTTCAATAAACGAAACCAAGTTGTAGAAGAATCCATACATGTTATTTTTGATGAAACTAACACATGCTTCAAAAGAAGAGATGATTTAAGTGATGCAGATGAGATTACAAGTAATCTTGAAAAATTGCATATGGAAAAGCAAGAAGAATCCATGGAGGAAAGGGTAAGTGAAGGTAACAATTCCTATAAACCTCCAACTGATTTAAAATTCAATCATGCACATCCAATTGAGCAAGTTATAGGAAATGTGTATGAAGGTGTAAAAACTAGAAGGTCAAAGCAAAATGTTTGTGGACAATATGCTTTTGTATCTAAGATTGAACCATCTAATATTGACCAAGCTCTCAATGATGAAAACTGGATTATAGCAATGCAAGAAGAGCTAAATCAATTTGAAAGAAACCAAGTTTGGCATCTTGTTCCTAGACCAAAAGATTGTACTGTTATTGGCACCAAGTGGGTCTTTAGGAACAAATTAGATGAAAGTGGACTTGTAGTGAGAAACAAAGCTAGACTTGTGGCAAAAGGATACTCACAAGAAGAAGGAATAGATTTTGAGAAATCCTATGCCCCGGTTGCTAGATTAGAGGCAATTCGCATCTTACTAGCTTTTGCATCTCACATGAACTTTAAATTGTTTCAAATGGATGTCAAAAGTGCATTTCTGAATGGATATATAAATGAAGAGGTGTATGTTGAGCAACAACCTGGATTTGTAGAAAAGGATCAATCACAGTATGTTTACAAGTTAACCAAAGCATTATATGGATTAAAACAAGCTCCAAGAGCTTGGTATGAAAGATTAAGCAAATTTCTGATTGATCATGATTTTCAAAAAGGAAAGGTAGACACCACTTTGTTTATCAAATATAAAGAAAATCATATTCTGATTATTCAGATTTATGTAGATGATATTATTTTTGGTGCTACTAATGAAACTCTTTGCCAAGAATTTTCTGAGCTTATGCAGAAAGAGTTTGAGATGAGCATGATGGGAGAACTCAATTTCTTCCTTGGACTGCAAATCAAGCAACTAAATGAAGGAATCTTCATAAACCAGTCCAAATACATCAAAGAGATGCTCAAGAAGTTTGGCATGGAGAATAGCAAAGGAGCAAACACGCCCATGAGCTCTACAATCAAGCTTGACAAAGATGAGAAGGGCAAAGTAGTTGATTTAAAATTGTATAGAAGGATGATAGGTTCCTTATTGTATTTAATTGCTTCTAGGCCAGATATTTTGTTTAGTGTGTGTATGTGCTCTAGATTTCAATCATGTCCAAAAGAATCACACTTGGTAGCTGTGAAAAGAATCTTCAGATATCTAGTTGACACTACCAATTTAGGACTATGGTATCCAAAGGGCTCTAATTTTGATCTAATCGGCTACTCGGATGCGGATTTTGCTGGTTACAAAGTAGATAGAAAAAGCACTAGTGGAACATGTCAGTTTCTTGGAAGCATGATGGTTTCATGGTTTTCAAGAAAACAAACTAGTGTTGCTCTATCTACGGCGGAAGCCGAATATATTGCCGCCGGGAGCTGTTGTGCCCAATTACTTTGGATGAAACAGCAACTTAGGGACTATGGCATGAATTTTAAAGATATACCTATCAAATGTGATAATATTAGTGCCATATGTCTAACCAAGAATTCAGTCTTGCATTCTAGAACCAAACATATAGATCTTAGACATCATTTCATTAGAGAACATGTAGAAAATCATGACATATGTTTGGTATATGTAAGAACCGAGGATCAAATTGCAGACATATTCACAAAACCCCTAGCCAAAGAAGCATTTTATAAGATTAGAAATGACATGGGAATGATTGAGTTAAGCTAGCATAAACTTAGGGGGAGCACCTGTTTAGGGGGAGCAATCCCACCTATCTCTTTCCTTACCCTCTATTCTTTTTGATTTATTGACAAAAAGGGGGAGAAAAATAGGATTTGAGGAAGAGAAGTGTAGATAAGTTTGGGGAGAAGAATAGCATATGTTTGAATTGCATGAGCATATGTTAAATGATTGCATGAGTTTTAGTATGATTTCAAAATGCATAATGAACATGATATTTTAAGCAATTGAAAAGTATACACTCAAATCGGTTTTGTCAATCATCAAAAAGGGGGAGATTGTTGGAAATATGTGGAAAACTAACTAAATCTATATTTTGATGATTAAATAAATCAATTTGAGTAAGTCTTGGCTACTAACAAGTTTGTGGAAATGTTTAAGGAATATTCATTTGAAGAAAATCAAGTATGGAAGCCAAGTCGTATACCAAGTCGACTCCAGGATCGACTTCAAGCATCCAGAGTTGAAAATGGGAGAAGAACAAGTGAAGTCGCAGGCCAAGTCGACTCCAGGTGCGACTTAGGAAACCAAGTCGCAGACGAAGTCGACTCCAGCATCGACTTCAAGCATCCAGAGTTGAAAAAGTGGAAACGGACATGACGAAGTCGCAAGCGAAGTCCACTCCAGGTGCGACTTGGGCGAAGTCGCAGACGAGGTCGACTCCAACTTCGACTTGAGGAGTTCAGACTTAAAGATTGAAGTTTCAATCTTATTCCAAGGATCCAGTTGGACTTTATCAAATCCAAATAAGATGCAAAGTTCATTCTCAAAAAGCAACTGAAGTTTCTTGAAGATCAAAAGCCAAGATTCATATTCAAAGTTCAAATCAAGTCTATCAAGTCCAAAGCTAATCTTCAAGCTGATTCTAAATGAAGAAATATCCAAGTCATGAAGACAAAGTTAACAAAGCTCAAGCCAGTTCAAGAAGATCAAGGTGTTCTTGCAAAAGACCACGCCAAGTCGCAACCCAAGTCGACTCCAGGATCGACTTGAGTTGAGGACTGAAGGCCAAGTCGACCCAGACTCGGACTTGGAACTCTGAAGAACTGGAGTCGCACATGAAGTCGACTCCAGGTGCGACTTGGAAGCCAAGTCGCAGGCCAAGTCGACTCCACATGCGACTTGGGTCGCAACGGTCGGAATTTATTCGAACGTTGGCGCATTAAATGCGCGCCACCTACCCTCTAACGTTCGGATTCCCTCCAAAATTATAAATAGCATTCATGGTGAACGAGGGAAGTAGCTGAGAAACATTAAGTGTGCTTAACTCCTATATTCAAGAGCTCTAAAGAGATCAAGCCATTCAAAGAGGAAGAACTTCACTTCAAGTTGCAAGAGCTATATTTCAGAATCTTCAAAGCCATTACAACAAGTTCTTCTCTGTGCCAAAACTGCTACTACACAACTGTAAAGTGTAGTTTTCTTATTGTTTAATTTGTATGTGTTAAACTTGATTTAGTTTGAGGAACTAAGATCAAGTATAAGCAAAGTAGTGTGTGATTGGAGTGTGACTCATCACCTACTTGTGCTGTGTTTTGTTGATGCCACCTAGAGCTAGAATCTAGAAGAGAGCAGTGGCTCTAATTGTATTGAGAGAATACAATAGTGGAACCCAAGTCACAAGGAGTGTGAGCTTGGAAGAGTGGAGTAGGGAGGTTGCCCGAACCACTATAAAAATCTTGTGTGTTTGATTTATTTATCTGCTCTCTATATTATATTGCTTTCCATTTCGATTCTTCATTAAGGGGACTGGATTAATCCGGGGTTAAGTTTCTGTTTAAGTTATAAATTTTTAAATACCCAATTCACCCCTCCCCTCTTGGGTTTTGCCATCAAACTCGGGACCAACATGTGGGACTCACTTGCCGCATCATTTAGCATATAATTAACACATATTTATACCCTTTAATGACATGGCAAAATATGGTCCATTTAAATTAGATAATTATCCATTAAAAATCCAACAAAAATCTATGCATTGAATCCATATTGTTGTCCACCCCTTTAACGTCCACTTTGCAGCAGCTTTGGTGTGATTTTCCACACCTAATTCCCTTTAATTAATAGGTAATTAACTACCCTAGCTAATAGCCTACTTAGGGGTCCACTTAGCTTATTAAAAAAATCATAAAAATCACATTTTTGGCCATGAACGTCCATATCTCCAATGTTGTCCACTTCATGCTCATGTGATCACGTCCATTTCAGCTGCCCCTTTTTGAATTTTTTTGACCAAAATGGCAGCTTTAATTAATGGACCATTAATCACCCTAACTAGGAACTTATTTAGGGGTCAAATTAGCTATAAAAGAATCATTAAAAAATAACAAAAGCAGCTTTGGACGTGCATCACCTCAAGTCTCCACCTTGCTGTCCATTTTGCATTCACATCCATATGCCTAGGATTTTGGCATTTTGTGCCAAAAAAATCCAACTCTAATTAATGTCACTAACCACCCTTGTCATGTAGCTCATTTAAATGCATAATTTATATTTTTAAAAAATCAAAAATTCCAGGCAACAGCCCCTTTGAACATTCATGTGTGGGCCACCTCCTCTACCTCACTTAAGCTAGCCATTTAGCTCCTTAAATTAATTTATTAATTACTTGATTTTATCATTTTAAAAAATTTATATATTCCATGTGTAATTACCTCCTTTTGACACCTCATTTTTGCCATTAAAAATATAATTAATCACCTTACTTTATCATAGATACAAGCTTACTTTATGGTGCACAAAAGTCAAAGGTGCATACCCCTTTTTCGTGCAACCATGATCCCATCACCATTAGCTTAATCAAGCCTCTCATTGCATTCATCTCATAATTTTAACAGTTCATTTCATATTTTTTCTCAATCCGACTTTTCTAGCTCAAGTTATGATCATTTGAAGTCATACTTGGATTTTGATGGTGATGATCGATTTTTCACCTAATTTCATTATTATTTTCATAATCCAACATTTTCATATGATTAAGCACAAAATTATCTGCTTATCTTTCAATTTTCATCTTAATCTTCCTTCCCAGCGTCAAATTATGGATTTTCTAGCATTTGCTAACTTAAACCCATAACTATCAACATAATCTCCATTAGTTAAACCTTAATATATGAGTTAATTATCCTCATTATAATCACATTCCCTAATCCTCATTAAGCCTCTTTAATCACATTGTCACATTTTGGCTTATACTCATTATTCATAATCATTTGCCCTAATTGCAATAAATCATCAAAATTGTAATAGGAAATCATTCATAATTCCACTAAATTATACGTGATCCACATGTATATGCCAAATGCATATACATAAGCCTTACTTGGGTCTGGGTATCACAACTTGCAAATAAGTTTTTGAGTTTTACTCCCATAAGATTTATGAAAAGCAAATGCGTTTATGAAAGAAAAGAAAAAGGGATTTAATTTATAGAAAGAAATTATTTGTGTTTTGACATGACACTTGAAAATAAACGATGATTTGAAAATGGAACATTTTTCTGAAATGGTTTATTATAAAAGTTTTGATTTCCCTTAACAATGAAAATACTTTAAAAATGCTTTGAAAATGTTTATACGGATGTTGTTAAAAGGGGTTTAAGGATCGTCAACCTGATAAGTTAATTTCACAAAATAAATTAATTTCGGTTTGCGGAATAGAATTCGAAGGGTTATGCAAGCGCTTCTTTACCTAAAATAATGACAAGAATAACATGTAGACAAGTATATGATACTAGGGTGGATCAAGGAGGATGATGCAATTGCATATCCTTGGTGTGTGAAAAGCCCCGAAAAGGAAATAAAGAAATGGTTAGTGAGAAGAGCTTTCTCTTTTTATATATTGAAAAGCTTTGAAATCCCTTTCTCATGATAATTTTAAGATTTATTATAAGAAACATTTTTAGAAAGATTGTTTTCTCAAACACTACAAATGCTTATCAAAATGTTTTACTTAAATATTTCTAAAATATTTAAAGGTGGTCATCCTAAAACTAGATTTCAAAGGATGTTTATGAAAACTTGATTAAAGTGGGTGCACATACTTTTCAAGATAGTTTAAAAGGACACGGACTGCGATCTGTGATGTTTTATGAAATCATGCTAGCATGTGGACATCTTTGATGTTGTAGGGTGCACCAGAACAATGAGTAGGTCAATTGTAAAGATGGTCACAGATGAGTCGACGCCCACTCTACATATGACCAAGTCACTAAGGGATGGCAGGAGGCTAGCAGCGCCTTCCCTAAGATGAGAGGGAGATTAAGGAACGGCTGCCTAGCTAGCGTGCTATTACATGATGGATTCTCTTCCAAAAGGTAGAATGACCACTTGGTAAGTGTCACTACTAGATGGGGAGAAATGCATTTGTATATGTTTGGCTTTTGAAAAACCCAGAAAACTAGGATATAAAATTATTTATATAGAAAAATTACCCTCAATGGGGTTATATGAGCCTATACAAAAGAGTTTACTCGAAAAACAGGGTGTTTTACACAAAAAGTGTAAATATCAACGTTGAGATGAAATAATTTCTATGCAAATGCATTAATGAAAAAGGATTATATGCATATACCTTGTTTATTTTAAACAAGCCCCAAAATGGGGTTATGAAAAAGAATTTACAAAAAAATTGTTCTAGGACATAAAAATGTCCATTGCCAAGAAGAGTTTATGTGAAAAGAGTTTTATGACATAAAAATGTCCATTGCCAAAAGGGTTTATGCGGAATGAGTTTTAGGACAGAAAAATGTCCATTTCCCAAAAAAGGTTTACGTGAAAAATATTTTTATGACATAAAGATGTCCATTGGAAAAATGGATTTATGTGAAAAATATCTTGGGACATAAAAATATCCATTTAAGGACAGAGGAAATTACCAAAAAAGATTTATACGTATATGCAGCGCCTTTGAAAAGCCCTGATGTGGGATATAAAAAGGTTTATATGAATATGTTTTACTGGAAAATACTTACCTAAAGATTAAAAGCTTGCTTACTGAGTTATCACTCAAGCTTTCTTTTTCCAAACCTCAGACAGGTACAGGGAAGCTCAAGAGGTAAAGAACTTAAGCAATTGAGGAAAAGTATGAGATGATATTTATGTGTGTGCTAAAATGATTAGCTATGATGTATGAAATAGTATGACTGGAATGTTTAAGGTATGTTGATGTATGTGAACTCACTGATAGTTCAGAACTCTATATGAGTTGATGGTTGAATGTATGTATACAAGTATGATGTTGAATATTTAATGATGAATGTACTTTACATGGTTATGACATGGCCAAGATTGATAAACCAATGATGTAAGAGAATAAGATGAAGTTTATGAATGATACGTATAGTTGATGATAACTACCAAGAAGTGAGATTATGAAAATGTTTACAAGGAAAGGGAACCAAGCAGTATTTAAAAAAAAATGCTAAGTGCGATGAATTACAAGTGTATCATTGCTTGTATGATGAACGGAGCGAAATGTGATGAGATGAATGACGAAGGGAAAAGGAATGAAACGAAAAAAAATTGGACGAGATCTAACTAAGAACCCGGCAGGTGATCAGGGCAACAATCCTAACTCATATTTACCAATCAACAACAATCTTGGAGTAAGGATTTGTGTGATGCCTCGGGTTCGGGACGACACAATTTGACAACCTATATGCACATGTATGGAGGAGATTGGATGACAAAATTTCAACACAAATGGGTGATTGAGATTGATGTAGCAAAATTAATTGAAAAGGGGGATGAACGGACACTTGGACGGTTCATATTGCAACAACAAAGTAAGGCAATTTAATGCCTTTAACCATGGTTAAAATGGGGCAAACCAAGGGTAAATTTTAGCCCTATATAAAGGAGGTAAAGGGGAAGCTCTTGGATGTTTTTTAAGGGCATCAAAGTGAGAAAAAAGATCCTAAAAAAGGGCAGCAAGGCAGCAACTACTCCATGTCCAACAGGTTTCAAAATTTTGATTTTTGTTTTGTTAATCATTTAGCGTATGCTATGATAAATTAACATTTATATGTTGTTGAAATCTAAATGTTCACATGATGTATGTATAAGAGAAAGGGACGTCCAAACAATAGGTTAAGTTATGTGTTATACTTTGATGATTTGTTACCCTATGCTAGGTAACGTCCAACGATGTTTATAATTAAAAATAAAATTCTTTTTGGTGATAATTTGAATACCATATGATGTATTGGTTACTAAATGATGTAATTAAGAGTGTTGAAAGCAAATATAGTTGTTGATTAAGTATATTTTATGTACGCTAATTGATATGAGATTATGAGGAGGAAACTCGTTTAAAACAAGGTTATATGTGGCTGTTTTAAGGAGAGTTATTATTACAGAAATTTTGCTTAAAATATTACTTGTTATATGATATAAACAAGCCTCTAAAGTGAACACCAAATTTATTAAGTAGTAGCCATACTTGTATGAAGGATTAACATGCAATTTTAGAGTCAATATATGCTGAATTCATACAAGTATAGGGCTGTTTTGATAAAAGGAATTAAAATCCAGAAATTTGATGAGGGAATTACTTAATATATTTTGTAAATGATTGCCTTGAAAGACTACAAAAGTTTAGTGTTCAAAGTAATCAATTTCTATACTATATAGGTATGAAAAGTGATTGTTAGATGGATAAATGTGAAGGTAAGAAATCTTGCTTGAACTTGGTTGTCAAAGTTTCAAGTAAGTGTTACATAAGTATTTGAATGATTAAAAAGAGATTAAATGCCCTAGATTAGGGTATTCAGTCAAGTGAGTGACTATTGAGTCAAGTAAATGACTCTTAAGTCAAGTGAATGACTCATCATTTGAAAATATATGTAACTTAAAAGATTAAAGTGTTCATCTCAAAGAAGAATTGAGTAAAGTTGAATTACTCAGGGTTATATATAGATTGAGATCATGTAAGGGTTCGGAACAAGTAATAGATGCATATAAATCCATAAGAAGGCAAGGCATGCAAGCATAAAATATGATGCAAGTATGAAAAGTAACCCCTTTTCATTTATATAGGAAAGGGCAAAGAGAGAGAGGAAGGTTCAAGTTGAACTAAAATAAGCAAGCAAGGCTTTGAAAATATTATTTTCCTTAAGTATTTGAAAATTGTTACAAATTGCTTTACTTGAATGTTCTTAAAATTGTTTGAGGGTGGCCATCCCTACATGTTTATTTGTTTTCATTCTCACAAACGAATTTGAATAACTGCTTTGTGAAAATGGTATTTGAAATGATTATGCAAAATTTAGAGCTATAAGCGGACCGATTGTCCCCCTCTAGTTTGACCAAGTCTTTAATATAGGCCAGTGGCTGATGGCGTTCTCCCGGGATTGGGAGCAAGATCAAGAGGGTGGTTGCCTAGCTAGCATATCACCCAATTATAAGGAAAAATGGTGCATCACATATGCATTGTTTTATGAATTTTCTAAGATTGGGACATGAAAGTATTTGATAAGAAAAATGCCTTTACGAAAATGTTTTGCTTCAAAATGGAAAATACTTTCTTATTGAGCATTAGTACTCATATTTTGTTTTTCCAAATCCTAGACAGGTACAAGGAGGATCAAGGAGTGTAGAAAAGGTTTGCATGTAGAAAAACTATGTTCTTATAGTCCTCTGATGCATTATGATGAATGATGTGTATATGAACATGATTTTATAGGGTAATGATGACCTTTGATGTAATCAATCATGTTTCATGTTATGACATGTATGATGTTATGAAAGCGATTTGAAATGGATTACAAGTGATAGATACTTGTAAAATTTAAAAATTGATTTAAATGAAAAAAAAATCTCGTTATGTGACTAGGGCGATAATCCTGACTCACGTTTACTAATCAATAATGGTCCTAGAATAAGGATCCGGTGCCTTGGGATGGGGGCGCCACATGCACTATCAATAAGTAGATATTCTCCAGCATGAGATAAAAGTTTTTACCATGGTTCAACCCACTCCTACATCACTGTCCTATAATACATAATGCATAATGTTGCATAATGCACAATTGGTGATTTTAAGAATTTTTGTCTAAGCCACATGGGACAAGGCCCACAATTCAGAATTTAAAATATAAAAAATGATCTCACAAGAGATAAGACACATCAGTAGTTTAAGTTTTGCAAATCATTAAAATTGTCTATTAATCTTTGATTTGGAGTACTTGGAAGGAAGTTAGAAGTAGGAATAGAGTTAACACAGGCACAACTTATCATGTAGGCATGAAAATACAGCTTTGAGCTGTTGAAAGTGGAGATGGTAAGTCAATAATGTGTAAGAAGGCACACATTTTACTACCCACATAGTATTTAGATTAGAATGATCCCATTTTTGTTGTTGAAAAAGACTATGGTAAAAAAGAGAAAGAGTTGTTCATGTTTGGACAAGTAGAGGTGGAAGATCAATCTTCTTTCTATCTATGGTCATTGCTAATGGTTGGCATTAGTGGCCAATAATGAAGGTGGTGGCTAGGAAGGAATTAATGAAGCTTCTTGCTACTTTTTAAAATATGATGTCAGATATACCAAAAATTGATAATGCTTAACTATGAATCTTGGTATTGGATGATGATTCTCAGTGTCTAATCCATGACAAAGCTTGCTGCCAGTGGATTTGGGAAACCCTAAGGAGAAAGGGCTAGTAGTTGTGAGAGCAGGAAAGGTTAGGAGAGGCATAGGTAGGAGATGGTCAGGAGGGGCGTGTTACTCGAATAGTTTTCTATGAAAGCCCTAAATCAATATTAAACTAAATTATAAAGTTGCATATTCGTGATTTGAATGTACAGTTTGATTCGATTTCAAAACACTACATATGACTTGTTAACAATTTCATGCATATTTTATTTACCTTTCTTTAAAATCAATTTAGCTATGTCAATAAACTATTTGAGAGTTTGTGATTTGTGAAAATTTTGGTTGAATTTGACTTCAATAGATGAATTCAATTCATGGATTAACTTGTAACTAGTTTTTTGTATGATATTGAAATTTAAAATTTTCAAATTATTTTTGTCAAAGTGAATATATAAAATATTGTGCTAATTATAAAATTCTTAACCAGAACCATCCAAGTTCCATGATTTAGTGTATGCTTCATGAACCAACAAAACTTGAAGCTATTTATTCTTAAAACAAAATAATATAAATAACATATTTTCTTGCTTGGTCTTCACTACCGAGTTATGTTTCATGTCTTAGTTTTTTTATTTACTTTTCATGATATTAATTTTTGTTTAGCCACCATAGACAAGGGTTTGAAAAAGATCCCTTTGAACACATTATCTAATTATATGAATTATAAGATGAACCTAAAACGTAATACATGAGAGCATTTTTTCTTGTGACTAAAGCATAAAGGCATTAAAATATCTATCAAACACCATACTCATGACATTATTGACTCCTTGCGAAAATCTTGACAAGGAGTAGAGTCTGCATGGAAACAAGCATAGGTGGGAAAGTGATTTTTCATATCTCCTCTATACACTTTCTAAAAAATAATTTAACATCTTAACTATAAACTACCTTAGTTTTTTATTTTTGTCCTTATATTGAAATAATTATTTATACAACTACCTTATTTGTTACTACTTTATTCCTATCATATTGCATTACTTTCGCTTTGTTTAAAAATATTTTCTTTATCATTTTCCCACTGTCCTCCTTGACCACATTGCTAAAAGCATCCTAAAATTTTATTTAAGGAAAAATGTTATGTGTGAACCAGACTTGATGAAGGAGTATTGAGTCTTGACTAGAATAAGGCGATCCACTGTCTTTCAACTTGTCCTAATTTTTATAGGGTTAAATCTATAAAGCTAATGCAAAAAAAAAGATGTTTTTACTTTTCCAAGTGACACCTTAACCTATGAAAGGAGATGTACTATTGATCTATGATGCTCATAATTACACATAAAGAGAGACTTCGTAACACTCATCAATACGAAAAACATAAATAATATTTGATAAGAGCTAATCGAGGAATTTTCGTCATACCCTCTCTAACTTTGTGTATTAGCATTTTGGACCTTCGTGTTTGTGTATTAGGATTTGAAACCCTATAAAATTTTAGTTTTTGCATAATCATGTCACTCATTGTGTTATAAAAGCTTCGTTAAGCCTTGTTAATTACAAAAATACCCATAAACACAAATATCTAGGCCTCCTCCTTGGACACCTCATCTCCTCAAGCCTTGGCCCCAACTGAGCCATCGAACTCTTGACGGACTATGCCCATGCCATCACTAGTTGAAACTCTAATCACACCCATCATCTGATGTGGATGCCAAACAAGTGGAGCTCATAGATCAACTTCTCTTAGATAAAACAAAGGTATATCATGCTTAATTTTCATAGTTGCAATTTTTAAGATTTTGCTTGAATGGGGTTGTTACCAGATTTAATGGAGTGTAGACAAGTGTGGAACCCCGATCTTTGAGACGTGTACAAAACCCTAGGGTTGTAAACCCTAGGTAATATATTTGAGAAATATATATTGATGGATATGAAATATATGGAAATGAAGGTTAAAATACTTATGCAGGAAATTCGGATGAATAGTGCACGTGAATAGTGAAATGTGAATAGTAAACGTGGGATTAAGGAAATATGTTAAGTTAATCACTTTGGATTAACTTAATCATAAAAGACGAAAATGGAAGCTTCCCACTACAAGACAAAAATGTTTTTTTTGGATTAAAATATGAATTTTCGGATTTTTAATTTATTTTTGAAGAAAATGAAGAAAAATTCATATCTTGCAATCCGGACATCGAATCAAGATGAAATTTTTTATGGGTGGCCAAGATATGATGATGGATATGATGAATGGTCCAAGATTAATCAAAGATCATGAATTAAGGGTCAAGATTAAATGTCATTTGAAAATTGAAAAAGTAACTTTACTTTTTCATTAATGGCATTTGACTTTGATTAATTTTAATTAAATAAAATTAATGCAAAGCCTGCAATTGCTGCTGGAGCATGGACTTTTGGGGCATGATCCAATGGCCCATGATCATCCTCATCAAAGATCAATGGCTAGAATTAATTTAGCCTAAATTAATTAATTTTTAAAATATAAAAAATAGGTAAAAATAGGGCAACAATCCTGAGTCACATTTACCAATCGACAAGATCTTGGAGTAAGAAAAAATGTGGACGCTCGGTTCGGGGCGCCACAGAGATTGGTATCAAAGCAAGGATTGGTAAATATGCGGGAAAAGAAGAAAATAAATGATGATGAAAGGATAGGTCTGATATCACAGAGTGTGATACTAGAACAAGGATTGATAAATAGATGTGGAAAGAGAAAAATTACGGGTGATAGAAAAGGAATAATACCACAAAAGTTGGTATTAAAATATGAATTGATGGATAGGCAAAGATAATGTCTATATTTATGAAGCTATGATATTTTTATGATGAGATAAGAATGGTATCATATCAAGGAATGGTAGATGAGTATAGAAGGAGAAAAACGAAAAGAAAGAAAAGGTATGATACCACGGGAAGTTATATCACAGCAATGATTGAGAGATGAATATACATCATGATATAAAATTGTAATGTCATAGATTGAAGAAGAAAAGGAAATTGTTTGGAATTATTTTCCAAACTCAATACATTTAAAGATAGGCAAGGAAGAGGAAGGAATTTCCTCCATACAAAATAGAAAGTTAGCAAAAGTCTCTTCTGACTTTTGAAAAAGATTAATGATGTTATGATGCAAAGATAATCTTTGCTATAAAATTAATTTTACACATATATGTTATGTGTATATGGGAAGAGAGCAGTGGATACTGAGCTCTTTATTGGAGATGGTTGATGATTGATGATTGATGATTGATGATTGATGATTCATGAGATGAAAATTGCGCAGCAAAAGCATGATGGAAAAAGACAGGTTTCGGGATGAAACCTAATGTAAGGGGGGGGAGGATTGTGGAACCCCGATCTTTGAGACGTGTACAAAACCCTAGGGTTGTAAACCCTAGGTAATATATTTGAGAAATATATATTGATGGATATGAAATATATGGAAATGAAGGTTAAAATACTTATGCAGGAAATTCGGATGAATAGTGCACGTGAATAGTGAAATGTGAATAGTAAACGTGGGATTAAGGAAATATGTTAAGTTAATCACTTTGGATTAACTTAATCATAAAAGACGAAAAAGGAAGCTTCCCACTACAAGACAAAAATGTTTTTTTTGGATTAAAATAAGAATTTTCGGATTTTTAATTTATTTTTGAAGAAAATGAAGAAAAATTCATATCTTGCAATCCGGACATCGGATCAAGATGAAATTTTTTATGGGTGGCCAAGATATGATGATGGATATGATGAATGGTCCAAGATTAATCAAAGATCATGAATTAAGGGTCAAGATTTAATGTCATTTGAAAATGGAAAAAGTAACTTTACTTTTTCATTAATGGCATTTGACTTTGATTAATTTTAATTAAATAAAATTAATGCAAAGCCTGCAATTGCTGCTGGAGCATGGACTTTTGGGGCATGATCCAATGGCCCATGATCATCCTCATCAAAGATCAATGGCTAGAATTAATTTAGTCTAAATTAATTAATTTTAAAAAAATAAAAAAATAGGTAAAAATAGGGCAACAATCCTGAGTCACATTTACCAATCGACAAGATCTTAGAGTAAGGAAAAATGTGGACGCTCGGTTCGGGGTGCCACAACAAGTCATTTAGATTTGGTGCTATCGAAATCCTAATCAAGGTGAGCAAGGGAGTATCACTAAGACTAACGAGGTAAAGTCAGTGGATGGCGACTAGATTTGTAGGTTATGGGGTTAGATTTTTCAAAGTAGTGATGGACTAATGAGATGGGTTAGGTTTGAATCAATGGAAGCCATGGCCATTGTGATTTGGGGATTATGGAATTTGATTGAGAAAATTAATCATTGTGGCTACTTAGTGGCATTTACATAAAAATGGATGGCAGCCATGGGATCGTGCTTCCAATGTATCGGTAGGAGAGATATCATTTGAATTCATAGAAAATCCTGGTAATGGATGATCATTACTTGTTGAATCGGTGGTGTTGGTTTGAGTAGATGCAAAAAGGGAAATTGTAGTTACACGAGGAGCCGTCGAAAATAACGGAGCTGTCGGATGGTGTGGAGGTCAGCTATTACATGATTTTGTAATGTTCTTTGGCTTCACATTAAGGTGGAGGATCTTCGGGCAACAATCATGGTGCAGGTATGCGAGCGCTATTGTGACATCGATGGAGACCCTATACCTTAAGCACTTGTCTCTACTACAGCTGCCTTGACAGCTCCATTTTTGAAAGATCCATTCGTCCAAAGAATCATTATTGACATATTTGTAGATGAGGAAGAGAGGCTCAACCAAGATGCAATAGTTGCTGAGCAGGTGGATGAGGTTGATGTGTTAGAAGTTGGCAATGGCCATCATCTAAGAGCAAAACTTTGCATCTCGTTGCTGTGTTGCCTTGATTCTTTTCACAACTACTACATGCCATTATGGAGGATGCATGTTAGCTTTTTGCTACTAAACATATATCTTGTAAAAAGTACTATAAAAATTCATTTTTCATGGAAAGACATAGATCATTCCATCTCCCTCATTGCATAGCATTCGAAATTGTCAATTCATAGTACTTTGTCCCATATGCACTTTTTTAATAAATACTAGCTAAGTTGTTTAACATTCAACCACTAAGAGCCTCATTAAACAACTAGAATGGTGTGTGATGAGCATTTTCTATTATGGATCCATGACAGTGTGTTGTAACTATTTAGAGAGAGAGTGTGGGGACCAGGTATTTTATTTTATTTTTATTTTCATTATAATCTTTCCTTGTTTATGAGGTAATTTACGAACATGCTACTAGGAATTAATGATGTTAATGGGATACGTAACATATATGGACATGGCATCTAGGGGACATATAGTGCATATATGCATGTGCTATAATCCTAGCATATTGGGTTGTATGGGACACCATTCATGAGCATGTTAGGACATGAGTATGAGTTATACATTAGCAGATTTCTATAGTTGCACTGCTTGGTTATGGTATGATTTATTGGATATAGATTTACAGGTGTATAATTGAGGCTCCATTGTTGAGCACTATGACTATCTTCCACCTCGCAAAGTAGGTACGGGGTTTGACCTGCTCGGTCAGGTTGCCGGGGTCAAGGAGGCGGCTCTCTCGGAGAAAATTTTAATTATTAAGTCGTATGGGTGGGAAAGCAAATTGCAAATTATGATTGGACTCAGCCCGTGCTCCAGCCCGGCCGCCTGACTCGCCCGACTATCTTTCCCTTTTCTTCTCTTTCTATTTTTTGCTTCTTCTTTTTTTTTTCCTTTCTTTTTAGTTCTATCTAGCCCTAGATTTTTTCAAAAACTCTACCAACTACTTTGAAGAACATCAATTCACATCAACGAAGCTCAGAACCTCAGAGATTTAAGTCTAGGGTCGCTGTTTTTGAGGGAAATCACGATCGAGGTAAGTAAATATTGCTCCTTCTCGATTTAGAGATGAAATCTTGTGTTAAACATGATATAAGGCTGGTGGGAATAAGTAGCTTTTAACAACTTCGTGGTTTGGGGTGTAGGGTTCGTAATAATTTAGGGTTAGTAGGGTTTATGAGGAATTTTCTGTTAATGTGTCATTTTTATGAAATAAATGACTCGTTAGCAATTTTTACATCATTAAAATGTGATGTTACATGATTCGGCTGAAATAAGAGTATGAACTAGAGGTTTCCCTTTTCGCACCTACCATGTGTTTGGTAAAATGCTTGTGTGACAATTGGTATATTGAATTTAAAGAAAACCTTGTAAATTTTGTTGATGTTGTGTGTGTGGTTTGTGACATTTATTCTTGTTTCTTATGTATGATGTGTTATTTAAGATGGGTGGTTGTAAAAGGGTTGTTCATAGCCCCTGATTGATATGAGGACAGGGTTGTTCATGACCATTGATTGACATGAGTATAGGATTGTTCGTGTCCTTTTCTTTATACATGGTTATATGCATGTGAGAACCAGGTATTTTATTTTATTTTTATTATAACCCTTCTTTATTAGGAGGTAATTTATGAACATGCTACTAGGAATTTATGATGTTAATGGATTAATAACTTATACAGACATTGTTGAGCACTACAACTATTTTCCACCTCACAGAGTAGGTACGGGGTTCGACCTGCCCGGTCAGGTCCCTCTTCTTCTCTTCCTGTTCTCTGCCTCATCTTTTCTTTCCTCCTATTCAGTATGATCTAGCTGTGGATTTCTTCAAGAAATCTCTACTAACTGCCTTGGAAGTCATTGATTCCAGTCAAGGAAGCTCCGAATTTCTGCAATCCAAGCCCAGGGTTGCTGTTTTTGGGGAAAATCCCGATTAAGGTAAGTAGATGCTACCCTTCCTTGATTGAATGATGAAATATGGTATTAAACATGATGTGAAACTGGGGGGGTGCATGACACCCAACAAATCCATGGTTTGGGGCGTAGTGTTCGTAAAAGCTAGGGTAAGTAAGGTTTGAGGGGAATTTGTCATGAATGAGTGAATTTATGAAGTAGAGGACTCGTTAGCAGCTTTTGTATTCTTAAAATGTGATGTTAGATGATTCAAATCAAACGAGGGTACTAACTAGAGCTTCCTGTTTCTGTGCCTACCATGTGTTTGTTAAAATGCTCGTGTGGCAGTTTTATGCATTGAATTGAAAGTAAACCTTGTTGATGTTGTATGTGCGGTTGTATGTGTGGTTGTGGCATGTATTCTTGTATGTTATGTATGAGGTGTTATTTAAAACGATTGGTTGAAAAAGGGTTGTTCATGGCCCTGCTTGACATGAGGAGAGGGTTGTTCATGGCCCTTGATTGACATGAGTGGAGGATTGTACGCGTCCTTCTATTTATATGTGATTATATGCATACGATCTTGGGAGTGGGTATCGAACCCATCTGTTTTATTTTGATCATGACATGCGCATCCAAAACTTTGCTTATTCCACTTTGTGCTAACCATTATCTACTTACTGAGTCTATTTAGACTCACATGATTTGTTATTCTTTTTGTTCTTTAGATCCCAGGTCAGGTGGGGAACCTCAAGATGGGGAAAGTGGAAGACCAAATCTTGGAAACCATTAGAACATCTCTAATTAAAGTTATTTTAATGTTATTCTCTTTTGACATTAGCATTATGTAGACGGTTATGGAACTAGATTTGACCTTGTGAATAGATTGTATTCAATATTTTGAATTGGATTACGATTTATGTGGATGCGTGTAGTTATGATCATTCGGTTTGCTTATTGTGTATGGATAAGTTTGAATGATTTCCTTCCATATGAATTCTCTTATCATATGAAGATACAAATATATAACTATAGAGTTGAATGTCACATATTGTAATGAATTTGAATTGCTTATGCATAACAGGTTGTGTATTACATACCACCCCTTATATATTATGGGAAGATGCTGCCGAAATTTTCGTAGGTCATATGGTACCCTTTTGACTAGTTATCACGAATATTTAGAATTGGGGCGTTACAATGCATATGTTCTTAGAAGTGGGTGTTGGACCCATATGTCTTACATTAATCATGACAAGTGCACGCAGAATTTTACTTATTTCCACTTTGTGTTAACTACTATCTACTTACTGAGTCTATTTAAACTCATATGGTTTGTTATTTTGCCTTTAGATCACAGGCCAGTGAGGAGCCTCAATGTGGGACAAGTGGAGGACCTAATCTTAGAGACCATTAGATTAACATCTCTAATCACAGGTATTTTGGAATTTATGCTCTCTTTTGATATTAGTATATGTAGGCAATTACTCAGTTAGATTCAACTTTGACAAATATATTGTATTTAGTATTTTGAACTTAATTACAATCTATGTGGATGCATATATATGATCCTTTAGTTTGCGTGTTGTGTGAGGATATATTTCAATGATTTTCCTACTATATAAATGTCCTTATTATATGAAGATACAAGTATATAAATTTAGAGTTGAAAGTCACATTTTGGAATGAAATTAAAATGCTTATGAATAACACGTCTTGTATTCCATACCACCCCTTATATATCTAGGTAATGGGCGTTATAGATGTAGCTGAGAAATCATTGAATGAGCATAACTCTCATCTCTAAGAGCATTAAGTGTTCAATCCAACATCTAGAAGAAGAACCTTGCTTCCAAACTGTTAAGAGCTGCTTGCTGAATCATTAAGCCTACGTTACAAGTTCTTCTCTGCACCAAATCTGCCTCTACAAACCAGTAACGTGTAGAAACTTTCTTTTTTTATTTCTTGTTGTATTGAACTTGATTTAGTTTGGGTAACTAAGATCAAGTGTAAGCAAAGTAGTGTGTGATTGGAGTGGAACTCGTCACCTACTTGTGCTGTGAATTGTTGATGCCCCCTAGAGTTGGAATCTAGAAGAGAGCAGTGGCTCTAGTTGTATTTGTGAAATACATAGTGGAACCCAAGTCACAAGAGGTGTGAGCTTGGAAGAGTGGAGTAGGGAAGGTTGCCCAAACTACTATAAAATCTTGTTTGTTGATATTTATTTATGCTCTCTGTACTATATTGCTTTCCATTTGTTTCTTCATAAAAGGGGACTAGATAAATCCGGGGTAAAGTTTCTGTTTAAGTTGAAAATTTTTAAAATACCCAATTTAACCCTCCCCTCTTGGGTAATTGCCATTAACTCGGGACCAACAAGTGGTATCAGAGCGGGTCTTTGAGTTTTACCAAAGAGATCTTTTGATATGGCATCCCAATCTACTTTCAGTCCCACTTTTGCAGAAGGTCAATCTTTTACTAGGCCACCATTGTTTGATGGGAACAATTTCGGCTATCGGAAGCTACGTATGAAACAACTCATCATGGCTACAGATATGGACTCTTGGATTGCTATCTAAGACGGTGTGACTTTGCCAATCGATGAAAGAGCTTCCAAATGGACCGATGAGGAAGTAAAAACTGTTAAGAGCAACGCTAAAGCTATGAACTCACTGTTTTGTGCTCATACCGCTTCTGATTACGATAGAGTATCCTCTTGTCTAACCGCAAAAGAAATATGGGATACATTAACATCTATCTATGAAGGAACTTCTCAAGTCCAAGGGACAAGGAGAAATATTTTGATTGGAGAGTTGGAAAGCTTTATAATGCTAGATACAGAAAATATTTTTGAAATGTTTGCTAGATTCTCAAAAATTACTAATGCTTTGAAAGGTCTTGGAAAGGCAATTTCTGAATCTGAACAGGTCATGAAAATTCTAAGGGTGCTACCTGAATCGTGGACTTCGAAAATTACTGCAATAAAAGAAGCAAAGGACTTGAATACATTGAAGCTAGAAGACCTTATTAGCTCACTAATGTCACATGAGCTAATCAAGAAAAGAAATGAAGATCACCACAAAGGAAAGAGAGCAATTGCACTAAAAGTCACCCATAACTCGGATGAATCCACCTCATCATCTCACAATGACGGTGAAGACATTGCTCTACTTACTCGCAAATTTTGAAAGTTTGTGAGAAAAGAAAAGAACTTCAAAGATTTTAAAGAAAGACCTCAAAAAGAGAAGAAGAAGGAGGCTACAAAGTGCTATAGATGCGGCGGTATGGGACATATGCAAGCTCAATGTCCTACACCGGAAGAAAGATCAAATGATCAACAAGAAAGGAAGGAAAGATATGAAAGCTGAAAATTTCAAAGGCCGAAGGGAAGAGGAATGTACGTGAATGAAGAAACTTCATCAATAAGTAGCTCCTCAACTGATGATTTTGAAGCGGCAAATTGTGCAAGAATATGCTGCATGGCACGGATTGAGCAAGAAGAAAATTTATTGTGTTTAAACACAACGAAAGTTTTGGAAGAGCAAACCACCTCAACAAAGTGCACAAGTAATGAAGAGGTAACTTCAAAATTTTTCTATTCTCAATCTTCTCACTCTTCTATTCAAGAATGTCTCAAATGTGCTGAATTAGAAGAATTACAACATGCATATGATTCATTATATGAGAAAATTAAAAAACTAGGAAATAAGTTATCACTAAAGAGACAATAATGCAATTCCATTATTATTGTAAATGGAAAACTAGCTGAAAGTACATCAAAACTGAAAGAAGAAAATGAACTACTATTGAAGAAAGTAGAAAATTTGAAAAAGGAGAATGAATCCTTAAATGAATCATTAGCTAAATTCTCTAATCCAGGAGAAAATGTGAAAATGTTTCTAAACATGACCTCTCAAAACAATAAAAGAGGTCTTGGATACTCAACATTTGAGCAAGGAGAAAGTAGCAAATTATGTGTGCCAACACTTGGGAAAAATCAAACTGCACCTATCTATAAGCCCAAAGGGAAACATATTATATGGACTAGAAGGCCAACTTTTGAACCACTACATACTTGGAGACCTACTCCTAGATTACCAATGGCTTGCAATTTTTGCAACAAGATGGGTCACAAGATTCATAGATGCAACTTTAAGAAATTATATGACCATGGTGCAAAATTAGTTTGGGTTCCAAGAAACACAAGATTTGGGCTTTCAAAGATAGAACAACAAAGATTAAATCAGTTTACTAACCCAAATGGACCCATAAAATGGGTACCAAAGAGATAAGAGTTATTTGTTCATTTTTCAGATATGTTTCAAGGCAAAGGGAAGCAACGTTTGGTTCATGGATAGTGGTTGATCAAGGCATATGACCGGTGAAAGAAGTTTATTTCATAAACTCAAGCCTTGCAACGATGGAACTGTTGCTTTTGGAAATAATGACAAAGGTAAAATCAAAGGTAAAGGAAACATTTATAGTATTTCAAATGCATGTATGGAAGATGTATTATTTGTTGAAGGACTCAAGCACAATTTAATAAATATTAGCCAATTATGTGACAAAGGATACAAGGTTGTGTTTGAATCATCTATATGTAATGTATTTGATGGAGAACATATCATGTTTAGCAGAAAAAGACATGGAAATGTATATTTGGTTTCACTTGATGAACTAGATGATCAATGTCTAATGGCCATTGACAATGATCCATGGGTTTAGCATAAGAGGCTTGGGCATATAAACATGACAAATATAAAGATCCTATGGAAGAAGAGTTTGGTAGAAGGATTGCCTAAATTGAAATATGACAAAGATAAAATTTGCAAGACATGTCAATTGTCAAAACAACCTAAAATGCCTTTCTCTACCAAAAAGGAAATTTTCACCACTAGGCCACTTGAATTGCTACACATGGATCTATATGGGCCATCCGACAATTTAACCATTGGTGAAAAGAAATATGTGTTTGTAATAGTTGATGATTTTTCGAGATTTACATGGGTAATTCTCTTAGCTAGCAAAGATGAAGCCTTCTTTATGTTTGCAACTTTTGTAAACTTGGTGCAAAATGAAAAATAAAGTACTATTATGACCATTAGAAGTGATCATGGTGGTGAGTTTGAAAATAAACGATTCATAGAATTATGTAATGAAAAAGGAATTCACCGCACATTTTCGGCACCAAGAACTCCACAACAAAATGGAGTAGTTGAAAGGAAAAATAGAACTATACAAGCGATGGCTAGAACATTGCTAAATGAGAGTAAATTATCCAAGAAATTTTGGGGTGAAGCTATAAGTACAGCTTGTATGTGTTGAACCGTGTTACCATTAAAGCTATCTTGAAAAAGACCCCATATGAGCTATGGAAAGGTAGAAAACCAAATATCTCATATTTTCATACCTTTGGTTGCACATGTTATGTTTTGAACAATGCAAAAACCAACTTGGAAAAACTGGATGCTAAGAGTGATGAGGCAATATTCCTTGGTTACTCATCAAATAGCAAAGCATATAAAGTCTTCAATGAAAGGAACCAAGTTGCAGAAGAGTCAATACATATTTTTTTTGATGAATTTAACCCATGCTTCAAAAGAAAAGATGATTTAAGTGATGCAGATGAGATAACAAGTAGCCTTGAAAAATTGCATATGGAGAAGCAAGAAGAATCCATGAAGGAAAGGGTAAGTGAAGGTAATAATTCCTATAAACCTCTAACTGATTTAAAGTTCAAAAATGCCCATCCAATTGAACAAGTTATAGGGAATGTCTATGAAGGTGTAAAGACTAGAAGGTCAAAATAAAATATTTGTGGACAATACGCCTTTGTATCCAAAATTGAACCATCCTCTATAGACCAAGCTCTTGATGATGAAAACTGGATCATAACAATGCAAGAGGAATTAAATCAATTTGAAAGAAACCAAGTTTGGCATCTTGTTCCAAGACCAAAAGATTGCATTGTTATTGGCACAAAATGGGTCTTTAGGAACAAATTAGATGAAAGTGGACTTGTGGTGAGAAACAAAGCTAGACTTGTGGCAAAGGGATACTCACAAGAAGAGGGAATAGACTTTGAGGAATCCTATGCTCCGGTTGCTAGATTAGAAGCTATTCGTATCTTACTAGCTTTTGCATCTCACATAAACTTTAAATTATTTTAAATGGATGTTAAAAGTGCATTTCTAAATGGTTATATAAATGAAGGGGTGTATGTTGAACAACCACTTGGATTTGAGGAGAAAGATCAATCTAAATTCGTATACAAATTAACCAAAGCATTATATGGATTAAAACAAGCTCTAAGAGCTTGGTATGAGAGATTAAGCAAATTTTTGATTGATCATGACTTCCAAAAGGGAAAGGTAGACACCACTTTGTTTATCAAGTACAAAGAAAAAGATATCTTGATTATTCAAATTTATGTTGATGACATTATTTTTGGTGCTACTAATGAGATTCTTTGTCAAGAATTTTCTGAGCTTATGCAGAAAGAATTGAGATGAGTATAATGGGGGAGTTGAATTTCTTTCTTGGACTACAAATTAAGCAATAAAGTGAAGGGATCATCATAAACCAGTCCAAGTATATCAAAGAAATGTTGAAGAAATTCGGTACAGAAAATAGCAAAGGGGCAAACACGCCTATGAGCTCAACCATTAAAATTGACAAAGATGAGAAAGGCAAACCAGTCGATTTAAAATTATATAGAAGTATAATAGGCTCTTTATTATATTTAACTGCTTCTAGACCCGATATTTTGTTTAGTGTTTGCATGTGATCTAGATTTCAATCATGTCCAAAAGAATCACACTTGGTAGTTGTAAAAAGAATGTTCAGATATTTAGTAGATACTACCAACATAGGACTTTAGTATCCAAAGGGTTCTAATTTTTATCTAATCGGCTACTCGGATGCGGATTTTGCCAGCTACAAGGTAGATAGAAAAAGCGCTAGTGGAACATGTTAGTTTCTTGGGAACATGGTTTTCAAGAAAACAAACTAGTGTTGCTCTATCTATGGCGGAAGCTGAATATGTTGCCGCCGGGAGCTGTTGTGCTCAATTGCTTTGGATGAAACAACAACTTAGGGACTATGGCATGAATTTTAAAGATATACCTATTGGATGTGATAATACAAGTGTCGTATGTTTAACTAAAAATCCAGTATTGCATTCTAGGACCAAGCACATAGACCTTAGACATCATTTTATTAGAGAACATGTAGAAAATCATGATATATGTTTAGAATATGTGAGAACAGAAGATCAAATTGCAGATATTTTTACCAAACTTCTAGCAAAAGAACCATTTTATAAAATTAAAAATGATATGGGTATGCTAGAATTAACTTAGACAAGCACACGCTAAGGGGTAGCACAGGTTCAGGGGGAGCAGCCCCGCCATTCTCACCGGATTAAACCGCTCAATCTCTATTTTTGATCAATTGACAGAAAGGGGGAGAAGAGATCGGGATTTGAGTCTCCGTTTTAAATGCATGTATGAATGGTTTTAAGTCTTAAATGTTTGTATGAATGATTTTAACTTGTGATATATTGGAAGAAATATGTATGTTAAACTCATGTTGTTTAACTTGTGATTTATTGGAAATATATAAAAATCAAAATGCAAAATGGTTTGTTTTAAAGACATTGAAAGGTATATACTCAAATCAGTTTTGTCAATCATCAAAAAGGGGGAGATTGTTGGAAACATGTGAAAAATAAGCTAAGTTTCTGTTTTGATGATTAACAAACCAATTTGAGTAAGTGTTGGTTACTAACATGTTTGTGAAGATGATTGAAGGTTATAAAAATGAAGAATATGAAGCATGGAAAGTCAAGTCGATTTCCAAGTCGACTCAGGCATCGACTTAGGCCAAGTTGATCCCCAAGTCGACTCCAGTAGCAACTTCAGCTCGTCATTTTCATCTAGAGTTGAAATCGGGAACGAGAGCTGCCAAAGACGCATCCCAAGTCGACTCCGCATGCGACTTGGGTGAAGTCGGAGACCAAGTCGACTCCAACTTCGACTTTGAGGCGTCATTTTCATCCAGAATTGAAATCGGGGATGAGAGCTGCTGAACTCGCATCCTAAGTCTACTTCGCATGCGACTTGGGTGAAGTCGCAGACCAAGTCGACTCCAGCATCGACTTCAATCGGACAGGGCAGAAACTTCAGAAGTCAAGTTGAGGATTAGGTCGATTTCAAGGTAGACTTGAGTCAAGTTGAAGACCAAGTCGACTTAGATATTTGAGTTGGAACATATGAAGATTAATCCAAGTCCAAAGCAAGCAAGATGCATGAATTCAACCATTCTAATCAAAATATATATTGAACTTATTCATGCATATATTCAAGATTTCAAGGATTCAAAGTTTGCAAGTCACGGAGCTAAAAGGACATCAAGCTGGGATGATTATACTGAGTTGCAAAAGATATAATCATGGGAAAAACAACCAAACATGAAGAAATTCAAGCAAGCAAAGCATTCCAAGGATTTCAAGTTCAACTAGCAAGCTGAAGAAGTGAAGTCGCACCCGAAGTTGACTTCACCTGCGACTTGGGTTAAGTCAAGGACCAAGTCAACCTAGATTGGAACTTGAAGAAGTTGCGGAGAGCTGAAGTCGCACCCGAAGTCGACTCCATCTGCGACTTAGGCAAAGTCGCACTCGAAGTCGACTCCACCTGCGACTTGGGTCGTAACGGTCGGAAAATTTCTAAACGTTGGCGCATTAAATGCGCGCCACCTACTTCTAAATGTTCAGATTCCCTTAACAATTATATAAGGCATTCAATATGAACGAGGAGGGTAGTTGAGAAATCATTGAATGAGCATAACTCTCATCTCTAAGAGCATTAAGTGATCAAGCCAACATCTAGAAGAAGAACCTTGCTTCAAAATTGCCAAGAGCTGTTTGCTGAATCATTAAGCCTACGTTACAAGTTATTCTCTGCACCAAATCTGCCTCTACACAACAATAACGTGTAGAAACTTTCTTTTGTTATTTCTTGTTGTATTGAACTTGATTTAGTTTGGGTAACTAAGATCAAGTGTAAGCAAAGTAGTGTGTGATTGGAGTGGAACTCGTCACCTACTTGTGCTGTGAATTGTTGATGCCCCCTAGAGCTGGAATCTAGAAGAGAGCAATGACTCTACTTGTATTTGTGAAATACATAGTGGAACCCAAGTCACAAGAGGTGTGAGCTTGAAAGAGTGGAATAGAGAAGGTTTCCCGAACCACTATAAAATCTCGTTTGTTGATATTTATTTATGCTCTCTGCACTATATTGCTTTCCATTTGTTTCTTCATAAAAGGGGACTAGATTAATCCGGGGTAAAGTTTCTGTTTAAGTTGAAAATTTTTAAAATACCCAATTCACCCCTCCCCTCTTGGGTAATTGATATTAACTCGGGACCAACAATAGAGAGGTCATACCTTGGATTGATCAAATCAGAAAAGGGAAGAAATTTTGGCAAAGATAGTCCTCATTTGTTTGCCAATCTATCTCTTAAACCTTTACTTTCCCATCATCATGTCTTTAACTCTTTGCTTATAAATCATTCATTTCTTTCCTTTTGCATTTCTATTCTTGATGCTTCTTTCCCTCCATTCTGCTTTTTTCAGCGCCCACTAGTTCTCGCGGTCATCTTGTAGACTACAGATGAAGCTCGAGCTTCCAAGTGAGAATCTTATAATCCGGCCCATTCATTCAACCGATCGGTCCATATGATATGATTAAAATGTCACGAATGGGAATTTCTCATTCCCCTCAAACATATTTCTCAGTCAAAAAATATCAATTTAATTTTTTTGTTTCACTAAAACGCAGGTATAATGTTGGGGCTGACGAAAGAGAAGATGAGGTGGTCCAAGGAAGAGGGCTTAGTTGTTTATGCATGTGTGTATTTTTTTCATTGCATACAGTTTGACGTATCGTGAGAGTAGAGGGTTGAAAATTCAAAAGTTAAAACTTCACAAGGTCTAATATGCTAATACTTCTGAGTGCAAAATGCTAATACACAAGGTTATAGAGGGCATGACACAAATTCCCCAAGGCTAATCTAATCCTAAGCAAGAATTCTGGCAAAAATAGCCCTTGTAATACAAAGCTATGGATAATCCCTTTCGCTCAAAAAGCTGCGCTAAAATGGCTGACATTATGATGGCCAATTGCAAAAAACTCACTTTAGGTAGCTAATCGATATAACCACCTTCAAGCCAATTGAAGCCACTCAATCGAAAATGTGATGCTAGTGGTATCGAAGAAGAAGTTGGCTCAATCATCATAAGACATATGTGGTCATCCTTACCAACCTCTCAACCTATCAGAAGTAGCCATATAACCCTACCAAGGATATCATAGAATCATAATGTACTGGACTCGGACAATAAACACATGAGGATGGCCGGTTGACACATTTATAAAAGCCCATGAGTTCCCTCAATGGAAAAAAATCTCAGAGAAAAATCGGGAGAAATCACCTTGTGCTTATATTTCATTCCTCACAACCTCACTAAATAATTATGGATCTTTGGCTGCTTAAGAATAGATGATTTTCGGTTGATCTCATCTTCATGAATCACTCTTTCTCCACATAGAAAACCTTATTTATCCTCTCTATCTATCTATCTTTCTTTCTCTTCCTTGATTAATGTTTTGAATCCTCATATAGGTCCTCATGGCATCGTTCGTGGGAAATGACTAATTAAGATATTGTTGATCTTTGTTGTGTCAATTCTATACCTCACAAATCAAGTATTTTCATGCTTTGAACATTTATTTAAATTGCGATTTTAAGATTTTAATACCAAAATTAGCTCAATATAGTGCAAGTGCTAATAGCGAATGTTGTTTATGAAATTAGAGGAAATGAGCACAAAACTAGAGTTAAGAATTAGAGACTTGGAGGTTAAAAATGAAAACATAATTCAAGAAGAATAATTTGAGGAGAAATATTGAGTGAAGACAGTGTTAAACACGTAAAAAGTGTGTTTCAGAAGATCCAACATGGTTTAAAGAATGTTAAGCTGAAAACTAGTTGAAATGAAGTAAATATTTTTTCTCCAGTGTGGAACATGACATGGTTTAAATCGTGTCACACCTTGATGTGGACTTGTTGCATCAATTTTGTGTTATTTTGCATAATTTTTTGAAAAAACTATATAAAACCTTGTATTACATAAATTGGAGGATCTTTTGGATGTTTTTGAAGATAAATTTGGTGTCTTGAATTTAGAGAAAGCAAGGAGTGAAGGAAAGGAGGAAGAAGTGAGTTTTAGAGAGAAGTTCGAGACACCATTAATGAACAATACATAATAAGCTTTCAATTCACATTTTCTTTGATTATATTATCTTGAATTTATAGAGTTTTCAATAATCCTATATCATTATTTACATTGATCCAAATCATGTCCGACTAAGTTTTTCTGTGGTTTAGGGATATAACATTTGATACTATGCATGGATGATTGAATTCAACTTATTATGAAAGATATTATGTGTTAATTTGATATCTTGTGCATGGTGTATGGTCCCACACTTTGACATGATTTTATATTTAGGTGAAAGAACCGAAAGGATGTCTAATGTATGATACTCGAAATATTAAACATAGAAGTTTAAAACATGAAAATAGGCATGATACCTTTCAAGAATTCTACAAACTACCACAATATTTAACGGATTCTAATCAACATATGTGGTTATGAAGATCATTGTATGTCTTTCAAGCCTTGAGAGAGGATGATGGATTACTTGAGGGTTTGTTCTCCTTTAATACAAATTATCTGGATTAAACAGGCATGTTAATCATCCATTGTAGAAAATTCATTTGTGAAACCATATATCCTAGATATCTCATAACCCTTGATTCTAAACCTCTGTCTCATTCCTAGATCAATTCTCTTTTAGTCATTCCATACTCGTTTTATTTGTTTTGCTAATTTCAAAGTACCAATGTCAAAGTAGTCTTGAGTTTTTGAATTCCCTATGGTATCAATAACTTTATACTACAGGTTACAACAAGTGTACTTACAAGACCTTAACAAGTATTTTAGTGTCGTAGCCGATGATCAATGCGAAAGTTAGATTTATAGAATTTAGTTACTCTAAACAATTTTTTTTCTTTTTTCTTTTTGAAAAAATAGATAAAATTTTATAATCAATTGTATGATGATAAGATGGCTATTAGATCATTACAAGAAGACAAGATGGACCAAATTGATAAGTTATCAAGAAAACTTAGACGAGTTAATTATGAAAGAACACTTTTGTTGGTCTAATGATTACTTTCTCAATTTGTACAAAATTGCTTTCCACTTCAGTCACATGCATTAAATGTTGAAAATGTATTGAAAAAATTTTCTTCTTCCATTCCACAACAACCAACACTCCACTATAGCTTGAAGAATCTTATACTGAAAAACTATAAAACAACTTCTTATATAGTATAGAATACAAGAGAAGTTTATATAATAACAAATGTAATGACTTGATCAATGAATCGACCAGCTTTTTTAGATGCAGATCAACTAACTACACATATTCTGATTCTAGGAAAGCATGTTGTGCAATAATCCAGCAATTAAAATGGGAATTTTGATGAGCCTTTTAATGAATCATTGTCGCCTATTTTTCTACAAGTGTATGGGTTACGCAAGTAATATAATAAATCAGTAGAGTTATCGTTCCCACAAAAATATAAATGCTTAATATTCACATAGTACTAAAAATGAAAAATTATATTATAATTAGAGGATTTTAAATGAAAATTAAGATGTTTTAAAGTGAAAAAGAAAAGATGAAGAAGAGTAAGAAAAGATAGTTTAGTATGCATAAGAGTAAAATAAACATGAAACTCTTACCAATGGATGAGCCTAGGATTATAATTTTACTTTCTTATCCTCATGATCTATTATAATTTCTTAACTTATTTTATTAACATGGATTACTAGTTTAGGAAAATATTATTTATACTCTTCTTTCAATGGTTGTATAAATCTTGTCTATTAAATTTAAACTTCTAATGTAAACCATAAGAACTTAAAATAACAAGTAAGCATTAATTACATCCCTAATATTGACTACACATGGCTAATAAGTATTTCTTTACATATTAGCAAATCTAACATATCCCACTAGATGACACAAATTCAAGATTATGCATAGATCATGTGTTACTTAAATTGTGGTCCAATTCCATGTTATCTATTTCGATCATAACAAAAAATTTATAAACAAATCTATAAGGTGGTCAATCTCATAAAAGTGTTAAGAACAAGCTAAGTAAATAATCCAGTATTGACATTAGAAATCAAAGGAGAATTATAATTTAATCATGGTTCAAAAATAAGAGCCATTTCAACCTTAGATTGGTTTTTTTAGCCCCACATAATTACAATGTACACAGAGCTAAAATTAAAATTAAAATTAACATCCATTTCAAATACATAGAAAATCAAACATAAAGAGAAGAAAAAAATCTACTCCTTTAATGATGATCTCGGCTTCCACACTTACTTTAAGTCTTCAGCCTTTTGCACGTCTCCACTTTCTCCCTAGAATTGTGTCCTCAAAAGCTGCTCTCATCCCTTTTTATATATTTGTAATTGCGTTAAACTAAACTATGAGTAGCCTACTTACGCTACTTGACCATTACGCATTTCTAGCATGCTTGCATGTGGACTGCTACTTGTGCATGTATAGTTGGACTTCCGCATAATGGTTGCCATCAATATTATTTGGACGACCGGGTTATCTTGGACTGTAGCTGTGAAACCGTAACCCATGTAGGACCCATATGTATGCATTAATCATGTATATGATATTTATATGTGAATTATTGAATTACGAAGATTTTATATGATTTTGCTAATTATTGCAATTAGGTTATGGATTAGCAATAATGATGTGATTAAGCATTTTGAGTTAAAATGAGACAATAGGATTAGAGCATATTGATGTTGATTTAAATATACAAATATATCATGAAAAATTATTTTCCATATGAATTATGGGAATTTATATGATAATTGACAAGTTTAATGGAAAAACATTGAAAAATTCATAACTCAACGCCTGTAAGGCGGATTCAAGTGAAATTTGAAATGGAAATTAATAATGTTGGGCTTGGTATTATGAAATTAATAAGTTATGAAAATTCTTTATGAAATGAGAGTTATGATTTATTTATCATATTTCAATTTCAACTGTTAACTTTAAACAGCTATAACGGGAGCTAGGAAATTCAGATTGAGATGAAATTTGAAACGGTTGAATGAAATTATCAGATGTTTGTTTTGGATGGCTTGTATTTAGCATGAAATGTTGGGAAAATTCCTACAATGAAAAAGGTAAGTTTGGCTGACTAATGCTCCACATGAGTACATTGCATTTAATGTTAGAGTACCGAGCATAAATGCATGATGTGAATGAGATTTGAGGTGGAAATTGCAGGCCATTTCTAGGGTATTTTGTGAAATTATTTGAAATGCAAAAATTTGAGAATTATCCATCCATTGAATGCATATGATGATGGAGCTACAAAAGGCAAAACCTAACATAGAGGAGGTGGCATAAGGGGACGTTCAAGGGCTGCCAAGCTGATTTTTTTTTAATTGTTAATTTTTTAAAATATGCATATAAGTTGCAGGGATGAAAGTACATGAGATGTGCATATAATTATGAAGATTCGCAGCAATAAAAAATTGGAAAAGGCAAATATATGCAGCTGAAACATGGACAGCAAATGGGGATGGAAAATGTGGTTTGAAATGTTAAGTTGCTGAAATTTTTGCTAAATTTATTTACAACAAATTAATACATGAATTAATGGGTAAGTAAGTGTACAATTTAACCTTAAATAATGATTGAAAAAAAATGGGAAAAATGGCCACAAAAATGGGCAGCAAATGATGTGCTTGGATGGACACACTTGGATGGCTATGGATCAATACCATTTTCTGATTTTTGTAAAATGGTAAAATCCCATTTTACTAGGCTGAAATTTTACTAGCACATAAGGTAGATAAGGGATCATTTAAGATTGTGGAAATTGCACAAAATGTGGGGCCCACAACTGGAAAAATTCCAGCAACTATAAAACCCATGCACGTAAATATGGAATGGCCTTTGGGAAATCGCCTAAGTGCTGAAAACGTCCCATATAACAGCAGCAGCTCACGTCCATATTTTCTAGACAGAAGAAGAAAAACAAGGAAAAAAAGGGAGGAATTGAGGAGGAAACCATCTTAAAGGATTACCATTTGATTTAGCTCAAAACCAAGTAAGTATATGTGATTGTTGGAGTTGATTATTTTGAGTTTTAAACTCCAAAATGGGAAAATAAAAAGGTTGCTTAAAGGATCTATAAAATGGTGATTTAACATTCTTTTGATTGAATATGGAATGGATATTAGGTTTTATGTATAAATTTTTAAGTTTAAGTTGACGAAAATGAGGTTTTGCATGTGTATTAAGTGGAAAATCCAAGTTAGAAAACCCTAAATCTCCAAGACAAGTTGCTGTTTTGGTTTGATGATGTGATTCAGTTATAAATCATGTATTCATGAAAAATATATGATGGTTTATGCTTAAATGATGAATTTTTGAAGTTATGGAATGCAAAGTGATGATTTTGACCTAATTTCTAAGTTTCTATGCTAAAATGCTATGAAAATGGGTTTGCATGTTTTATACATGTTATGTAGGTTAAAATACCCTAGGTTTAAGGTATTATGGATGCCCAAAACTATTTGGGAAAAGAAACCCTAAAAATGATATTTATAGATTTTATGAAAGAACGTCAAACCGATGTGAAACGAGACTCAAAACATGTCGGCTACTTTCTGTTTTGAGAAATGATAATGCATGGATGTTACATATGTGTTAAATCCCTAAATATTAATTAGGAAAAATGGATTTATTTTCTGTAATTTCGGAATTATATGACTGCATAGGGTTATGTGTCAAAAGACACGTAAAATGGGTGAAAAACGGGGTCCAAACTTGCTATTTTGGAAACCTATGGTGAATGGATTTAAATCCCATGAAAATACCCTAAATGCAGTGGTAATTAAGGTTAATTAACCCGTTGAAATTTGGATTAAATTTCTGAGTTAGCAAATTTTATGAAATCCATTTTGTATATGTGCTAAATGGGCTTATGTAAAGGGATAAAGGTGAATAGGTGATGAATAATTTATGAAAAATGATTTTGTGCAAAAATGCATGAAAATGAGATGAATTCCATGTTTATATATCTTTTTGAGATTTTATGATATTAATTCCAAAATTTTGGACTTGATTTATGAAGCTAAGGCAATGATATGTACGTAGAAGAAACACCCATGTGTGTATTTTGGAAAAAATGGATAAATGGAAAAGTGATCTTAATGAACCTATGTATGATGGTTATTTAATGAATATTGTGTAATTGAAATGAATACCCTATGTATGGGGTTATACATGTTATGTTATATGGTAGCCGAAGAAATGTGTATAAAATGTGCTAATATGTGCAAAATGAACTATATATGTGTATGATGACTTATAAAGTCAAATAAATGATGTATGTATATGGAATGGGTTGGAAAACCAAATGAAATATGAGAAAAATAAATATATGAAAAATCATATTATTCTCATGTAGGCAAAAGCAAAGAAAAAGTTGTGACGAAAAGCTAAGGAATTCAGGTAAGCAAGCAAATTTTCTAAAGGTTTTTTGTTTTTCTAAATTGTTTCCATAAATGCAATTTTTTCTTTAACTTGTTTGTTGAAACTATGAAAATTATTTCTAATGTGTTTAAGGATGGTCATCCCTTAGAAAAATAGTGTTGAAATGACATTTTATTTCAAATGCAATATTATGAAGTTTCTCTTTGATAAATGCTATGGAAACATGATGTGAGTTTATGTTCTGATTGAAAAATCATGCTAGCATGTTAAAGATGGATTTATGCAAAAGTTCATGTGCACAGGTTACTAGGTCCACTTGAAGGGTATAAGAGGACCGATTGTCCCCCCTTGGTGTGGCCAAGTCGCTTGAAACAGGTCTAAGGCCGGCGGCGTCCTCTCTGAAAAGGGAGTTAACGTGACGGATGGTCGCCTGACTAGCTTTCATCCTAAGGGAGAAATGGTACATATATTCATGTTTTCATATGTCATTATGCATATGGGACCCGTGATGGGTACATGATTTTATGCTTTTAAGATATACCTTTAGCTAAGGTATAAATTGCTTTCCAATGTGATTTTGAATGCAAAATGTTGCCTGAAATGATTTGCCTGTAAAATGCAAATAGCTTGCTTATTGAGTTTCGACTCACGATTTTATTTTCCAAACCCAAAGATAGGTAAAGGACAGGTCATGGCAAAGGAGCAAGTGTCAGCTTAAGGAATCAATGAAAAAAAAACTTAGAACTTTCATGTTATGGAACTTATGTGGGAAGAATGTAAACTGAAATTTTATGTTGTGCTTGACGGTTATGATGTATATATGCCGTGACATCTGATTTAGGCACTTGTTGAAATTTTGCTTAAACAACATATTTGTATGTAATGAATGGATCGAAATGACTTAGATATGTCTGAGATTGAAATTATGAGAACTTGAATTGTTAAGTGGACTTCTATATGATCATAATTAATATGATAAATATCCGATAAAACCCGCCGTGTGACAGGGCAACAATCTTGATCACGTTTACCATTCAATACGATCCCGAGGTAAGGCTCAGGATGTGACGCTCGGGTTTGGGGCACCACAAAGCTTGGTATCAGAGCATGGATTGGTAAATAGGCGTGGAAAATTTTTAAGTATAGGAAATTGATAGAATATAAAGAGATATGCATGATTACACATGAACATACATGATTAACCATGATTATGTGATGAATTAGATATGATTATATGATGCTCATGTATGACTATAACATGGTGAAATACATGCTAGATGATGATTTGGTATGCTTCTAACATGATGAAATGCATGTCATATGATAATGAAATGTTGTTGCAATGCAATTTGATTGCTATGTCTACACAGATGGCGGATAGAGAAAAGAGGATGATGAGTGCGGAGGAGTTACGAAGAGGAAGAGAGGAAGAGGATAGGAGACAGCGAAGAGAAGAAAATATTAATAGATGGTGGGAATCATAGCCCGATAATACACCGTTTCCATCAGACCCCCCAGAATTTTCACCAATACGCACACATGATCACACTAAGGGAAGCTACTATGACTCCTTAAGTCAACATGCACAAGATCTAGGAGAGCCCTCCAGTTATAAACCTAGGGCACGAGTGTTACCAGACACCTACCTTGGCATTCCCTGGGATCCCCCTGTTCCAACCGACAGAGTAGACCCACAAGACCTCCAAGACTTTTGGATGAGGACTCGAGCACCTAAAACCCCTGATGCAGGCCCATGGTATAGGTTTGTTGACGGATGTGTCCAGTTTTGTTACGGAGCTTCTTGAGACAGACTCCATCAGCAGGAAGTAGAAATGGCCCTTTATATAAACAGGCGTCGTGTCGAGGGAGTCATCGATATGCCTGCGCCTCCTAAACCTGACGAGGTTATGTTATATATAATGGAGAACACAAGTGAAATTGTTCCTCTGACCGAAATCAATGATGATGACGACCCGATGGAATTCCTCGAACCATTTGAGGAATAAGAAGAAGAAGAAGAAGAAGAGGAGGAGGAGGAAGAGGATGAAGTAGAGGAAGAAATAGTGGAGTTTGTAGAGGATGATGAGGATGAGGATGATGATGATAGCGATGATGAGATTCAGGCATGGTCCGACACTAGCACAATCACAGAGGCACCCTCACAAGTTCCACGTAGACGTAGATGCCGAGGGAGAGGTCTAGGAGGATGATGAACTTATTTGTTTTGCTTTTCTTTAAACAGTTGTGTATATATAAGTGTGGTTGATGATCATGTGGTGTATGTATAATTATGGCTGGATGACACTATGGTTTCTATGGTGAACTAACATGTGTATAAGTGTGAAATGTGTATGCTATGCTGAATATGTATATAAGTGTGACTTACTTTTGTATGTACTAACTGTGAATATGGTGTATGTGAATGAATATGCTGATATACGGAACTTTTGATGTTTAGATGTGTATGGATGAATGAGTATGAGCTGAATGATGTGATATATTATGATTGAATAAAATGATTGTGACCATGTGATGATGAGATGCATATGCAATGATTTAATATTGAATGAAACTGAAATGTGTTTATGATGATTTTATGATGATTATCAATTAAATGTGTATATAATAGTTTAATGCTAATTAAAAATGAAAAGTGTCTATTATATACTCAGATTAAAACAATGGTGGAAACAAGAGCAGGATTGAGAAAAAATAAAGGGAAAGAGGCAGAGACAGAGATTCCAAGCCAACACGAAGTTGGCGAATCTAGCCGACCTAAAAGAGGAAGGCCAGTGACACAAAATTAAAGGAACCAACAAAGGCGGAATGATGTAAGCCCTGAACGGAATGTGGAAGAGGAAACTGAGTCGATGCATAATAGACTCACGGTGGAAAGAGTGGCTGCGGCGGTGGAAAAAGCAATGCAGCGGGCCACTAGGGATTGGGTAGCGCAGATTACTGACATTATACAAGGATTATGGGAAAGAACCCAACAAGCTCAGTTGGGAAGTGTAGAGAGAGAAGGACATGCTCCTATGGCGGACCCTATTACCACACCGGCATCGCTAAGAGATGAAAATCAGCTAATGGAAGCTGACAGAAGAGCCATAAATGCCTTTCTAGCGCAACGGCCCCCAAAAATTTTCTGGAGAACCAGACCCGGTCCAAGCAGAGCAATGGTTGACGGAGATTAAGAAATTGTTCAGGATATCTCCGGGCAACGACCGTCAGAAAGTATTGTGTGCTACCCATTTGTTAGCAAAGGACGCACATGAATGGTGGGAGACGATATTAATCACAATGCCACGACCCGAAGAAGCGTCTTAGCAAACATTTGTGGAAGAATTTAACAAAGAGTACCTTCCGGTTGGACTACAGAGTCAAAAGGTGATAGAATTTGAGAAATTATATCAAGGGAGGATAACGGTCACTGAGTACGCTACAAGGTTTAATGCTCTGGTCAGATATGTCCCTTGGATCGCAAATGTGCCACAAAATAAGGCACAGAGATTTCAACAAGGGTAGAGGCCATATCTGCGAGAAAGCCTTGCACCTTTACTGATTAAGGATTACGCTTCAAGCCTTGAGAGAGCAAGGGCTTTAGAAATTGAGGCCTTGAGAACCCAAGAATTAAGATTGGGTTCAAAGGCATTCAGTATGGGTTCGAGAAAGCTAGAAAAGGCAGTGTAAGAAAGGGAAAAGGAATTCAAAAGAGGAAAAGTTCGCCATTGTGTAAGAAATGTCAAAGGCGACATACATATGTCTGAGATTAAAATTATGAGAACTTGAATTGTTATGTGGACTTCTATACGTGTGATAGGGCAACAATCTTGATCATGTTTACCAATCAATAAGATCCCGAGATAAGGCTCAGGATGTGACGCTCGGGTTTGGGGCGCCACGGTAGCTATTTGATGGCTAGATGAATTTTCTGACAATTGAAATCACTCGTTGTTCTAGACGATGGAATGAATTAATTTTCTGCGCACTGAAATTGCATTCGTTGGGTGAACCACTGGAACAAATGTACGGTGTTGCTGAATTTTTGCGGCTCGCCATGCATCTTTCCATTCATGGTTGATAATTTGAATTTGCTTATGTGGCTAATATGGGCAGTCGAATTTCTTTGTAGCTAGGTTAGAAATTTTGATTTTCTTCTAGCTTGTATCTTGCTGAACATAATGCAGTTGTTTAAAAAAATGTCTTGAATTGCAGATGGACCACCCAGATTAGATGGTGCTGTTAAATAAATTTTTGGGTAGTGATGTTGTTGAAAAATTTTCTAGCCAGCAAGATCAGATAAATGATTAATAAAGGGCTTCATGCTTGTATTACTTGGCTAGGTTATAACGCTTCATGAATTTTGCTTGGGTTGGTCATGATGAATGGTCATTTTAATGGCTTGAATTTCAACTACTTTGAGCGGCCATCAATTCTTGACTTTGTCCATAGATGGTGATGGTCTGCTGCTTTAATTTTATTTGCAATAAAATAATTATTTTGTAAACTTTCTAAATTAATTTAATAGGATAATATCTTAAAATTACTATAACAAATCAAATTTAATTTCAAGCCAAAATATCACAAGATTTTTTGAATAACTTGAAATTAACATTAATGGCCAAATGTTTCAAAAACATATTTTACGTTGTATTTCTCACAAATATTAAATAATTATCCAGTGTGTTTGCGCAAAAATACCTACAAATATTTATTATTTATCAAATATCAAAGACCCCACCCTTGAACTTTTTCATATCCAAAAGCAAAACAAATCACAATTTGAGTAATATAAATGGTAAGTTTAAGTTCTCTTAAATTTTATGCATGTAAATCTTATCTCCATTTAATCAAAGTGTAATTTATCTTACTAATTACCCACATATCAAGCAATTACAAGTAACTCTATAATCACAAATCATACACTTCGACAACAATTAATTTCACGACCCAATCATAGGGTTGTTGACTACCCTATTTGGGTGACAAACTCGAATTGGTGATGCTTCAATAAATTTAATAATTATGCTTCATTGATTGATATCTAAAAATGTAATAACAAATATACATTGTATTAATAGGAAGAACTCCCATTAATTTATTACAAGCTATCAACAAAATAAAAAATATAAACGAGTGTGCAAATTTATAAGTATGTATTGTCGGCGTCGTTATGGGCTCCTGCATAGATGTAAAAATTGAATATTTTTGGTTGATTTTTAAATAACTTTGAGTTAACAAATCATACCCAATATATATTACTACTGTGGATATATTATAAAATAAATATATAAATAGTATATGTGAGTAAACAGTTATATAATTAAATTTATAACATAAGTCAATTATTTGATATTAACTCAAGGAATGAGTTATTAATGATAATGAATTAGTAACTAAATTATTGATAGTGGTATATATTTATAAATGTGATTTAATGCTAGTTAGATGTTAGTGTATATATTTATATACTTTAGCAGTTGTATAATTAATTTATATAATATAAATTAATTATTCAATGCTATAGAATATCTTCTTATATACAATTCTAAATTGTATAAGCTGAATTTTGTTTAGCAAATACGGCATAGGGTATGACATGTTATAACAAGTGAATATTATTTAGTACTGGTGGTGATTGGAAAATAGATTAATATAGGAAAATATGCTATGTAAAATATTTGGGGATGTTCATATTAATAATTTGACTACTTGCTAGTTATGATAGCACTTTTTTCTTGAATTCATTAAGTTAAATTCATTGAGTTGGTTACACCCAATTAAATGTGGACGACAAATTATTTTAGTTGGTAAAATATTTAATTGGATTGATATGATTATTATGATGCTTAAGTGAGAATGGTGTGTGTAATACATCTTGATCATTTGTCATGTGGAATGGATTTGCACTTATGGGACCCTGAGGATATGTGTATTGGTTTTATTTATTTCTTTAGTACGTCCTATGCATACTAGAAGGCTACTTTGGAGTGTCCCTTCCTGGATACTATGTTATTACTTTAACGGGTTGTGGTATGTCCATTTGTAGACTATGTGTTGTGCCCTGAAAGGCCGTGTGTTCGCTCCATTTATGACCTTACACATTGGGTTTGTAACACCCTAACCCAATTGTCATAGGTATTGTCCGCTTTGGGCCTTATCTCACACGGTTATCCTTTTGGGTACCCTCAATGTACCCAAAAAGGTGTCTCGACAGATTTACCAGTGACCTCCACTTATAGCCTAGGTCTCCTCCATCACCCTAACCGATGTGAGATATTACATCCACCTCCCTTGGGCTCTTGCATCCTCATTGGATACACTAGCTTCGGGTATCAAGAGTTGACTCTGATACCATTCGTAACACCCTGACTCAACTGTCGCAGGTATTGTCCGCTTTGAGCCTTAGCCCGCACAATTTGTCCTTTTTGGTACCCTGAATGTACCCTAAAAGGTGCTTCGACAGAGATACCAGTGGCCTCCATTTATAGCCTAGGCTCCGATGTGGGATATTACAATTAACTTCTCGAGTTAGTAATTTTATGTATATAGAAATGGAATCACCTAACTTCACCTGTACTCTTATGCACAACTTATTTTCATCTCCACTAATCTAGCACACGAGGTTAAATAATCAAGAAATATTTCTTAGATTTTAGTTTGGCTATGAATAATAGATTAAATAGAGGGTTGATTTTTTTTTAAAACAACAATGTCGAGAGAGAATTTTAAACACATTAAGTTTATTCAAAAAGAGAACAAACTTTTCAAAATCTTATAATTGCTAGTGTATTTAATAATTACTTGCTCTTATTTTTCTTTCTTTCTATTACCCCTAGTAAGTTAAATTTTCTTATTTGAATGTGTTACTAATTACTAAGTTCCACTTTTATTTACCTTACCATATTCCAAGATACCTAGGGATTTTTTAACAGTATATCCGTGCTAGCAATCACATTTGAAATTACTCTCTTTCATTTATTTTTAAATTTTCTCACGTGGGTAAAAGGTAAAAATTTTTAGTTGATGGTTGAGGTAAAAAGTGGATGTTTGAAGAAGATAAGGCTATGAAGGCTTCAAAGTGGTTGCAAAAAAGTATAATGTTCTAAAATTCGTGGGCTATTGCTAAGGTCTCATGAGACATATGCCTCTATTATATCTATTGTCACTTAAGCACTGTGATTTGTTTTGACAACTTTTAGAGACATGTTCTAAAACAGGTGAGAAGCTACAATTTCACATCCATGCATATGAAGTTCTCAAGATTGAAAAATCACTTGTAACCACTTGATAAGCACATAATTTGCTAATAAATAAACATTTAAACATATGAAGACAAATAAAATAACTTTAAACACAGAATTATGAGAGAATATAACAATCTCGGTCCTGTTTCAAGCCTATATTGCACAATTAATCACAAAGAGGACTAAAAACATTTAAAATTTTCACCAAAATTCAATAAGTTTTTCAAAATATGCATCAATCTCGACACTTGTATTGGACATTATTGTTAGAGGAAAATACGAATGCACCCATCAACCTTTTAATGGAAATATTCTCACGAAACATAGACTCATTCATCATATTCATTAAATCTACATGCATATTGATTAAAAAAATTCATTTGTCAAGTATGATGAAATAAGTAACTTCCCTACATGTGCATTTTGCCCTTTTAACCTGTGATCTAGTTGTGCCATGCCCAACCTAAAAAGGGAAAGTAAAGATCGAATAAGAAAAATCCTAACAAAAGAAAATCCAAGCAAAAAAAAAATTAAACCAAACAAATCTTATGTTGGGCTGCTCCTACGAAATGCTTAGTTTATAGTTTCAGCTTAACTACACAAAAAAATTAAGGATCTTTGAGAATGATTGAGACATTCGCAATGAAAGTAGAATTGCTCTTTTCATCATAAATTTCAACTGCTCCATTCTTCAAAACCTTTGACGCCTTGAATGGTCCTGATCATCTAAATTTGAGTTTTCCTAGAAAACTTTCATTCACGAATTATAAAGCATGACCCATTGGGCTATTAAAAACTCCTTTGAAGAATCTTTCTATCATGTCACTTCTTTGTCTTCTCTTTGTAAATCTTTGCATTCTCATAGCCCTTTGGTTGGAACTTATCTAGCTCTTGCGGTTGCCTAATTCTTTTCTCAGTTGTTACCTTTGTGTTAAAATTAAAGTATCGAATTGCCTAATAGGCTTTATGCTCCAATTCCAGCAGTTAATGATAAACTTTTCGAAAACTAGTCTATAAGGAGACATTCCAATTGGTGTTTTGAATGTTGTTCAATAAGCACATAATGATCTGGTAGCTACGCCATGTTGTGGCCAATCATTTTGAGTAGGATTGACAGTCTTTTTCAAAATTCTCTTTATTTCTTTGCTGGATTGTTTGCTTGTTTGAAGATGATATGCTATTGCAATCTTGTGGCAAACACTATATTTTGCAAACAATGCTTCAAATTGCCGATTACAAAAGTGAAAACCTTCATAGCCATTGATGGCATGGGGTATAATAGATCTAGTAATTATATTTTCAATGCAACTCGAGCATCATTGGTAAGAAATGCAGCTACTTCAACACACTTAGAAATATGGTCAATGATAATAATTATTTATTTTCAAAGGTTGATGGAAAGGTCCCATAAAATCTATACTCCACTCATCAAAAATTTCTACTCCCAAAATATTTGTAAGTGGTGTCTCATGCCACCTTGAGATGTTGCCAACTCTTTGACATCTATAACAATTAAGAACAAACATGTGAGTATCATGAAATAAAGATGACCAATAAAAACCACATTGAAGAACTTTAGCTACAATGTGGTCTCCCTAAAAATGGCCTCCATATGTGATGAGTGACATTGCTCCAAAATTATTTTTTGTTCTTCCTTAGGAACACATCTTCGAATGAGTTGATCAGCACATTGTCTAAACAAGTATGACTCATCTCAGATATAATGCTTAACATCATGCAGAAACTTTCTTTTTCTGCCAAGTTGAATCAGGTGGAAAATATCACTAACAAAATAATTAACAAAATCAACCTACCATAGAACTTTAGCAATTTGAATTATAAAAAGTTGTTCATTTAGAAAGTTTTCATTGATTTTCTTTGGCAATTTCTAAAATCCATCATTCCCCTAACAAGAACGGTAGTCTGCTTCTAAATTCTTCATTTCCTTCTTATATCTAATCTCCAAATCAAATTCTTGCAACAACATCAACCAATGAATAAGTCTTGGTTTCGCATCCTTCTTCTCAATGAGATACTTTATTATAGAATGGTTGATGTAGGCAATGACTTTAGTACTTATAAGATATGCATAAAATTTATTAAAAGAAAACACCACTACTAAATTTCTTTTTTTGTTGTTTTGTAATCCAAGTAGGCATCAGAACGAACTTCGTTAATATTATAGATAGAATGAAAGATATTGTCATGTCTTTGTCCCGGCACTGTCTTAACTTCAAAATCACTAGAATTATACATTAGTTCAATGGAAATTCTAATCTAGAGTAATAATGATCGACATAGACACTAGCCTTCACTTTAGTTCCTCAAAAACCTACAAACACGAATCGTCAAACACAAACAATACATATTTTTCAAGTAACATTCAAAGAGGCTTTGAAATTTTTAAAAAAATTTCTTCATAAATCTCCTGTAAAAACTTGCATGACCCAGAAAATTGCGGATACCTTTGATTAAAGTAGGTGGTGGTAATTTCTCAATTGTTTCTTTTTTTGCCTTATCAACTTCAATACATGTCTTAAAAATTTTGTGTCTTAAGATAATCACCCTCTTGAATCATAAAATAACACTTTTTTGAGTTCAACACAAGATTGGTTTCTACACATCTCTTTAAAAATTTAACAAGATTATTAAGGCATAAATCATAAGAATCACTAAAAATAAAGAAATAATCCATAAAAACTTCAAGAAAATCCTCCACCATGTCAGCAAAGACTACCATCATACATCTTTGAAAAATTATGGGTGCATTACAAAGTACAAATAGCATCCATAGAAATGCAAATGTCCCATTTGGGCACATGAATGTGGTCTTCTAATAAGCTTTCGGTGCAATCTAAATTTGATGTTAACCTGAATATCTATCAAGAAAGCAATAATACTCCTTACCTATCAACCTATCCAATATATGATCTATGAAAGGCAAAGGAAAATGATCTTTACATGTCGCTTTATTAAGCTGGTGATAATCCATGTACACTCTCTCCCTCTTGATTGTGTGAATAGGAATGAGTTCATTGTATTCATTTTTTAACGACGTTCATGTCTCCTTTCTTTGGTACGCATTGAACAGGGCTGACCCATGAACCATTTGTGATTGGGTAGATGACGCTTGCATCGGGCCACTTCAGAATCTCTTTCTTGAGACTTCCTTCATGATTAGATTCAAACGAGGTTGTTGTTCTATTGATGCTTTGTGGCCGGACTCCAATAAAATTTTATGCATGCAAAAGAACGGGCTTATTCCTCTGATATTTATAATAGTCCATCCAATAGCTTTCTAGTACTACCCTTGAACACAAAATAGCTTCTCTTCTTGCTAAGATGTGAGTGAAGCAGAAATAATAACGGAAAGAGTAGAATCAGAACCTAAATAAGCATACCTTAGATGTGTGGGGTAGTTCTACTATTGAACGCCTAGGAAGTTGACGCATCTTATGATCAATCTGTAATCTTTCTAAGGTAGCTTTTGCTCTTAAGATCTTTGGTGTATGATCAAGAGTTTTTGCAATCTCAATGATTTCCTCCTCTTGTTTCTATATCAAACCTAAAAGAGAAGTTTTCAAGTGCATCAATCATAAAATTTTGAAAAAGACTTACCTTTGGAGCTTCGCCCACCATAGAAATTGTAGAACATTCTTTCGTATCATCTGTAAACTTCATTGCCTCGAACACATTAAAGTTGATCTTCTCATCTTCTAATCGCATTGTCAATTCTCCTTTTTCTATATCAATGAGAGCACGTCCCATTGCTAGAAAGGTCGTCCAAGAATAATTGGGATGTCACTATCCTCCATTTAGTCCATAGCCACATAGTCTGCTAGAAATATGAATTTGTCGACCTTGACAAGTATATCTTCAATTACGCGTTTAGGATGCATGATTATTCGATCAAGTAATTTTAGTAGGCTTTGCATTACTTATCCCTAATTTTTTTAATTTAGAAGAAGGCATCAGATTTATATTTACACCCAAATCACATAATAGTCTTCTAAAATTTTTTTGTACCAATAGTGTAAGGGATAGTGAAACTTCTTAGAATCCAAACTTTTCTTGGAATATTCAGGTTACATCACAATCAATGAGACCAAGCCACCTACAAAGATTCTTGCAGCCACCACAACAACAGCCCATGCATCCAGCTCTTCGCACTCCACTACCACCAGAAGAGAAGAAATCAAATATAGAGGATATGTTCATACAATTTATACAACCACAAATTACTACAAATAGATATTTAGAAGTTCAGATAAGGCAGCTTGCCTCTGCAATCAACAATCGCCCTCAAGACATGTTGCCTGATGACACTGAACCAAATCCAAAAAGAAAAAGTAAGGAGCAAGTATAAGTTGTCGTGTTGTGAAGTGGCAAGGAATTGCATGAAACTCTTCTAAAGAAGTCATCTATAGCTGTTGCCCCTCCGCTAGTTGTTTCCATTAAAGTAGAGGAAGAAATTTCTCAAAAGAAAGCACAAGACACTACTGTTATTCAAAGATCGCCACCACCATTCCCTCAAAGGTTAGAAAAGCAAAAAATGGATGACCAATTCAAGAAATTTCTTAAGGTATTAAAGAAATTACACGTCAATATACCCCTCATGGAAGCTCTTGAACAGATGCCCAATTATGCAAAGTTTATGAAGGACACCCTTACCAAAAAGAGGTGATTAAAAAAGTTTGAAACAATGGTATTATTCGAGGAGTGCAGTGCTATTATGCAAAGACAGCTGTCACCTAAGCTCAAGGACATGAGGAATTTCACTATCCCATGCACTATTCGAAATCACTACTTTGCTAGAGCTCTTTATGACGTAGGAGCTAGTATTAATTTGATGCCAAAAGCCATATGCAGGAAGCTTAGTATTAGCGAGGCATGACCTACAATATTTACACTTCAATTAGTAAATCGATCCATCACTTATCTAGAAGGAGTTATGGACGATGTGCTTGTCAAGGTCAATAAATTTATATTTTCTACAGATTTCATTGTTCTGGATTATTAGGTCGGCTATTCCTAGCCACTGGCAAGGCTATTATAGATGTACAAGCTGGAGAGCTCACTATGTGGTTGCAAGATGAGAAAATTATATTCTATGTGTTTAAGATAATGCAATTCCCAGGTGATCCAGAGGAATGCTACATGATTGATGTAATAAATTCAGCCATTTATGCTGAATTTCAATTTACTTCTTATTGGGACATCCTAGAAGCATTGATAGTTAGTGATACCGATGAAGCTAATGAGGAATCAACTGAAATAGTGTGCTATTGAAGCAATCACCGGCCATTGCACACTTCTTGCAGAAGTAAGAGTCTTGGGAGCTCACGCTAGAGTAATTTAAACATTTAAAGCCATCAATTGAAGAGTTTCCAGTGTTAGAACTTGTGGCGCCCCGAACCGAGGCGTCACAGTTAACCTTACTCCAAGATCATGTCAATTGGTAAATGTGACTCAGGATTGTTGCCCTGATCACGTGGCGGGTACGCTAGCTCAGGGAACATCTCACATAACATGGTCCAATACGCCGGCTGTCTCCGACTTGGCCTCATCAAGAGGAACCTCTCTTCCTCTTGACGCCTACATGGTTCCTACATGCATGACTTTTGATTTCCCCAGCGTTATATACCTTTTACACCAGGTAACTTGTCATTCTCGTGTAGAGAATTATTTGCACCATCCCTTAAAAACATAATTTCAAATCCATGCTTTCCTTTTCAATCCATGTATGAAAATGCAATGCATTCATTCAAACATAACATTCCTTTGCCTCCACCTCTGGGGAGGACGCCGTCGGCACACAGCCCATACGACTTGGCAATAGTGAAGGGGGACTCTCTGAACCGCTTTCTACCTTCACCAAAGCCTCTTCCTTATACATCATACATGTGCACATGTCCATGAACATCACATGATATCAATATGCCGGCATGACTTTCATAAAAACTTATAAACATTCATTATTTCAAAACATTATAGGAATGGCCACCCTTAAACACATTTCATAAATACTTGGGAATAAAATCACATTTTCAAAAGGGTTTGCTTGCTTACAATGAAACAATAAAATCACATTTTAGAAAGCTTGCTTGCTTACCTCCTCAGTTTGTGTCCTCCACCATTTCCTTTCCTTTTCCTATACAAGGAAAAATGATATTTTATCTATATCATATCATGTCTTAGTGTACTTCCCATGCATGCTTTATAATTATCCATTACCTCATTTCCATAGAGGTTAATAGTATAAAGATACTTAGTCATTACTCATTTATATGGATTTTTATCCATAAATCCTTTAAAAATTCCATCCATATATCCTCATAAATATACAAAAATAAATCTCAATTTTTTTCCCAAAATACGTTGTTCACTGTTCATAATTACTGTTCATATCACTGTAACAGATTACTGTTCACCCGAGGTTACTGTTCACAGCAACGTGGGTTACTGTTCATGGGTTCCAAAAATTGACATTTTTCCCAAAAATAAAAAATACCATGACATAGATTATGCTTAGTATATCATGGGAAATTCATTAATTATGAATTTATCATCATTAACTTTGCTAAATAAATCATTTTCTCCATATACTAAAAATCAACATAAATTCACTTAAGCATAATCCTTAATTCCAAAAATCATGAAATTAATATATCATCATTCCAACATCATATTTATCATAATCATACATCCCAAATCATCATTTATCATTTTTGGAGTATTATTTTCACATATCATATGCTATTTTCCCGAATGCTCCATCTTCGCTCCAAATTTTCGATATTTCGACATAATTTCAATTAAGCATTATAACTTTACTTATTTTTTCATAAAACCTCATAAACATCCATCAATATATATTTCTCAAATATATTACCTAGGGTTTACAACTCTAAAGTTTTGTACACGTCTCAAAGATCGGGGTTCCACAAAACTCAAGCCTTTGTCATCTCATTTCAGATATGCTATTTGGGTAGAGAAAGGACACTTCTTGTTATTATTATAGCTAAATTAAATTCACTTGAAGAAGAAAAGTTTCTAAGAGTGCCACAGGATCATAAGAAAGCCATAGGTTGGACAATTGTAGACAAATGTGGCATTAGTCCTGCCTTTTGCATGCACAAAATCATCCTCAAAGAGAACTATAAACTAGTCATTGAACCATAAAGGCGATTAAATCCGATTATGGAAAAAGTAGTCAAGAAGGTGATAATCAAATGACTCGATGTAAGCGTTATCTATCCTATCTCTGACAGCTCTTGGGTTACCCTGATGCAGTGTATTCCTAAGAAAGGTGGAATGAGAGTAGTTGCCAATGAAAATAATAAATTAATTTTAACTCATACTGTTATGGGTTGGAGGGTATGCATAGACTATCGGAAGCTAAATAAGGCCACAAGGAATGATAGGCTTGCTGGTTAAGACTTTTATCGTTTCCTTAATGATTATTCAGGCTACCACTAGATTATGATTGCACTAGAGGATTAGGAAAAGACTACATTTACATGCCCCCTACGGAACATTTGCATTAAGTGGATGTCATTCGACCTATGCAACAGACCTGAAATATTTCAACATTGCATGATAACCATCTTTACTGATATGGTCAAGGATTTTCTAGAGGTATTCATGAACGACTTCTCTGTATTCGGAAATTCTTATGACAAATGTCTCTCCAACTTATCGAAGGCGCTACAACGTTGCGAGAACACTAATTTGGTTTTAAACTGAGAGAAATATCATTTTATGGTGCAAGAGGGCATTATACTCCGGCATCGAGTTTCTAAACAAGGCATTTGAGTCAATAAAGCGAAGATTGAGGCAATTGAGAAGCTCCCTCCTCCCACTTTAGTCAAGGGAATTCGTAGCCACGCCAAATTCTCTTAGTTTTCATAAAGGATATTTCTAAAATAACCAAGCATTATGCAATCTACTCGAGAAAGAAGTACCCTTCAATTTTGATGACTCATGGATGCAAACATTCTAAGAATTGAAGAGGAGACTCACCACAACACTGGTGATTATTACACCAAATTGGAGTTTCCCCTTTGCACTTATGTGAGATGCCAGTGATTATGCAATTGGTGCGGTTCTAGGTCAAAGGCGCAATAGAGTTTTTCACTCCATTTAGTATGCAAGCAAGACCTTGGACACAACCTAGCTCAATTATACCATGACAGAGAAGGAGTTGCTTGTTGTTGTATTTGCATTTGATAAGTTTAGTGTCACTTGATCGGTACCAAGGTGATTATGTACACTGACCATTCAGCCATTAAATACCTGATTGAGAAAATGGATGCAAAACCTCGCCTAATTCGATGGATCTTATTGCTTCAAGAGTTCAATCTTGAAATCAAAGATTTGAAAGGAGCAGAAAATTAGGTAGTTGATCATCTCTCTCCCCTTGAAATGATCAACACTTTTCGAATGCAGAGCACATCAGAGAAGTGTTCCTAGATGAGCAGTTATTTTCTCTATCTCGGAGCAATATTCCTTAGTATGCCAATTATGTGAAGTACATTGTTAGTGGAATCTTACCTCTAGATTTCAATTCTCGCTAGAAAAAAGTTTTTGTATGATGTTAATTCTATTTTTGGGACAAGCCATGTCTTTTCAAGCAATGCCTAGATCCGTTATATAGGAGATGACCACAACTGCCATACCAGAAGCTACAGGAACATTCAAGGTGGCTGAAGTGTCCAAACTGTTGGTGCTCTGGCGCCAACTCCACTCATGCAAAAATTTTGTACGCATTAATGTCCATGTGCTGAGAGAGTATAAATACACTTTTAGGGTTTAAGATGAAAGGATTGTAGAGCTCGTGGTTGCAACCATCAAAGGGAGAAAAGAAGGGTTTTCAAAGCTCAAGAGGAGATCAAGTGGAGAGTTAAATTCATTTGGTGAAAATTAGCAAGCTTCATTTTTTTTCTTTTCCTCTACATATTCTTCTTGTTCTCTACTACTGGGATGTATTTAAACATGTGTTGAATTGGATTAGATACTATGTTTTTGGGTTAAACTCCTCAAGATGGGAGATTGAGATTACTTGATCCTTAATTATGTTGGACTAGTTCTTTTTTTAGGTTGAAATGAATACCTAACTTCACTTTAACTTGTGTTATGTTGATTTACTTTTATATGTGGTTTTTAATATTTTTTTACAAGTCTAACTACCTTGTAAAATGATTCAACATCTAGATTCATACTTGGAAAAGGAGGCTTTGGATGGAGTTCACATATAAGGCACATGTTCTAAAATCTTATAGTGTTGAATGTTAATGTAGATAGGAATATACCTGTTAACCCTATCTGATCTTGAATAGATTATGAGCTAATCAATCTTGCTACACTTTTTTGCATGGGAACATCGCAATAGGTTGTAGTTAGATGAGGTTTATATGCATTAGAAGATGTATATGAATATATATGAACCTAAGTAAGTAATTTCTTACACAACCAAGTGAAATGGAACCAAACTATTATAGTTTTGGGTCAATGATTCCGATTTTCCCATCCACTTTAATTAGTTTTAAGAATCCCAACTTGTTATTGCTCAACCACTAGCCATTTACTCAAAAAGTACTTTGATTAATTTTTTAATTCCATTCAAATCAATCTGTTAATTTTACAGCATGAAAAGATAAGTGAATATTAGGATACTGGTCTATTTACTCCTCTCTTCGTAGGAATGATACTCTACTCAGCATAGATTACTTCATCGGCATGTATACTTGCATTAAAATGAGTATTTTAATTAAATATATATGCAGCATTTCGTCAAACGAGCATTATATATGTGTACGTGTTGTAATTATCTTGCATGTGATTGATGATTCATTTATTCAAAACATGAATTTGCAATAAGAAATAAGAATAAAATAATGATTAAGGGAAGGGCTAACATTAAAAGTAAGATATTTGAGCTATAGGTGGGTGGGTCAATTTGACCTCGACCTAGCCCAAGTCGACTTGGCTAAGTCAGAATAAACCCTACTAGCGCATGTCATTTCAGTTTTTAAGCCATATAAAATCTTCCTCTCTTATATGTTTCATTCATCCAAGACTTCCTTCCCTCAAAAACTTTCCAAAGTTCATGATTTTCACTCTTCACTTCTAAATCTCAATTCCAAGCACTAGCATTCTCACTCTCATCATATTGTTTACCCATGATACCCAAAAAGACTACTAGAAAACCTTCTAAACTACTGGTTTCTCAACCCTCACATTTAAATAGAAAAGGAGAAGTTCCTAAAAGGTAGAGAACATCAGCTAAGAGGCCAAGGAAAGAAGCTACCACCTCAAAACCAACCTTTGGGTGTCGGGTATGATTTCAACAAGGTAATACTTCATCTATACAACCTAGAGATATAAATTCATCTTATAGGAGTGAAGAAAAAGTGAGAGTAGGGGAAAAGAAAGGACTTCCAAGCTAAAGAGTCATAGTTATTGAGATGTCTATTGAATATTTTAGGAACTCGACACAATGCAGGAGATTTTATAAGAACTTTTATGAGAGAAAGACTTTTCCATCCAAAATAATAGATTTTCAATTTTTGAGACAACATGAGTTTGGAATACAATAACCGCTTGACTATCAAGGACGGTGAAAGAAGAAGGAAGAATCTACCCTGACTAGACTCGACAGTTTTACTACACTTGGAGTGTAGAGTATCTTAATACATATGTTGAACAGGTAGAAATATCTTTAGGAGCAAGTCAATCTAATGTAGCTCAATCCATAGCTCACATCATAGACATTCCATATGAAAAGGAACGATTTTCAAAGAATTTTACTCTATCTATAATGTACAATGAGCTAACTCAGAGCAACAAATACATAGAAGGAATGAAGTTTCTAGATCACATAGATTTCCCTCCCAAACTTGGAGTGCTCAGACTCTTGGTTGCCCACTCCATTTTTTTGAAGGAGGAGAAAGAAACAAAGTTAACCTATAAGAGGTTGAACTTATTTGGAAATTAGCCAACCGCAAAAAGATATTACTGTCTATGCTAATTTTGAATGTAGTGGCAATTAGGAAAGATAATCTCAGAGGTATAATACCATCTGACACATGGATTACAAAAATTTTGAAGCATTTTTGAGTAAATCTAGAAAGACAGACATTTGAAGTGCTTAAGCCCACAAAATATCATTAACAATATGAAAATTGATATTGAAAGATTCAAAATAGATCAGATACTAGCAAGGATTAGAGGAGATCAAGCTCACCAAGAAGCATAATCTCAGGGTGAGCATCAAAGTCAAGATCAACATTTTCAAACCCTAAAACCTCATCCTATCCCTACCTTACCACCTCAAGCTCATGTTCAAGCACTCATTCACATGCTTCTTTTTCACCACAAATATGTCATGCAAATGATAGGTTTGCATAACCACTAGTCTCTCCTCCATGCATCCAACCATATTAGAATACTTTCAGGCTATGGAAAATAGGCTAAGTCAGGATTTAGGAACCATAAAATGTCTCTTATGACCATGCATGAGAGACAAGATAGACTAGAATAAGACATCAAGAAACTTGCATACGCTTTTGCCTCTGGTACTATGCATAACCATCCCACCCTGGCATTTCTAGTCTTGATTCTTATTTTGTAAAATTGAAGGTTTCATCTCCCATTGTTGAATAAGAACCGCCAATTTTGGTAGCTTATGATTCTTCATCTTCGCCTCCTCAATCTCATAACCAAATTTCTTATCCCATCACTTTTTTTGAATACCATAAGGCATCCATTGCATTCATGTAACTCCCTCTTGATTATTGTCAAAAAATAGGAGGAGATTAGGAGAAGGAAAGGGGAGAAATTTTTTTTTGTCACTTAGGATTAGGTAGATTGTGTATAGGACATATTGAAAATTTTGTAAATTTTGAAAGCTAAAATGATGAATTTTTTCATGTATATATTATTTTTATCAAAGTGAAATGAAATACCCTATGGTTGTCACAATTCCTTTAATATTGAATGAATTTCTACTGTGTTGAATGAATATCTTATGTACTAGTTGAATTTCCATTGTATTGGATGAGTATCTTTTGTATTGAATGAAGTTTCAAGTACTGGAGTAAGTAAAGCACATAACGTTTGAAACTCACATTGGCAAATGCAAAATATAACTTTTTGAATGATCAACAAGGACTGAATGTGCTTTTGTAAATGTTAAATCATGCTAAAGCTGAATGCTCAAAACAACTTCTAGCCAAATACAAAGCAATAGAACTCATAAAGTAAAAGATCAATTTATAAGAACCTTTCATGTCAAAGAAAAAATTAATCTCAAATATGTTATGTCAATTATAAAAAATAGGGAGATTGTGAACCCAACTAGCTCAATTGCAACTCAAGATTTATCCAACTTTTGATGATTCATAACCAACTTTGAGAATATTTAGGCTACTTATGAGTTTGTTGTTATGATTGAAGTTAAAATTTTAAATTTCAAGTGACAAATGTTTAATTTGCAAAGGTAAATTGTGGCGCCTCAGTCCAAGCGTCACAACCTTACTCCAAGATCTATCGATTGGTAAAAGTGATCAGGATTGTTGCCCTGTCACACGGAGGGCTTATTGGATATTTATCCACTTAATCCTAACTCCTTAGGTGTTTAATCATTCCTTTCAATTCACTTTTCGTCACATGCCTTTTTAGGTCATTAAACCATTCAAGAAATACATATATGATCTCATAAATTACATACTTAGTCATTTCATGCTAACTCATACCTTAACATATGACCATAAATTTTTTCCGCTATTTATAGTCATAATCACCACAAATTCTTGTACAACATTAAACCACAATTTATTGTTAACATTCATACAACCATACAATTCATAAAATTCATTCACAGGTAACTTGTAGAAATTCATATTCTCTTGAATCTCCACCTGTGCTCCTTGCATGGTTCTTCCCTTCACCTGTCTTTAGGATTTAGAAAACAAAATTGTGAGTTGAAACTCAATAAGCAAGCTATAAGGTTTTCAGGCAATTCATTTTCATTGAAAATAACTTGGAAAGTCATCTTATACCCACTCGAGGGTATATCTTAAAACATGCTTCTTATACCTGTCTAGAATATGCCATAAACAATGTGATGCATTACTTAAATTCATGACATTCCTTTGGATAGAAGCTAGCTATGCAACCATCCACTTTCATTCTCTCTCCCATTCCAGGGAGGCGCCGTTGGCCTTAGGTCTCTCTTAGCGACTTGGCCGCACCAAAGGGGGACATTCGATCCGCTTACACCTTTGAGGTGGACCTCATACTTTGTGCACATGCATCTTTCATAAACATTCTTTGACATGCTAGCATGATTTTTTCATTCATAAATCCATGATTCGTCATTTGACATAAGTACTTGAAAAGCAGTAAGCAATTCATTTATCTTATTTGAAATATCATTTCAATACACATTTAGATAAGGAATGACCATCCTTAAACAACTTAGAAAGAATTGAATTCATTCATTTTCTAACTCATTTAAACAGTGAGAATATTATTGATAAAAATTTGGTCACATTTGATAAAACAAAAGCATTTGAAAATTTGCTTACTTACCTTGTTTGCTTAGCTTTCCGTCTCGCTTATCTCTTTGTCTTTGCCTATACATAAACATATAACACTGCATTCATAATAATCCATTTGCTTGCATTCATTTAGTTTTCCAATCCCATAATCCATACCATACATAATCAACTTGGATTTTCAAGTCGATCATACTGACACAACATGCACTTGTGCATGATATCATCCATTCCATATTGTGTTTTAATTCCATATTTAAGGTAAACATGTAACATTCATTCATAATTCAACATATGGGGATTTATATCTCCCTTTAACCATTTTTCATCTATTTTTCATTTTTCCTACGTCAATGCTCACTCTAAGCATATAAGTGACGTTTTAAACTTCATAAACAAATCTCAAAAATTGAGATAATCCAATATTATTCATACAACAACATCCTTATCATTTCATCACATATTCATGCATATTTTGCATTTTAGCAATTCTACATAAGTCATATATCATCCATTCATACATATGTTCCACATACGTTCAACATACAATACATATATTATGTGTTTCTTAAAATTTCTTAACATAGCCACTTACACCCATTTTCAACATTATTAAACCCCTTAATTAACATATACTTCAGGGTTTAATTTTTGGATTTTTAATCCATTTATCATTGGGTTCCAAAACAGCCATGTTAGGACCCATTTTTCATCCTTTCAATGCCTATTTCATGACTTAAATCTTAACAGTTTTTTAAATCAAAATTTCTAGCAAATAAACTTGTCTTTCTTAACCCAAATTTAGGGTATTATCACATATTCAAAATCTGTAATACCCAGACCCAAGTAGGACTTATATAATTGCATTTAAGGTGTAATGAATGAGTTATGTGTGAAATGATTGAATTTTGGGATGATTTTTATGAATTTATGAATTTTGCAATTAGGGTTTGCAATTAAAAATGGTGATTTAGATTATTCGCCAAAGCCCAATATGAGTCAAGATGACTAAAGGGGCTTAATGAAGATTAGAACATGTTAATATGGCATGAATATTTATTTTAATTTCCATGATTTAATTAATGGAGATTAAAATGGAAAGTATGAAATTGAGTTGAAAATCATAAAAAATTCATAACTTTGCGCTTACAAGGCGAAATGAGACAAAATTTTAAAGGCAAGATCATGATTTTGGGCTCAACCTTATACGTGGATTGGATTAAGGCACAAGTGATGAGATTAAGGTGATAATTAATTGATTTTAATCTCACACTCTATGGATATTTTCAAAGATTCATAACTTGACGTAGAAATGTCGGTTTAAGATGAAATTTGAAACGATGGAATAAAATTATAAAATCTATGAAATGAGTAGATTTCATTAAGCTAATTACCATGGAAAAGTGGTTAATTTGAAAAAGGTACCTAGCATTGACTTTGTGTACCGTAGACTACCATAGCATTTAATAAAAAGTATTTGAGAAAATGACATATTTAGATGCTATGCAAGGTGTCAATTTTTGAGTGCATTGAGCTGGATTTTAAGCATTGTTTTGATGGTCAAATCCATGGAAAATTCAAGGATTAAATGCCATTGTTAAATGCCTAAACACTAGCTCAAATGGAGCATAGATAAGGTGGCAAAGCAAGGGACGTCCAAGGGAACTTTAGGGCATGAAATGTGTTTTTTTTAAATCCTAAAAAATATTTCTAAGCTTCCTAATACCTAGGGGAAGTAAATGGACAACTAAATGTGTGGAATTTGTGGCATAAAAATTTCAAAAACCAAGCTAAAGAGGAGACACCCCTAGTGGACAGTAACATGATGCTTAAATGCATGGATTTTGTGGATTTTTGTAAAATAGAAAATGTAAATTTTACTTGGTTATAAAAATTCCATGTCATCAAGGCATAAGTTAGAAATAAATTACCCTCATGGCATGTGGCAAATGGGTCCCACTAGCTGGTTAAAAAATCATAAAATGGGGATATAGCTTGAAACATGCATAAGAGGAAAGGGGGAGGAAAATTCCCAAACTTGCAAAGTCTTGAGCACACCAAGGGCACACCCAAACCAGAAAGGGGGAAGGAGAAAAGGAGAAGAAAAATAGGAAGAAAAAAGACGAGAAAAAGAAGAGGAACCAAGCAACTCAAGTTGGATTCAAGTTAGGGTTGATTCAAGTAAGTAAAATCTAAGTTTTGAATCTCCTAAATCAAGTTTTTATCTCTCAATTCATGAGCCATGAATATGGTTCATAAAGAAATATTAAAGGCTGAGTTATGATGCCTTAATATGAGGATTGAATGATTTTTAAAAAATTAAATGAGATCAAGAATTCAAGAGAGTGAAAATGGAAATTTAGGTTGAATTTTGAGATGAAAGTTAACTTGGAAAATCTCAAAACCCTAAACTAAGTAACTGTATGATTTAAGCATGTTTATTTGGATGTAATTCATGATTTTTTGAATTACATATGATGATTTAAGCATTGGTTGATGATTTTAGCAAATATGAAACCCTAAGTTTCAAGAAATGACCCGATTTTCTATTTGAAGCACTTAAATTGTTTATGGGTGAATTTTAGGATAAATTAGCCTAAATTAAGGGCCCTTTTGATGGCCAAAGTGTGCTGGATGAATTTGCCCTAAATCTGATTTTTTAGGGTACGTATATGGGACGTCCAAACGGAGGCCAAAACGGGTGCTTTCCATATGATTTTTGTTGCTGTTTGTAATGAAATTATTTATGGATGTTATGGAGGATAAAATATCCTATGTTTAACTTATTTTGATTTTCCAAAAGTTTTTGAAAAGATTAGCCCTAAATCTGATTTTATGAACATTTGTTTGGACACGTCAAAATGAGTCAAATGGATACCCTATATGCATGAATATGTTGCTGTTATGGAAGCCAACGAATTATGAATTTTAATTATGTGATAATACCCTAAATTTGGGTTAAGAAAAGCATATTTAGTTGCTGGAAATTATGACTTAAAAATCTGTTATGATTTAAGTCATGAAAGAGGCATTGAAATGATGAAAAATGAGTCTTAACATGGCTGTTTTGCAAATCAGTGATAAATGGATTAAAAATCTGAAATTAGTCCCTAAATTATATTTTAATTAAGGATTTTAATGATAATGAAAATGAATGAAAGTCGCTGTGTTAAGAAAATTTAAGAGACACATAATATATGTGTTGTATGTTGAACATATGTTAAGCATATGTGTGAATGGATAATATGTGACTTATGAGAATTTGCTAAATGCAAAATATGCATGAAAATGTGATAACATGCATGAGGAAGTTTCTATATGAATAATGATTAATTATCTCAATATTTGAGATTTATTTATGAAGCTTGAAACATCACTTACATGCTTAGAATGAGCATAGACGTAAGAAAAATGGAATATGCATGAAGAATGGTTCATGGGAGATATAAATTCCCGTATGTTGAGTTATGAATGTATGTTATGTGTTTACCCTAAATATGGGATTAAAAAACAAGTATGGAATGAATGCTATGATGCATAAGTGCTTATCATGTATGTATGATCGACTTGAAAATCCAAGTTGATTATGAATGACATGGATTATGGGATTGAAAAAATAAGTGAATGCAAGCAAATGGCTTGTTATGAATGCAATGCTATGTTTATGTATAGGCAAAGGCAAATAAGTTAACGAGGAGGAAAGCTAAGCAAGAAAGGTAAGCAAACAGTTTTCTAAAATGCTTTGTTTTATCAAATGTGATAAAATGCTTATCAATGATGTTCTAACTATTTAAATGAGTTAGCAAATGAATGATTTCAATTATTTCTAAGTTGTTTAAGGATGGTCATTCCTTGTCAAAATGAGTATTGAAATGTTATTTTTTATTGAAATAAATGAATTGCTCACTGCTTTTCAAGTACTTATGACAAATGATGAAGTCATGATTTATGAATGAAAAATCATGCTAGCATGTCAAGTCATGTTTATGAAAGAAGCATGTGCACAAAAGCATGAGGTTCACCTCAAAGGTGTAAGTAGACCGAATGTCCCCCTTTGGTGCGGTCAAGTCACTAAGAGAGGCTGAGGCCCGGCGACGCCTCCCTGGAATGGGAGAGAGGATGAAAGTGGATGGTTGCCTAGCTAGCTTCTATCCAAAGGAATGTCATGATTTTAAATAATGCATCGCATTGTTTATGACATACCCTGGATGGGTATGAGAAGCATGTTTTAAGATATACCCTCGAGCGGGTATAAAGTGGCTTTCCATGAATGATTTATGAAAAGGTTTCTATTCCATTGGTAGTTGATCACTTGTTAAGTGTCTTCAATCGAATGGAGAGAAATGCATTTATATAATTTGCCTTGAAAATGAATTGTTTGAAAACCTTGCTTATTGAGTTTTGACTCACAGTTTTATTTTCCAAATCCTAAAGACAGGTGAAGGAGAGAACCATGCAAGGAGCACAAGTGGAGATTCAAGGAAAAAAATGAATTTCTACAAGTTCTTGTGATAGAACTCTATGACTTGTATGGTTGTATGTTGATGGCATTATTGATGTCTGAATATTGTACAAGGATTTTATTATGTTATGACTACGTGATGATTATGACTATAAATAGCGGAAAAAAAATTTATAGCCAATTATTGAGATTGATTCATTATGAAATGGTTAAGTAAGGTAAAAAGGGATAAATATCAAAATAGCTCGCTAAGTTACAGGGCAACAATCCTGATCATGCTTACCAATCGATAGTTCTTGGAGTAAGGTTGTGACGCTCGGGCTGGGGTACCACAAAATCCATAATTTATTTGCTTCCATAACAACAACATTTTCATGCATATAGGGCGTCCATTTTGACCCGTTTTGACGTGTCCATACACATATCCTTAAAATCAGATTTAGAGCTAATCTTTCCAAGACCTTTTGGACACTCAAAGTACCTTAGTCCTAGGGTAATTTTTCCTCCATAACGTTCATAAATCATTTGTTTACAAACAGCAACAAAAATCACATGTAAAGTACCCATTTTGGCCCCCATTTGGACGTTCCATACATATACCCTAAAAAATCAGATTTAGGGAAAACTCATCCAGCCCACTTAGGTCATCCAAAGGGTCCTTAATTTAGGGTACTTTACCCTACAATCCATCCATAAACCATTTAAGCACTTCTTTGTATCATATTTAACTCAAAAATGGAAAAGTCGGGCATTACTTGAAACCCTAAGTTCCATTTTTGCTAAAATCATTAACAAATGCTCAAATCGACCTATGTAAGCCAAAAGAACATGAATTACATCCAAATCATCATAATTTAATCATATAGCAACTTGGTTTAGGGTTTTGAGAATTTCCAAGTTAGTTTTCATCTCAAAATTCAACCCTAACTTCCCTTTTCACTTTCTTGAACTCTTGATCTAATTTAAATTTTAAAAAATCATTGAATACCTTCATCAAGGCATCATAACTCATCCTTTAAGAGTTCATTATGAACCATATTCATGGCTCATGATTTGAGAGAGAAAACCTTGATTCAAATGATTCAAAACTTAGATTTCACTTACTTGGATTGAATCTAACTTGAATCCAACTTGTTTAGCTTGGTTCCTTCTATTTTTCTTCTCCTTTTTCCTTCTCTTTTTCTTCTCTTTTCTCCTTCTCACTTTCTGGTTTTGGACGTGCCCAAGGTTGCTCCACTTAGGATATTTTTGAGATGATTTTTCTCTCCCCTCTCATGTGGACGGGCCCCCTTGGATATGCCTCCTTTTTATTTTTTTTACCAGCCCATGGGACCTACTTTGCCACATGTCATGAGGGTAATTTAATTCTAACTTATCCCTTGATTACATGAAAATTTTATATCCAAGTAAAATATGTATTTTCTAATTATCAAAAATTAACAAAATCCATGCATTTAAGGAATGCATTGTTGTCCACTAGGTGATACCCCCCTTAGGCCTGCCTTAATTTCCATATATTTATGTGCCCATTTACTTCACCTAGATGTTAGGAAATTTAGATATGCATTTTAGCATTTTTAAAAATCAAATTTTCATGCCCAACATGACCTTCAACGTCCATTGGTATGCCACATAACCTATACTCCATTTTGAGCTAAACCTAGGCATTAAACCATTGCATTTAAACCTTGAATTTTCCATGGATTTGACCATTAACAAATCCAGAAAATTCAGCTCCATTCACCTCCATTTGACACCTTGCATAGCATTAAACCAAGTCATTTAACTCACTTGCTTTAATATAAATGCTATGGTAGTCTAGGGTATACAAAGTCAATGCTAGGTACCTTTTTTCAATTAAGAAATTTTCTATGGTAATTAGCTTAATCCAATCCACTCATACCATAGATTTCATAATTTTATCCAATCGTTTCAAATTTCATCTTAAACCAACGTTTCTACATCAAGTTATGAACCTTTGAAAATAACCTTAGAGTGTGAGATTAATAACAAATAATTATCACTTAATATCACCACATTTTCCTTAATCCAATCCACTCATAAGTGTTAGCCCAAAATCATGAGCTTACCTTTAAAATTTCATCTCATTTCGCCTTATAGGAGTAAAGTTATGAATTTTCTACGATTTCCAGCATAATTCCATAATTTCTATTTTAATCTACATTAATTAAATCATGGAAATTAAAATAAATATTCATGCCACATTATCATATTCTAATCCTCATTAAGCCCCTTTAGTCATCTTGACTCATGTTGGGCTTTAGCGATTAATCTTAATCACCATTTTTAATTACAAACCCTAATTGCAAAATTCATCAATTCATAAAAATATTCAAAAATCAATCAATTCATACATAAATCATAATTACATCTTAAATGCAATTATATGAGTCCTACTTGGGTCTGGGTATTACAATCTTCCCCCCCTTATAATAGGTTTCATCTCGAAACCATATACTTTTGAAATAACTGGGGATACTTTCTTTCTACCTCTTCCTTCAGTTCCCAAGTAGCCTCGATTTTGGAATACTTATTCCATTGAACTTTAATATATTCAATCTCTCCATTCCGAAGCTTTTGCACCTTATGATCTAAAATCCTAAGAGGTCTCTCCTCATAATTCAATTGGTCTTGAATTGGTAGGTTCTTTGCTACTAACACATGTGTTGGATCTGGAACATATGTCCTTAACATTGAAATATGAAAAACATTATGGTCTAAAGCTAGGGCTAGAGGTAATGCTATTCTATAAGCTAACTTTTCAATTTTCTCCAACATTTCAAATGGCCGAATAAACCTAGGATTCAGTTTGCCTCTTTTTCCAAATCTTGTAACTCCTTTGAATGGCGTGACCTTTATAAAAACATGTTCACTGACTTAGATATTCAAATCCCTTCTCTTGCAATCTGTGTAACTCTTTTTCCGATTCTGGGCTGTGAGTATACACTGGCGAATAACTTGTACTGTGTCTACCATTCGTTGAGACAAGTCTGGAGCTAACTTTTTCTCTCCTACTTCATCCCAGTTCAGTGGTGTTCGACACCGTCATCCATATAGCATTCGAATTCGAACTCCGCTATTGACATATATTGATCCCATGATCCTCCGAATTCTAATGTACACATACGGAGCATATCTTCAATAATCTGGTTTACCGTCTCCGTTTGTCCATCGGTTTGGGGATGAAATGTCATGCTAAACTTTAGCTGGGTGCCTAGGATTTCATGCAAACTCTTCCAAAATCGAAATGTGAACGTCGTATCTTGATCGAATACTATTGACTTAGGCACTCCGTGGAGCCGTATAATATCCTTGTAATATATCTTAGCTAATCTTTCAGCTGTATAAGTTCTCTTTATGGGTATAAAATGAGCAACCTTGGATAATCGATCCACTATTACCCATATAGAGTCATTTCCTGCCTGTGTCTTGGGTAATCTTTCGATAAAATCCATTATTATATCATCTCATTTCCATTCAGGAACTTCTAAAGACTGTAGCTTTCCCGGCATCGGTTGGTAATCTACCTTCACCCTTTAACAAGTTAAGCACTTTGATACGTATTCAGCGATCTCTCTTTTCATGTTATTCAACCAATATGCTTTCTTGAGATCTGAATACATCTTCGTGCTTCCCGGATGCATAAAAAATGGTGGAAAATGAGCTTCTTTGAGAATTTTTCCTTCAATTCTCCTGAATTAGGTATGCATAAGTGACCTTTGTACCGATACATACCTCGCACATCAACAATGAATTCATTCAACCCTTTTTCTTCATCTTTTCCACATGTGTATGTAGGTCTGTATCCTCTTGCTGCGCAGTCTTAATCTATTCAAATAATGATAATTGTATGTGCATTTGTGATAATCTTGTTTGAACTGCAGGAGGACATACAATCAGTTCCAATTGTCTTATTTCTTGAAGCAATCCTTCTTCCTTGGTGATAAGATGTGTTTTGCTGGCATTTCTGCTTAATGCATCAGTTACCACATTTATCTTACCTGGATGGTATAGAATCTCCAAATCATAATCCTTTAACAGTTCAAGCCATCTCCGTTGGCGCATGTTCAACTCCTTCTGAGTGAAAATATACTTAAGGCTCTTGTGATCCGTATAAATCTCGCATTTAGAACAATAGAGGTAGTGTCTCTAAATTTTCAAGGCAAATACCACTGCTGCTAGTTCGAAGTCGTTAGTGCAGTAGCTTACCTCATTGGGCTTCAACTGCCTTGACGCATAAGCTATCACATTTCCTTTCTACATTAGCACGCATCTCAGTCCCTTCCTTTAAGCATCACTATAAACCACAAATCCTTCATTACCTTCAGGTAGTGTTAGGATAAGCGCTTTTACCAATCGTTGCTTCAACTCTTGAAAACTGCATTCGCATTCTTCGGACCAAAAGTATTGAGTTATTTTATTTTTATTACTGCATGTTCTTAAAATTTTCTTTAGTTGCTTTCAGTAGTGTAATCTTTACTAATTTACAGGTTTATCTGCTTTCTTCATTTGCTGCATTAGTATACCTCTTGTTACTAATCTAAATTTATTCCCAATTTTTAATTAGCGTTCCTTCATTGGGTTCAATCTTCAGTGTAATTAAATTTCTATGTCATAATTAGAGGTTGGTATCTAGGCCATAGGTTTAAAGGTAAGTGCCTAAGTAGATTTGTAGCTATTTAACTAGGACTTTACAAAAGTAAGGGGAGCCTCCCGCAATTCCACCGCTTATGTAGTTAACCAAAACAAGTGTTTAGAATTTAAGTGCACCTTGGTGATTCTCAATACTTGAATTAGTAATAAAAATTTAAAAATAAAAACATTAAGAATGAACAAAAACTTCATTAATCAAAAGTCAATTCAGTTTGATCAAGTGAACCAAAAGTTTAATTACCTACTATCGTATCAAGATTATTCTTTACAGATTGAGTGATTTAACGATTAAATAATTTGTTTAAATGTGAATTTGTAACTTGAATGATGAAATTTACTTTGTTTAGTGTAAGATACTAATATTTGACCAATGTGCATGAATTCAAGCAACGTCAGGATTAAATGTGGGCAAATTATGAAGAATCAAAGTTTAAGAATCAAGATGCTCCTAATTGGATTAATTAGAGAGCTAAAGAGGAGACATGTTGAACAAGTAGTGACATGGTTTGGACCATGTTGGGCAGAAAATAGGTAAAATTTGAAGCAAAACACTATAACCAGGGAGGAACACAGCCCCAGGCCATGTTAGCCCCCGGTTATAGCTTATGTAGCCATTTTTGCATCTATTTTGCATAAATTCTAAGAGAGATATTTATTAACACTTGTAAACTTGAGTTAAGAGATCTTCTAGAATATGTTTTGAGCTAAGGTTGAGGTCTAGGGTTGAGAAAAAGCAAGAGCTGCGAAGAGAAGCGAGGAAGCGTGTTGCTAGGAACTATTCAAGACACCATTGAAGCACTTTGACTAATAAAATATTCTTTTCTTTCTTTCTTCTGATTTAATAGACTTATTTTTTATGAATATTGTTCACAATATTATTTTGTGTTTTGATTTTAATGAGAACATGTTTGGCTCAACCTGTAATCGAGTCTTTGAATTATGTATGGCTGACTTAGTTTTGATTGTTTATGAAGGATACTTTGTGTAAATTTGATATCTTGTGATCTTAATACTTGCTTCATATATGCGTATGCACTATAGCATAATTGATATATTAGTTGAAGGAACCAAGAGGTGAAATTCTAATATATAATAATTAAGATATTAAACCAAAAAATCTAGATCATAAGAATAGGCATGATGACCTTGAGAAATTTCATAAACTGCCGTAGAATATAATGGGTTCTAATTTACTTAATCCCCATAAGAATAGGTGGTTAAAAAGATTAGAATACATCTTCCATGCCTCAAGAGAGGATGCATGATTAAATTAGGGTTTGGTTTCCTTTAACTCAACTTATCTAAATTAAAGAAGCAAAACAGTTATCTTATGCTGAATATTACATGTGAAACTTTAGATCCTAAATGTTCTTATCCCTTGATTTTACATCATTGTTTAGTGTTCTTGAGATTTGTTATTTTCTCTTTTATTCTTTTTTTATTCTCTCTCTAAATTCATCATAAAGTGTTTATTTGCATAGTCTAAAGTCTCGAATTCTCTACGAGATCGATTTTTTTAAATTGAATTTTGTTGTACAAATTTCATGCCATGTTAATATGTTGCATCCATCATTGAAGTCCTTTCTCGATATGAATTATTGCCATGTGCTCCAATATCAAACTAGTTCAATCTTCTTCATAATTCGTTAATCTCATTCATCATATACCCATGATATGATCTGGCAACTATCCTGTCATCATACATTTGATTATAATATGCCATCTAGTATTCCAAAAAGTAAAATGAAAAAGAAAACAAAAATATCTAAAATGACTAAATTGAATCAAACTTCAACATCGATCCTCCATAACAATGCCAAAAAACTTGTTGAATCATCTGCAAGTGCACGGGTCATAGCCCGTATATAAAGTATCTTTTCAACAAGGATTAGGTTGTAAATTAAACTATAATGAAATTGAATTATCTAAACAATAAAAATGGACAAATATAATGAATTTATAATTAATCTAAGTAAAACGGAAAGTAGAAATCTAACCTAAATATATGAATGGAAAATAGGGATGAGAATTATCTAAGACCTAGGGTTTACAAGTAGACTTTCTACAACGGATAATTGACATACTTATTCAATCTAAATAATCTATTTTAAAGTGAACAATTTGTAAACTTACATCCTCTTTCAAGTCATAGAAGATGTATCCCAACCAACATAACCACCTGTTTTTGGGATTATGTCAATTAGAACTCATTAAGTTTTATGATAGTTCATGGAATTTCTCAAAGTCGTTTAACTTATTTTCATTATGAAAACTCCTAGATTTAATATCCTAATTTTTATATTAATCTTGCATCTTTTGGTTCATTTACTTAATAATAGGATTACACAATAATACAAGCTCAAATACCAAGCAATCATTTTATGCTATATAATCAAATTAAAGTAAACTATCTTTTATAAATAGTTATCATAAAATCACACATTCAAATTATTTATAGCCACATCCAAACCCTAGATGAGAGAATTGACCAAACATGACTTTAATGAATTCAAAAGGTTAAATAATATCCTTATTATAATCATCATATTCACAATGATAGAATTTAAAGAGAAAGGGAAATAAAATCGTATTAAGTAAATCTCTAAGGGTATGTTGAAAATCTTCGTCGAACTTGCTCTTGTCTCTTCCTCTTATGGATCTTCTTTCTCAAATCCTAGCCTTCAATCAGGAACTCTTACCATAAAAAGTATAATTTTAACTATCTAACATCCTTAATTTCATTTCTCGAATGTCCTTAAATAAGTCTCCCTTAAAAATTATGCAAAATCCCATGAAACCAACGTGTAAATTAGTCAAAACAAAGGCTACATGGATTGAACATGGTTTAAACCATGCTTTTCTTAGAAAAATGCAATTGAAACCATGTTGGTCTTTGGACATGACTTTTTAGCTTTATTTCTTCATAGTTTTAGGGTTCACATGACCTAAACCATCTTAGAACTTCTCCCCCCTATTTTTGAACTTTTTGGCTCTCTTCAAAGTTCCTTTCTAAGTGTATTTCTTCCTTGATCTCATCCTTTCTCTCCTTTTCATCAATTCTTTACTATATTTACCATATTTGTGCAAATAGCAACTGAATATAAGAAATCTCACTTCAATGGATCAATTCTAACATTTTTCCTCTAAAAGCCATGATTTTATCAACATTCTGAGTAGGAAACTACTTGCAATATACAGTATATAACTGAAATATTAATGATGTAGGTAGCATATGGGACAAAGTCAGCTCAGCCATTATAAGCCATATTTGATCCTCCTTACCAAGCTCCAAACCGACCAAGAGTAGTCATGTCTCATTACCAAGGATCTCTAAGGATCATAATATATTGTCCCTTGAAGATAAGCACACATGTACAACTTGGTTGATACAGATATAAAGGCTAAGAGTTTCCTATAACAACCCAAAACTAAATCTCACGTAAAAAAGAGGAATAGAGTTCTTAGAGGTTTATAAGTGAGTCTAAGCTTGAAATAAGGTATAATGCTTTTTAAAATCATGCAGTTGAAATTGACAGGCCACAATTGACAATATCACACTATGAGGGCCGTAACTCGTAGGCCCAAGATCATTTTCTAAGTCTAGACATTACAATTAGTGTCAAAGAAATCCCCCTTCACCAGATGTGGGGCAAAGGCCAAGAGTTGAGTTGAGTTATGGCTTGAGGATGAAGGGTTGAGGCCTTGTGATACCCAGACCCATTTAGGATCATACATGTAAATTAGGCATGTAAATTTGATTCAATATATTATTCAATGGATTTATTGATTTTAAGGCCAATGATTAAGAACGGTGATTAAATTAATCACTATAGCTCGATGTAGGATAATGGGGATAAAGAGACCTAATGAGGTCTAGGAAATGAGGATACGTCATGAATAATTATCTCATACATTATGATTTAATTAATGAATATTATGATGATAATTATGGATTTGATGTAATAAATGTTAGAAAATTCATAACTTGACGCCTATGAGGTGGAATGAGGTGAAATTTGAAATGTAAGCACATAATGATGTGCTCAACCTTATGAATGGAGTGGATTATGAAAATTATGAATTAATTAGGGTGATAATTATTTAATTTGACCCAAATCCAAAAGACAATTTCAAATGGTCATAACTTACGCTAGAAAGGTCATTTTGAGATAAAATTTATCATGAAGGGTTAAAATGATATGTTTAATAATATGGATGGGTTTGATTAAGCTAATTATCAAGAAAATTTCTTAATCACAAAAGGACAAAAGTGGTTGACTTGTCTTCAAAAAAGGAGACATGTCATAAATGGAAAAGTCAAAGAGGTTACAAGCCTTGATGATTTGGATTTTTCAGAGATTTTTGGAAATTTAAAAATTCAGAAAATGAGGGTAAAAGTTCTAGCAATATCTTAGGGAATTAATGTCTGGATTTAGGGTAGTTTTGTGTAGCCACAAAATTCCACAAAGAGGGGTAGCTTAAAGGGGGGCGTCCAAGGCACCTATGGGCAGATTTTTCATTTTTAAAAATCTGTAAAAAATGGAAATTGATGGATAATTGTGTCAGAAAATAAGGGGTAATCATGAGAATTATCCACACCTCAAATGAGGTGGAAATTAAAATTAAAAAGGGGCAGAAATTTATGTAGTAAGAGAGAGAAAGGGGGGACGTTCCAAGTGGACAGATTTGAGGTGAAACAAAAAAATTCTAAGTACCAAGCCCTTGAACGTCCAAACCAGAGGGAAAACAGGGGAAAAGAGGAGTAAAAGAGGAAGAAAAATAGGAGGAGAAGAGGAGCAAACCAAGCTTGGCAAAGTCGGATTGAAACTACTCAAGATCAAGTAGGTATCCAACCAAGTTTGAGTTGTAAAGATCTAAGCTTTTCAAGATCAATTTATGGATCATAAAATGATTTATTTATGAACCCTAAATGAAGGTTTAATGAGCTTTTGTTGAGATTATTAAGTGTTAAACAAGTTAATGGATTCAATTCATGAGTTTAAGCATGCTAGGTACGGATTAGGGTTGATTAACCTAAAGAATACCTTGCTGAAATATTTTGGAAAATACCAATTAAGTTGCTGTTTTAAGCATGTCATATGTTTGGATTATGTTACATATTTCCATGATTAATATATGTTGAACCAAGCATGATTTATGAACCTTAGAAAGGTAAAACCTAGAATTGACAATATGATGAAGATTCTACTCTTTTGAGATGGATATTGTGCATGAATTTAACCAACTAATACATGGATGATTTAAAGGATAAAATACCCTAAACATAGGGTATATGGATGTCCAAGTGTAGGCTGAAAAATAAATCAAAAATTTTGTGTTGAAACGTCATGACACATGGACGTCCAAAGGAGGGAAAAAATGGCATGGAAAGTTGCTATTATGGGAAATTTGTTTTATGAACTTTAATTCCATGAAAAAATACTAAATGAGGAGCAAGAAAAGGATGTCCAAGTGTTGGAATTAAAAGAATAAAAATCTGTTATGAAGCATGTCAAGATGTGGGCATGCAACATGGGAAAATCAAAGTGGAAAAGTGTTGTTTCAGAGGTTTGTGATTAAGGGACTTTACTCTCATGATTATACCATAAATTATGTATTAATTAAGTGTTTTAATCAATCTAAAATGGAGGACAATTTGCTGTTTTAGAAAAATTTTCATAGCACATAAAATATGTATAACTAAAAGGGTACACATGAAGGGTATAGATGATGGGAAGGAGAAATGACTTAATATGAATGGCTAAAATGCAAACATGGAACGAAAGGTGGAAAAATGTGAAAATAAGGGCTTTTTGATAAAATTTTGAAATCCCAAAAATTTGATATTAAAATGTAAAGCCATAACTCTTGAGTATGGGTTTAAAGTGAGCACCAATGTGAGAAATATGAAAAATGAAAAAATAGATGTTAAATGATAAATGGAAGATAATGAATTTCCATTAAGTTAAAACGAAAGGTTATAATATGCTTAAAAGCTTACCCTAAATAAGGGTATTAAAAATGAAAAGAATGGATGATATGGTGCACAAGTTATGTTGTTATATATGAACATCCAACTTGAAAAATAAGTTGGTTATGTAAGTCAATGGAAAATATGTGGGTTGGAAAACTATATTGTGTACAAGCATATGGAAATTATGTATCTGAATGTGATGTCGTTCTTATGTGTACGGGCAAAGGCAAAGAGAAAGTTGACGAGAAAAATTGAAGTAATTCAGGTAAGCAAGCAAATTTCTAAAACTTACTTTCTCAAAATTATGAAAATATGATTGCAAATTTCTATTCAAATGCTTTGAATTATCTTGCAAATGAATGTTTAATTTCTTTTGGAATTATTTAAGGAGGGTCATCCCAACATGTTGTTTGAAATATTATTTTAACTTTGGCAAATGGCTTGTATAATGGTTTATTAAATGTTATTGATAAATTATGGTTCAAATGCTTACTTATGAAAACCATGCTAGCATTTTTATGATCATGTTCATGTTTATGACTAAGTTCATCGTGCACAAGGTACTAGGTCCACTTTAAAGGTGTAAGTGGACCGATTGTCCCCCTTTAGTGTGACTAAGTCGCTAAGATAGGTCACAGGCTGGCGGCGCCCTCCCCGAGATGGGAGAAGGATGACGGATAGTCGCCTAGCTAGCATACCATCATATGATGTTCATGTTTTATAAGGATAATAATGCATCGCATTACTCATAATATACCCGTGATGGGTATGATGTGTCATTTTTCATAATATACCCACGAGTGGGTATGATGTTGATTTCAAAGAAATTTCTTTAAATATAAACATTGCCTACAAAATGAATTGCATGGAAAACTATGTAGCTTGCTTACTGAGTTATACTCACGATTTGTTTTCCAAATCTTAAGACAGGTGCAAGGATGACTATGAAGGAAGAGCACAAGTTAAATGAAGGATGATGATTTTATGGATTCCTATGTATGCTTTTACGTGTGGAAAAATATATTATGAATTGTGTGATAACTACTTGATGCAATTATGTTATTTAGACTGTGGTGTATGTGTATAATGGTGAAAAAAATTTTATTGACAAATGTTGAATGAATATTATGTTATGATACGAATACGAGGGAATTTTATGATATTTAATGGACATGATATGTAGGAATTAAATGTTTAAAGATGTATATCAAGATTTGATGATAGCCTGGATAGGCAAATTGATGTAAAAGTGACTATGGATGATGAAATAAACTCATATGGAGTAAGTTATAAATGGATAATTATCTAATGAACCCGCCGTGTGACAGGACAACAATTCTGATCACTTTTACCAATCAATAAACAGTCCTGGAGTAAGGCTTATGTTGTGACACTCAGTTTGGGGCGCCACAAGCTGATAGTTGAGATGAGTGGGGAGAGGGTGTTGGAAACATGTGGAAAATAAGCCAAGTTTATGTTTTGATGATTAACAAACTAATTTGAGTAAGTGTTGGTTACTAACATGTTTGTGAAGATAATTGAAGGTTATAAAAATGAAGAATATGAAGCATGGAAAGTCAAGTCGATTTCCAAGTCGACTCAGGCATCGACTTAGGCCAAGTCGATCCCCAAGTCGACTCCAGTAGCGACTTCAGCTCGTCATTTTCATCCAGAGTTGAAATCGGGAACGAGAGCTGCCGAAGTCGCATCCCAAGTCGACTCCGCATGCAACTTAGGTGAAGTCGCAGACCAAGTCGACTCCAGCTTCGACTTTGAGGCGTCATTTTCATCCAGAGTTGAAATCGGGGACTAGAGTTGCCGAAGTCGCATCCCAAGTCGACTCCGCATGCGACTTGGGTGAAGTCGCAGACCAAGTAGACTCCAGCTTCGACTTTAGTGCGGAAATTGCTGAACGAGTTAATTCAATAACAGATTTGAATGGAGATGAAGATCAAGACAACTCAAACACTCAAATGAAGATCAAATGGAGAATCAAAGCAATCAGGGTTGCATGAATCCATCATGTTGGATCATGAACACTTACTCGAACATCTTCCATGCATTCCAAGATTCAAGTACTCAAGAACTCAAGAAAAAAAATCAAAAGGTTTTCTAAGTAAATAATCATACAGTATTCCAAAGAGATATAATCATTGAATGAGCATAACTCCCATCTCTAAGAACATTAAGTGATCAAGCCAACATCTAGAAGAAGAACCTTGCTTTCAAACTGCCAAGAGCTACTTGCTGAATCATTAAGCCTACGTTACAAGTTCTTCTCTGCGCCAAATCTGCCTCTACACAACAGTAACGTGTAGAAACTTTCTTTTGTTATTTCTTGTTGTATTGAACTTGATTTAGTTTGGGTAACTAAGATCAAGTGTAAGCAAAGTACTGTGTGATTGGAGTGAAACTCGTCACCTACTTGTGCTGTGAATTGTTGATGCCCCCTAGAGCTGGAATCTAGAAGAGAGCAGTGGCTCTAGTTGTATTTGTGAAATACATAGTGGAACACAAGTCACAAGAGGTGTGAGCTTGGAAGAGTAGAGTAGGAAAGGTTACCCGAACCACTATAAAATCTTGTTTGTTAATATTTATTCCTGCTCTCTGCACTATATTGTTTTCCATTTGTTTCTTCATAAAAGGGGACTAGATTAATTCGGGGTAAAGTTTCTGTTTAAGTTTAAATTTTTTAAATACCCAATTCACCCCTCCCCTCTTGGGTAATTGCCATTAACTCGGGACCAACAAGTGGTATCAGAGCAGGTCTTTGAGTTTTACCAAAGAGATCTTTTGATATGGCATCCCAATCGACTTCCATTCCCGCATTTGCCGAAGGGCAATCTTTTACTAGGCCACTATTGTTTGATGGGAACAATTTCGGCTATTGGAAGCTACGTATGAAACAACTCATCATGGCTACAGATATGGACTCTTGGATTGCAATCTAAGACGGTATAACATTGCCTATTGATGAAAGAGTTTCCAAATGGACCGATGAGGAAGTGAGAACTGTTAAGAGCAACGCTAAAGCTATGAACTCACTGTTTTGTGCTCTTACCGCTTCCGAATATGATAGAGTATCCTCTTGTCTAACTGCAAAAGAAATATGTGATACATTAACATCTATCTATGAAGGAACTTCTCAAGTCCAAGGGACAAGGAGAAATATTTTGATTGGAGAATTGGAAAGCTTTAGAATGCTAGAAACAGAAAATATTTCTGAAATGTTCGCTAGATTCTCTAAAATTACTAATGCCTTGAAAGGTCTAGGAAAAGCAATTTCTAAATCTGAACAGGTCATGAAAACCTTAAGAGCTCTACCGGAATCTTGGACTCCAAAGATTACTGCGATAGAAGAAGTCAAGGACCTCAACACATTGAAGCTAGAAGACATTATTAGCTCATTAATGTCACATGAGCTAATCAAGAAAAGAAATGAAGATCACCACAAAGGAAAGAAAGAAATTGCACTAAAGGTCACCCATAACTCGGATGAGTCCACTTCTTCATCTCACAACGATGATAAAGGCATTGCACTACTTACTCGCAAATTTTGAAAGTTTGTGAGAAAAGAAAAGAACTTCAAAGACTTCAAAGAGAGACCCCGAAAAGAGAAGAAGAAGGAGGCTACAAAGTGCTATAGATGCGGCGGTATGGGACATATGCAAGCTCAATGTCCTACACCGGAAGAAAGATCAAAGGACCATCAAGAAAAGAAGGAAAGATATGAAAGCCGAAAATTCCAAAGGCCTAAGGGAAGAGGAATATACGTGAATGAAGAAACTTCATCAACAAGCAGCTCCTCAACCGATAATTTCGAAGCGGCAAATTGTGCAAAAATATGCTGCATGGTGCGGATTAAGCAACAAGAAAATTTGTTATGCTTAAACACAACAGAAGTTTTGGAAGAGCAAATCACCTCAACAAAATGCACAAGTAATGAAGAGGTAACTTCCAAATTTTATCATTCACAATCTACTTATTCTTCTATTCAAGAATGTCTCAAATGTGCTGAATTAGAGGAATTACAACATGCATATGATTCATTATATGAGGAAATCAAAACATTAGGAAACAAGTTATCATTAAAGAGACAACAATGCAATTCCATTATTATTGTAAATGAAAAACTAGCAGAAAAAACAACAAAACTGAAAGAAGAAAATGAACTACTTTTGCAAGAAGTGGAAGAATTGAAAAAGAAGAATGAATCCTTAAATGAATCATTAGCTAAATTCTCTAATCCAGGAGAAAATATGAAAATGTTTCTAAACATGACCTCTCAAATCAATAGAAGAGGTCTTGGATACTCCACATTTGAGCAAAGAGAAAGTGGCAAATCAAATGTGCCAATACTTGGGAAAAATCAAACCAAAACTGCACCTATTTACATACCTAAAGGGAAACGAGTTGTTTGGACCAAAAGGCCAACTTTTGAACCACTACATACTTGGAGGCCTACTCCTAGATTACCAATGGCTTGTAACTTTTGCAACAAGATGAGTCACAAAATTCATAGATGCAACTTTAAGAAACTATATGACCATCGTGTAAAATTATTTTGGGTTCCAAGAAACACAAGATTTGGTCTTTCAAAGATAGAACAACAAAGATTAAATCAGTTTACTAACCCAAATGGACCCATAAAATGGGTACCAAAGAGATAAGATTTATTTGTTCATTTTTTAGATATGTTTCAAGGCAAAGGCAAGCAACATTTGGTTCATGGATAGTGGTTGCTCAAGGCATATGACCGGTGAAAGAAGTTTATTTCATAAACTCAAGTCTTGCAACGATGGAACTGTTGCTTTTGGAAATAATGAGAAACGTAAAATCAAAGGTAAAGGAAACATTTATAGTATTTCAAATGCATGTATGGAAAATGTATTATTTGTTGAAGGACTCAAGCACAATTTAATGAGTATTAGCTAATTATGTGACAAAGGATACAAGGCTGTGATTGAATCATCTATATGCAATGTGTTTGATGGAGAACATATCATGTTTAGTGGAAAAAGACATGGAAATGTATATTTGGTTTCACTTGATGAACTAGATGGTCAATGTCTAATGGTCATTGACAATGATCCATGGGTTTGGCATAAGAGGCTTGGGCATATAAATATGACAAATATAAAGACCCTATGGAAAAAGAGTTTGGTAGAAGGATTGCCAAAATTGAAATATGACAAAGATAAAATTTGCAAGGCATGTCGATTGTCAAAACAACCTAAAATGCCTTTCTCTACCCAAAAGGAGATTTCCACCACTAGGCCACTTGAATTGCTACACATGAACCTATATGGGTCATCCGACATTTTAACCATTGGTGGAAAGAAGTATGTGTTTGTAATAGTTGATGATTTTTCAAGATTCACATGGGTAATTCTCTTAGCTAGCAAAGATGAAGTCTTCTCTATGTTTGCAACTTTTGTAAACTTGGTGCAAAATGAAAAACAAAGTACTATTATTACCATTAGAAGTGATCATGGTGGTGAGTTTGAAAATAAACGATTCATAGAATTATGTAATGAAAAAGGAATTCACCACACATTTTCGGCACCAAGAACTCCACAACAAAATGGAGTGGTTAAAAGGAAAAATAGAACCATACAAGAGATGGCTAGAACACTGCTAAATGAGAGTAAATTATCCAAGAAATTTTGGGGTAAAACTGTAAGTACAGCTTGTCATGTATTGAACTGTGTTACCCTTAGAGCTATCTTGAAAAAGACCCCATATGAGCTATAGAAAGGTAGAAAACCAAATATTTCATATTTTCATGCCTTTGGTTGCACATGTTATGTTTTGAACAATGGAAAAACCAACTTGGGAAAACTGAATGCTAAGAGTGATGAGGCAATATTCCTTGGTTACTCATCAAATAGCAAAGCATATAGAGTCTTCAATAAAAGGAACCAAGTTGTAGAAGAGTCGATACATGTTGTTTTTGATGAATTTAACCCATGCTCCAAAAGAAAAGATGATTTAAGTGATGCAGATGATATCACAAGTAACCTTGAAAAATTGCATGTGGAAAAGCAAGAAGAATCCATGGAGGAAAGGGTAAGTGAAGGTAATAATTCCAATAAACCTCCAATTGATTTAAAGTTCAAAAATGATCATCCAATTGAGCAAGTTATAGGGAATATTTATGAAGGTGTAAAAACTAGAAGGTTAAAACAAAATATTTGTGGACAATACGCCTTTGTATCCAAAATTGAACCATTCACTATTGATCAAGCTCTTAATGATGAAAACTGGATCATAGCAATGCAAGAAGAGCTAAACCAATTTGAAAGAAACTAAGTTTAGCATCTTGTTCCAAGACCAAAAGATTGCATTGTCATTGGCACAAAATGGGTCTTTAGGAACAAATTAGATGAAAGTGGACTTGTGGTGAGAAACAAAGCTAGACTTGTGGCAAAGGGATACTCACAAGAAGAGAGAATAGACTTTGGGGAATCCTATGCTCCGGTTGGTAGATTAGAAGTCATTCGTATCTTACTAGCTTTTGCATCTCACATGAACTTTAAATTGTTTCAAATGGATGTTAAAAGTGCATTTCTGAATGGTTATTTAAATGAAGAGGTGTATGTTGAACAACCACCTGGATTTGAGGAGAAAGAACAATCTAAATTTGTATACAAATTAACCAAAGCATTATATGGATTAAAACAAGCTCCAAGAGCTTGGTATGAGAGATTAAGCAAATTTTTTATTGATCATGACTTCCAAAAGGGAAAGGTAGACACCACTTTGTTTATCAAGTACAAAAAAAAAGATATCTTGATTATTAAAATTTATGTTGATGACATTATTTTTGGTGCTACTAATGAGATTCTTTGTCAAGAATTTTTTGAGCTTATGTAGAAAGAATTCGACATGAGTATGATGGGGGAGCTGAATTTCTTCCTTGGACTACAAATTAAGCAATCAACTGAAGGGATCTTCATAAACCAGTCCAAGTATATCAAAGAAATGTTAAAGAAGTTTGGCATGGAAAATAGCAAAGGGGCAAACACGCCTATGAGCTCAACCATTAAAATTGACAAAGACGAGAAAGGCAAACCAATTGATTCAAAGTTATGTAGAAGCATGATAGACTCTTTATTATATTTAACTGCTAGACCCGATATTTTGTTTATTGTTTGCATGTGCTCTAGATTTCAATCATGTCAAAAAGAATCACACTTGGTAGCTGTAAAAAGAATTTTCAGATATTTAGTAGATACTACCAACATAGGACTTTGGTATCCAAAGGGTTCTAATTTTGATCTAATTGGCTACTCGGATGCGGATTTTGCCGGCCACAAGGTAGATAGAAAAACCACTAGTGGAACATGTCAGTTTCTTGGGAACATGTTGATTTTATGGTTTTCAAGAAAACAAACTAGTGTTGCTCTATCTACGGCGGAAGCCGAATATGCTTCCGCCGGGAGCTATTGTGCTCAATTGCTTTGGATGAAACAACAACTTATGGACTATGGCATGAATTTTAAAGATATACCTATTAGATGCGATAATACAAGTGCCATATGTTTAACTAAAAATCCAGTATTGCATTCTAGGACTAAGCACATAGACCTTAGACATCATTTTATTAGAGAACATGTAGAAAATCATGATATATGTTTGGAATATGTGAGAACAGAAGATCAAATTGCAGATATTTTTATCAAACCTCTAGCAAAAGAACCATTTTATAAAATTAGATATGATATGGGTATGCTAGAATTAACTTAGACAAGCACACGCTGAGGGGGAGCACAGGTTCAGGGGGAGCATCCCCGCCATTCTTAAAGGATTAAACCGCTCCATCTCTATTTTTGATCAATTGACAAAAAGGGAGAGAAGAGATCGGGATTTGAGTCTCCATTTTAAATGCGTGTATGAATGGTTTTAAGTCTTAAATGTCTGTATGAATGATTTTAACTTGCGATATATTGGAAGAAATATGTATGTTAAACTCATGTTGTTTAACTTGTGATTTATTGGAAATATATAAAAATCAAAATGCAAAATGGTTTGTTTTAAAGACATTGAAAGGTATATACTCAAATCAATTTTGTCAATCATCAAAAAGGGGGAGATTGTTGGAAAATGTGGAAAATAAGCCAAGTTTATGTTTTTATGATTAACAAACCAATTTGAGTAAGTGTTGGTTACTAACATGTTTGTGAAGATGATTGAAGGTTATAAAAATGAAGAATATGAAGCATGGAAAGTCAAGTCGATTTTCAAGTCGACTCAGGCATCGACTTAGGCCAAGTCGATCCCCAAGTCGACTCCAGTAGCGACTTCAGCTCGTCATTTTCATCCAGAGTTGAAATCGGGAACGAGAGCTACCGTAGTCGCATCCCAAGTCGACTCCAGCTTCGACTTCGAGGTGTCATTTTCATCCAGAGTTGAAATCGGGGACGAGAGCTGCCGAAGTCGCATCCCAAGTCGACTCCGCATGCGACTTGGGTGAAGTCGCAGACCAAGTCGACTCCAGCTTCGACTTCAGTGCGGAAATTGCTGAACGAGTTAATTCAATAACAGATTTGAATGGAGATGAAGATCAAGACAACTCAAACACTCAAATGAAGATCAAATGGAGAATCAAAGAAATCAGGGTTGCATGAATCCATCATGTTGGATCATGAACACTTACTCAGACATCTTCCATGCATTCCAAGATTCAAGAACTCAAGAAAAGGAATCCAAGGTTTTCTAAGTAAATAATCATACAGTATCCAAAGAGATATAAATCAAGGGAGAACAATCAATATTAAGAAAATCAAGTGATCAAAGTCATCTCCGAAGAGTTCAAGTTCATCAAGCAAGCTGAGGAAGTGAAGTCGCACCTGAAGTCGACTTCACCCGCGACTTGGGTCAAGTCGAAAACCAAGTCGACTTAAACTAGAACTTGAAGAAGTTGCGAACAGTAGCCGTCGCACCCGAAGTCAACTCCATCTGCGACTTGGGCGAAGTCGCACCCGAAGTCGACTCCACCTGCGACTTAGGTCGCAAAGATCGGAAAATTTTTGAACGTTGGCGCATGAAATGCGCGCTACCTACTTCCAAACGTTCGGATTCCCTCGCAAATTATTTAAGGCATTCAATATGAACGTGGAGGGTAGCTGAGAAATCATTGAATGAGCATAACTCCCATCTCTAAGAGCATTGAGTGATCAAGCCAACATCTAGAAGAAGAACCTTGCTTCCAAACTGCCAAGAGCTGCTTGCTGAATCATTAAGCCTACGTTACAAGTTCTTCTCTGCGCCAAATCTGCCTCTACACAATAGTAACATGTAGAAACTTTCTTTTGTTATTTCTTGTTGTATTGAACTCGATTTAGTTTGGGTAACTAAGATCAAGTGTAAGCAAAGTAGTGTGTGATTGGAGTGGAACTCGTCACCTACTTGTGCTATGAATTATTGATGCCCCCTACAGCTGGAATCTAGAAGAGAGCAGTAGCTCTAGTTGTATTTGTGAAATATATAGTGGAACCCAAGTCACAAGAGGTGTGAGCTTGGAAGAGTGGAGTAGGGAAGGTTGCCCGAACCACTATAAAATCTTGTTTGTTAATATTTATTCCTGCTCTCTGCTCTATATTGCTTTCCATTTGTTTCTTCATAAAAGGGGACTAGATTAATCCAGGGTAAAGTTTCTGTTTAAGTTTAAATTTTTTAAATACCCAATTCACCCCTCCCCTCTTGGGTAATTGCCATTAACTCGGGACCAACAGAGGGCTAGAGATACATTTTGGCTCAAGGATAAACTAGGCAGAAGCTAGTGGGCCTTTAACAACTCAGAACTAAATCCCACTTCAAAAAGGAGATAGAGTTCCTAGGGGCTTATAAGTGAGCCTAAGCTTAAAACATATATGACTCATTTAAAAATTGTGCAGCTGAGCAGCTATGCTAGAATAGACAATATTAATTATGAGGCCTATAAGCTAGAGGATCATTTCTCTAGATCTAGGCGTTATTTTTCTCCTTTGGAAAAAGATTAGAGAAAAATAGGAGAAACGCCCTATGGTTGTATTCCATTTTTGTAACCTCATTACTCAACAATAGTGAATCTTTGGCTCCTCAAAGCCTCATGGTTTTTTAAGTGATCCCATATTCATGGACCATTCTTTTCTATATAAAAAACTTGAGTCTACTCTCTTTCTCTTTCTTGACTGATATTTTGAGTCCTCAATCTGGTCCAACTGAGTATTGGACTAAATTTGGACTTAGCAAAATATTTAACAAAATTATAAGCACAAATCTATTTAGTTACTTTAAGTTCGTTTAAGTAGAATATTTTCTTTTGAGGTGAAATTTTTTTATTTATGAGAGAGTTCTAAAGCTGGTAGGATTCTAAGAAATTTTTACCAAAAACTAAAATTAGTGCAATTGAATTGTAATAGTGATGATGGGATTTTAGTGAAGAAAATGATATCTGGGAGCGTAATGAAATTTTGATTTTATTTCATTTGTTAAATTATCATTGTTATAGTAATTTTTTGCAGCAAATTTAATTTAAATTTACTGTAAGATACTAGTATTAATTTTACATGATGTCTTTTGTAGTTTCTTCATATTAATTACCAAATGTAGCTACAAAAATAATTTTTGCTGACATAAACAAATGTGAAATTTTGAATGATGATAATTTGATCTTTGAAACTAGAAGATGAGTACTTCATGGTAGTTAAGTTTTTTTTAGGTAACTTTATACATTGATGCTAAATTTGATTTGTTTGTTTATAAATATTCTTTAATTGAAAAGAAATAAAGAAACTATTTAGCAAAGCTAGTAAAACAGAGTTTTCATTGCAATTGGTTCATTCTAACATCTATAATCTAATGAATGTGAGGAAAAGACGTAGATATTCATATTTCATTATTTATGTTCTAGTGCTTCTGCAAAAAAAAAGACGAAATAAGAAATTTTTCATTTGATACGTATTAACTAGAATAGTTTGAATTTGAAATGAGTATATTAAAAGGCTACGAAAGGAATTTTAGATATTCTGAAGGAATTACAAATTACTCAACTTACCACTAAGAAAAATTTATACTTCTTGAGTTATACACAGATACTAGTTTGAGTGAGACCCAAATGAACGAAAACTAAAGTTTGAATACGTATTTTGGTTAAAAAAGTAATTTCATATAGCTTTGTCCACAATCGAAATTGAATTGGTGGTTTGTTCGTGAAGTTGTATGAAGTTGTTTGGCTTATAATTTGTTCACGATACTCAAAAGCAATTGAAGATAATTCTCAGTTAGTGTGCCTAAATTATGATGGTTAGATGACGATTACATATTCTAGAACTTCTAAGTATTACTATAAAATAAAATATAATGATATTAATTACTGTGTATCATTTTCCAAAGATATTGTGTTGCAAAAAGAAGTGATTCTAAATTCGATACTATACATTTAATGATTGTTAACCTATTCGTAAGACCAATTTTTAGAGATGCATTCTTGTTATGTTAAATATTTAGATCTGCATAGTGTTCCGGCCTCGAAAAATTTTCCTCCAATCTTTTTGAAAATAAATTCTTAATTAATTCCCCATCAAAATTTTAAAGCATTTAATTCTTTAACCGAGTCCGAAAAGTATATCATAGAAATATTTTGCATTGTGTTCCACATTCTGATTTTACATCTAAAAAATGATTATTTTATTGAAATGATGATGAAATGTGTAGAAGATTTTTCTACAACTTTACAAGTGCATGAAAAATCGTGTCTCACAAAAATAAAAAGATAAATTAGTACACTTCGCCCCGCACCTAACTCGAATGTGTGGTACATGACGCCACGCGTCATGACTTAAACGTGAGTTTACGCTTAGCTCGTCGACCAGCGATGACTCGGTTTGGGCATAGCAAGCTAAGTATGCTCTCAGCTTCTGGATTTCCACAGCAAACTAGCGTCTCCAGCTTTCAGCTTAATAATCCAGCGTGTCCCGCATTTAGTCTCTGGATTGAATAATTTGGTGGTTTTACCAAAAAATGGATTTAACCAAATTCTGAAAATATGTTTGGGTCAACTTGGACCATCTAAAGATGTTTGGGCCCGAGTGGGCTTGTTGAAGAGTTCTGGGCCTAACTGGGCTTGACTTAACCAATTTCGGCTCAACTGGGCTTATTGGGGGATTTTTGGCTCAACTAGGCTTATTGGAGGATTTTGGGCCTAATTGGGCCTGCTGAAGAGTTTTTGGCCCGAGTGGGCTTGTTGAAGAGTTCTGGGCCCGAGTGGGTTTGTTGAAGAGTTCTGGGCTCGAGTGGGTTTGTCGAAGAGTTTTAGGCCCAAGTGGACTTGTTGAAGAGTTCTAGGCCCGCCTGGGCCTACTAGAGGATTTTGGGCCCCCTCGAATCTGTTGAAGATTTTTGGGCCCATTTAAGCCTGGAGGCCATTAATATATATATATGTATTTTAGAAAATAATATATATATTTTTGGAGGCCTTGAATATGTATGTATTTTAAAAAATAATATATATTTTTGCAAGTATTTTAATATATATATGTATTTTAGAAAATAATATATATATATATATATTTTTGCAAGCCTTTTAATATATATGTATTTTAGAAAATAATATATATATTTTTGGAGGCCTTGAATATATATATGTATAATATATATATTTTTGGAGGGTTTTTAAAAATATATATAAATAATACTTGAAGAAAATTAAAAGACTTACGTTTTCTTCTTCTTTTTCTTGTTTTTTGGGGTGAGGGAACTTGTCCCGGGATCCCGGGCCTCATATATTATATTTTTTTAATCATAAAAAAAAATTAGCCCCGTGTTCGACTCAACCCACCACCTAGGGAGTATTTACTTAGGGAGTATATGTATATATATATTTAGAAAATAATATATATATATATATATTTTTAAAATCCCTTGAATATATATATATATATATATTTTTTGAAAGCCCTTACAACCACTCTGCTGCCTGAACCATCTGTACTAGTGTCCGAGGCCATGGAATGTAAGCCATAGTGTTGAGCAACCTTATGGGCAGGAAACCAAAATATGATGTTGGATAATGTTGGAACTCGAACTAAATTTGGTCTGGGTTCTGCATGAACCTTTATTTGTCCAACTCCATTCGAAGAATGGTAAGGCGATGACATGGGTTCTGGAGCGCTTCCTTAAGGAAGGGATCCACGCTATCGTGAGCCGGAGATACAGAGGCGGAGCAGTGGGGCAGTGGGGCAGAGATGCCATCTCCGGCCGCCCAGCACCCTATCTCCCTCTATATATATTATTATATTTTTTTTATCATAAAAAAATACTTAGCCCCGTGTATCAACTCAACCCACCACCTGAGGAGTATTTACTTATGGAGTATGTAAAATAATATATATATATTTTTTGAAAGCCCTTTAATATATATATGTATTTTAGAAAATAATATATATATATATATATTTGAGGCATTTTAATATATATATATATGGCAGCCTAGTGGGACCCTCGGGATCCCGGGCCTCTATATATATTATTATTATTATTTCTCATAAAAAAAGAAAGGTACTTAGCCTTTTTAATATATATATATATATATATATATATATATATATATATATGGCACGCCCGGTGGGATCCCGGGCAACTATAGATATTTTATTTTTATTTTTTATCATAAAAGGTACTTGGCCCCGTGTATCGACTCAACCACCACCTAGGGTGTATTTACTTGGGGAGTATGTAAAATAATATATATATATATTTTTTGTGAAAGTCCTTTAATATATATATGTATTTTAGAAAATAATATATATATTTGGGAAGCCTTTAAATATATATATATATATTTTATAAAACAATATATATATATATATATTTGGAAGATTTTAATATATATATATATATATCATTCTTTTTTTATTATATAAAAAAATTACTTAGCCCCGCGTATCAACTCAACCCACCACCTGGGGAGTATTTACTTGGGGAGAAGTATATGTATATATATTTATATACATATATTTATATATATATATATATATTTAGGAGCCCTTGAATATATATATAAATACTTGAAAAAGAATTAAAATTCAGAAGGAGTTGATAACTCACGTTCTCAGTTGGGAGGAAGAGCAGAAAATGTTTATCCCTGGAGTTGTGTCCTCTCTTCGTTTTTTTTTGTTCTCTTCCCGGTTTCCTCTTCTCTCGTCGTGTCTTCTGGTCTTGTGTTGCAGTCTTATTTATAAGCCCGGGGGTGCAGTTCCGCGGGTAAGAAACCATTACCGCGGAACTCTGCTGCGCGTAGCTAGTTGCGTGGTGGAATTAAAATTCAGCGGCAACAGTTCGCTGACCAGTAATGTCCATGCAGAAATAAAGTTTGGCGGCAACAGTTCCAAGCATCTTTGAACCGTAAGCTTTCCATGTGATAGTTTTGTGACAATTCCACAACCAACTTAATTTCGTATGGCAGGCAGCATGGTTGAGCGCTGCATTTGCTGCCATGTACGGCAGAATACAGAAAGGTCACGTAGCTGTTGCGTGTCGACCAAACAACTTGTGTCCTTTCAAGCCCCTTTTTTATTTTTATTTTTTATTTCTCTTCCTTGCCAGCTTTCGCTCACGTACCCGTGCACAACGACGCTGGTGAAGTTGAAGATCATGCACACTGCTGTCTGCACCTTGGCCAGGTCTCCACCAGGCACGACAGTCAGCGGCTGATAGTTGATACCGCACTTGAAGCCGGTGGAGCACCAATCCACAAACTTGATGGTCCTCTTCATCTTGAGATTAGAAGCTGACATAAATATAACAAAGAGCCAGCAGCTTTAGAGGTGAAACGAGACTCATGGTGAACATAGCATATACTAACGGAGAATTTTCCTTCGGCTGAGAATTTCTTGTTCTTTGAGATGGTGCTGGAGAGACGGCTGAAAGCTGCTGCTTCACCATTTGGATTTGCAAACCGATTGCATGTATTTGATTAGATTGCCAAAAGAGTTGTCCGGGCAACTTTAATTTCAGCTTCTTCTTTTTTTTGCAGCAGCTCCAATATATTGAATTCCACTAGCGTGCTGCCTCTTGAATGCAAACTAATGCTTCAGGTGTCTAGCGAGTAACTTCCCTGGAATACATAGTAGTTATCTCCCTCACGCATGAATGAAAGCTGCAGTAGGTATCAAAAGATGGTACGACTTCTGATACTTCCGAATCTCATGAAGTGCCACTGTTCCAGGCCTATAGCGGTGGGGTTTTCGCTGCTTTGAGCTACTACTTTCCTGCGAATTGGCGCTTCGTCGCCGTCGACTGGAACCACCTTCACGTGGGTTAGCTTCACCTCCTTCTGCCTCTACATCTCCATCATTTTCCTGAGGAGGTTGAGACAACGAAGCTCCGCCTAGCTTAGGAAGCTTGCCAGGAAGCTGCCTGGTTCTACGGGCAACGGGCCTTTTCACTCTAGCCAAGGGAAGCCCGAGAATACTATTTGGTTTCATGTGAGAAAATATTTTCTCATAATTATCCGCCTGTGCAGCATCAGAAATCAACATCAATAGAAGATCACTGCTCGCAACTGTTTCCCAGATATCTCCTAGAGTTCCAGTCTCCTCGCTAAATCCAGTAGCACGTGCTTCCGTAAAAGAACGAGAACCTTTCCTGAGCCCATCCTTGACCACAATGTTAGATCTTGCCACTGTAAGTGAATCCTTCAAAATTTGAGCTTGGGCAGGCCCCTTGAGAACCCCATCAGATCACTCTAATCTGTTCAATCCCCTTGAATGCAATCGGGAGTAAAGGGAACAAATCCTTTCCTCCCCTAACAATATATTCGTCGTTACCTGCAAGAGTAACCTTCTCCTTCTTGAAGACGGAAGTCTCGAAATCGAGGTCCAACCGAGGCTTTGTCGCCGGCGCGGAGACCATCCATCTGAGTGTAGGTTCAGATTGTCACGAACAACCCCAACAACATTGCCATCATTGCACACAATGCCATTCCAAGAAGACGGGCAGACGTAGTTTCTCATCTCTACATTATTATTATTATTATTATTATTATTATTATTATTATTATTATTTATATTATATATTTTTTTCTTATATTTGACTGGACTTAAGCGGTGTTTGGCCATGGAAGAGATAACTTCAACAATGACGTGCTTCAATAGCTGGCAATTTCGTTGCATTTTCTATAATTTTTTTTGCGGGATTATCAGTCCCGGCACCTTTTATTTCTCAATCACTTAATTTTCACCGGTTCTTTAGCCATGAACTGGGCCGCAGTCTTAGTGACCTTCTTTCTTTTTTTGTACTGCCTAAACTTGGTGATGACATGAGAGTTTCTACCCGGGTGGGCAAGGCCCACTTTCTCAAAACATATCTTTTGCACTCTTCCTTCTTCTTCTTTTTATTTCATTATCATCATTTTTTTTGAATAAAAATCTTAAAAATCGTGGCTATTTGTGACCGTCATTTGAGAAATTTTTTTCTTCTCTCTTTTTTTTTTAACCCATGAAAGATCATATAATTTCAAAAACCAAAGTCAATCATATAATTGTAGTGGTCCCGTGGTTCAAAATATACTTCATCAAATGCCCCCTCAGGAATTATGTCGTCGTGGGCTACTTGTAAAGGCGTGATTCCTGACATGTTGTCTAGCAGGCCTTTTTTTGTTGGAATAAAACGGCGCACTTTTATCATTAATGAGATTTTTTTTTCAGCTAGACACATCGCCTCGAGAGCTTTAAAAAGTCAACGAACCCATAGCCCTATGATTTGCGAGTTTGAGGTACCGCCCCATAGCTATTTATACTTAGCGGATTTCATTCAATGCCCCCTCCTTATGCTAAGCCGTATATATTTTTCCCTCTTTTTTCTTTTTTTTTTCTTTTTTTTTTGAAATGGCCCACGGGTTCCACTGGCTTCTTGTTTCAAATTTGACGGTCACTGCTGATTTGGGTTCTTAAGAGGAGGAGCATTTTGATTACTGGCACCAAAGAATCCGTAACATTCTTTACTTGTACTTTTGTAGCAAGGATGTAACGTGCGGTAGTTCTCTTTTTCTTCTTTTTTTTTTCTTTTTTCCTTTTTTTTGAAATTTGATAGTTCCCTTTTTTTTCTTTTTTTTGCAGGCAATGGCTTCAACGTTACGAGAGGCCAAATTTGATCTTTCTTCTCCAGAATTTCCTGTTCTTTCACCCCGAGAAAGATCAGCGATGAGAAAGCAGAGTTTTTTGGAAAAGTTAGAAGACACCATTGCTCCTTTTTCCGAGGCAATCTCAATTGTGGTGCCCCCAGTGTTGCCTCCTCTTGGGAAGAAACGCAAGACTCCTGGTCAACATGTCCCCGAGGAGTCTAGAAGGCAAAAAACCTCATCAATGAAGAAAGAAACTAATAGGAAGAATTTTTTTAAAGGATAGAATGATGCCTAGGAAGAGACAGCGTGCTCCAAAGAAGATTCCCCAAAGTGCTAAGAAATATGATCTCTTTTTTGGTCTTCCTTGTGGAGGCTGAACTCCTTATTTTGGATGGCAATGTTCACAGGGGTTTTCTCATTTTAGCCCTATGCGATGTCACCTTATGGAAGACATTTCTAGCCGTTCTAACCGGATCTTCGTGATTCCAGAGAAAATCTTTACCGAGAGTTTGAACTGGCAAGAGGGTTATATTTTTGGGAAAGGTGTCGCCGCAACTGAACCCCGCAAGACTTTTTCAGGTTGCTTTCTTCTTCTTACCCGGACACTAGGTAACCCTCATGATTTCATTGTGGGAACCCCTCACTAGTTGTAAAAGGAACTAGAAGACTATTCTTTTATCTAAAAGGAGGGTGCAAATGTCTACCGTGGTTGTTTGGGCAACATCTCGGGTTTTGATCAATGGGGACGACATGTGGTTTCTCATCATGATGCGGTGCTTACATCATTAGCCGCTGGAGAGGGTTTTTGGAAGGATAACAACATTATTAATGCCTTTGTCAACTTTTAGTCGTCGGCGACCAATTCTTTTATATTTCAATTTGGAGAGATGAGCATCACTTTGTGGGACCTAAAGGGGATATGCGGTCTTCCTGTATATGGATTGCCTTTTGATGAGTGTACCCCTCCAAACTCCACTTTTAACAAGAACTCGATAGCTTTAAAGGTTATAGATCTTCTTGACGAGTTATATCAAACGACCAAGAAGGATAAGTTCACTGCCAGAGAATGGGTAAGCATTATTTTCAAGAATATCTTACTAATGTGTATCCAATGATGATTGGCCCTCTAATAGTGCTGAATTTCGTGCCCAGGCACAAGACACCTTATGGCTTCCCCTCGAGCGCCTACATCAAGTACAACCTGTGTGAAACCCCGATCTTAGACACGTGTATAAAATCCTAGGGTTGTAAACCCCAGGCAATATATTTGGGAAATATGCATTCATGAGTATGAAAATATGTGGGAATAGAGGTTAAAATAATTTATGAAATTTAGATGAATAGTGCACGTGAATAGTAATCTCGGGATTAAGACACGTGATTAAGAATTAATCACTTGGATTAACCTAATCACAAAAAGACGAAAAAGGATATTTATGCACTAAAGGACAAAATAACAATACTTTTTTATATTTTAATGAAATTCCGGATTTTAGTGGAAATTTGAAGAAAAATTAACAACTTGCAATCCGGTCATCGGATTGAAGTGAAATTTTTTATGAATGGCCAAATATTTATAATGAACATGATGAATGATTTAAGATGTGATGAAAATCATGAATCAAAGGTCAGGATCAAATGTCAATTGGGGATCAAAAATCACTTTTTGCTTTAACATTAATATAGGTATGACTTTTGATTATTTTTAGTTAATTAAAAAGAAAATTGTTAAATGCAAAATCTGCACATGTTCCAAGACAAGATTGGGCGTGCAAGGGGGTGGAAAATGGGAGCCAAATCCAATGGCTCAAATTTGTCCTCATCAAAGATCAATGGATGAGATTGAATTAGTTTAAAGAAATTAATTTTAATAAAATAAAAATCATAAATAAAATAGGGCTGCCATAGGGGGGGCTTGAGCTGCTGTAGAGTGGCTGCACAAGGCTCAACACACCTTTTGAAAATTAGAAAAAATATATTTATAATTTAATACCTTGAGCAAGGGGGTAAATTACAATTTCATGAAAAATCAAAAATTATAAATAGGGGCTAAGGGGTGGACATCCAAATGCACATCCCAGCTCCCAAGCTTGAGCAAAACACACCCCCACACATCTCAAGCCAAAGAAGAGGAGGAGAGAAAGTGTGAGAGAGAAGAGGGATATCTCCACTCCGGGTAAGTAAATTCTATCCAAATTTTTTTTGGATGTTAAGTAGGGTAAAACCATGCTTAGATAACACCTAAGCATGAGAAAATAAGTAAAGCTATAATGTCTAATTGAAATTATGCCAAAACATCAAAAATTTGGAGCAAAGATAGAGCATTCGGGAAGATAGCATATGACATGTGTAAATGATGCTCCAATATTGATAAATGATGATTTGGGATAAATTATTATGATAAATATGATGTTGGAATGATGATATATTAATCTCATGATTTTTGGAATAAAGGATTATGCTTAAGTGAAATTATGTTGATTTTTAGTATACGGAGAAAATGATTTATTTAGCCAAGTTAATGATGATAAATTCAAAATTCATGAATTTTCCCATGATATACTAAACATAAGCTATGTCATGGTATTTTTTTTTTTGGAAAAAATGTCAATTTTTGGAACCCATGAACAGTAACCTCGGGTGAACAGTAAACGAGAACAGTAACTGTGGCACCCCGAACCAAGGTGCCTAGAAGCCTTACTCCAGGATCGTTTTGGTTGTTAAATGTAACTCAGGATTGTTGCCCTGATCACACAGCAGGACTATATATATATATATATGAAACATCAATACATGGAAAATTTCCATCATTCATCCAACATGAAATATATTTTCATATAACAAAGTTATATCATCAATGAAAAGGTATTCTTTTCCATTTCAAAATTAACATCATTGTCTTTACATCAAATTTACATATACAATATTTATATCAAAACTACATAACACTTGTCATGTTGCCTTCACCATCATTTCCTGTCTGTTGTTGAAAAAGCATGGGTGAGTAATATTACTTAGTAAGCAAGCCATACATAAATTTTCAATCATTTTTATGCATTTCATAAAATGCAAATGCAATGCATACATAGCATTCATGACATTCCTTTGGATGCGACGCTAGCTAGGCGCCCATCCCATACATGCTCCAATCTCAGGGAGATCACCGCCGGCTTGGGCCTATATAAGCGACTCAGCAATAGCAAAGGGGGACATCCGGTCCGCTTACTACCTCGACTAAGGCCTATTCCTCGTGCACATGCTCATTCACATTCACATGTCAGCATGATATTTGTAAATCATAAATAATTTCATAAAAAGTATTTAATAAACAATTTAACAAACTAACTTCAGATCATGTAAAGATGTTATAGGTATGGCCAACCTTAAATAAATTTCATAAAGCAACTTGCAAACAATTTCAAGCATTTTGGAAATAATTTGCAAAACATATAACTTGCTTACCTTCTCAGTGGGTGTCTTCGGCCTTCTCTTTTCCTTTTCCTATTCAAGGAAAAAGGATAATTTTATTTTTTCTATTCAAGCTGCTTCCCATGCATGCCCTATAATATTTGTGAATTATTTCTTTATATGGATATTTTTATCCATAGGTTCCTCAAAATTTTTATCCTTATATTTAAATATTAATATCGAATTTTCTCCAAAATCACGATGTTACTGTAGCAAATTACTGTTCATCATATGTTACTGTTCATAGAGACGTGGTCACTATTCATGGGTTCCGAAAATTGATATTTTTTTCCAAAAATAAAAAATACCACGACATAGCTTACCCCTAGTATATCATAGGACATTTCAGACATTTTGAATTTATCATCAATTACTTGGCAAAAAAAATCATTTTCTCCATATACTAAAAATCAATATAAATTCACTTAAGCATAATCCATAATTCCAAAAATCATGAAATTAATATATCATCATTCCAACATCATATTTATCATAATCATATATCCCAAATCATCATTTATCAATTTTGGAGCATTATTTTCACATATCATATGCTATCTTCCCGAATACCCTATCTTCGCTCCAAATTTTTGATGTTTTGGCATAATTCCATTTAAAAATTATATCTATACTTATTTTTTTATGCTTAGGAATTATCTAGGCATGGTTTTACCTTAATTAACATCCAAAATAAATTTGGGTAGAAATCACTTATCGGAAGTGGAGATACGCCTCTTTTTCTCACATTTTCTCTCTAACTTACTTCTTTCTTTCCTTGGACGTGGGGGATGGTTTGGGAACTTGGAATGGCTCAAATGGAGCTGGGATTTCATGCCCTTGGACGTCCATGCTGCTGCCCTATTTATAGGGTTGGATTTTTCAAGAATTTAGAATTTACCCCCTAGCTTTGAGGTAGTTAATTATAAATTGGTATTTCTTTTTAATTTAAAAAATTATTTGAGCCAAGAGCTTCCCACCCTATGCCTGATCCAGCCACCCTATTCATCCCTATTTTTTATTATTTTTTAATTTTTAAAATTAATTAATTTAGGCTAAATCAATTCTAACCGTTGGTTAATGATCATGTTGATTTTGAGCCATGGATTATTGGTCAAACTCTCCCAACCTAGTCTGCACTTCCCTGCCATTTGCAGCTGCTTTCATTTAATTTTTTTTATTTTTTATTATTTATTTTAAATAAAAGTTAAATGCATAATTAATGAAAAGTTCGATTACTTTTTTGATCTTCATTTGACGCTCCATCTTGCCCTTTAATTTTTGATTTTCGTCACATCTTAAACCATCCATCATGTTCATTATGAATTTTTAATCATCCATAAAAAATTTCATCGAAATCCGACGCCCGAATTGCAACGTATGAATTTTTCTTTATTTTTCCACTAAAATCCAAAATTTTATTAAAATATAAAAAAGAATTGCTATTTTGTCCTGTAGTGATTAAATCTCTATTTTGTCTTTTTGTTATTAGGTTAATCCAAGTAATTAGCTCTTAATCACGTGTCTTAATCCCTGTTTACTATTCATATTTACTATTCATAGGTACTATTCACGTGGTTAAATTCCTAATTGCATTATTTCAATCTCCAATACACATATCTATCAATATAATTCATGAATTTTTATTTATCATAAAAATAATTACAGAAGAATCTAGGGTTACAATGTCGAAATGACGCGTATACGGTCAGGGTTCCACAATCCCCCCCTTACAATAGGTTTCGTCCCGAAACCTATTTTTCTTTGAAAATTTGAGGATATTTCCTTTCGACCACTTCTCGTAGCTCCCATGTAGCTTTGGATTCTGAATATCGATTCCATTGAACCTTTACATACTCGATCTCTCTGTTCCGAAGCTTCGTGATCTTGAAATGCAATATTTTGATTGGTCTTTCCTCATAGTTCAAGTGTTCTTGGATTGACAAATTCTCTGCTATCAACACGTGGGTACGATCGAAAACATATTTCCTGAGCATGGAGATGTGAAATACATTGTGGATGACACTGAGGGCTGGTGGCAGAGCTATTCTATAGGCTAGATTGCCTATCTTTTCCAGAACTTCAAAGGGCCCGACATATCTTGAGTTTAGTTTTCCCCTCTTTCCAAACCGGGTAACTCCTTTGAATGGTGTTACTTTGACAAATACGTGATCCCCAACTTGGATATTCAAATTCCTTCTTTTGTAATCGGTGTAACTCTTTTGCCTGCTCTGGGTTGTGAGTATACACTAGCGAATCATTTGGACTTTTTCTGTCATTCTTTTTGAGAGGTCTGGAGCCAACTTTCTTTCTCCCACTTCATCCCAGTTTAGAGGAGTTCTGCATTTCCGTCCATATAAAGCTTCAAATGGGGCCATTTAAATACTTGCTTGATAACTATTGTTATAAGCAAATTCCGCTATAGCTAAATATTCATCTCATGATCCTCCAAATTCTACTGTGCACATCCTCAGCATATCCTCAACTATTTGATTTACCCTTTCTGTCTGCCCATCAGTTTGAGGATGAAATGTTGTGCTGAATTTCAACTGTGTACCTAAGGTTTGATGTAAACTCTTCCAAAATCGAGATGTAAAACTGGAATCTCGATCGGAAATTATCGACTTATGTACTCCATGCAGTCTTACTATCTCCTTATAATAAATTTTAGCCAGTCGCTCAGCTGCAAAATTTTTCTTGATGGCTAGGAAATGTGCTACCTTTGATAATCTATCAACTATTACCCATATAGCATCATTTCCATTTTGGGTTCTTGGCAATCCTTCAATAAAATCCATAGTAATATCATCCCATTTTCATTCTGGAACTTCTAGCGACTGTAATTTTTCAGTGGTTCTTTGATGATCAGCCTTAACCCGTTGACATGTTAGGCACTTAGCCACATATTAAATAATTTTTCTCTTCATATTATTCCACCAATATATCTTTTTGATGTCTTGATACATTTTGGTGCTACTTGGATGCATCAAAAATGGAGAGAAATGTGCTTCTTTCAATATCTGTTCCTTTACTTATTCTGGATTGGGTATACACAGGCGACCCCTATATCTGTACATCCCATGTTCATCTTCCTTCATTTGAAGTAAAATATCATTTCAACACTATTTTGCTAAGGGATGGTCATCCTTAAACACATTAGAAACAATTTTCATAGTTTCAACAAACAAGTTAAAGCAAAAATCTCATTTATGGAAACAATTTAGAAAAGCAAAAATCCTTTAGAAAATTTGCTTGCTTACCTGAATTCCTTAGCTTTCCGTCACAACTTTTTCTTTGCCTTTGCCTACATGAGAATAATATGATTTTTTATATATTTCTTTTTCTCATATTTCATTTGGTTTTCCATCCCATTCCAAATACAGACATCATTTATTTGACTTAGTAAGTCATCATACACATATAAAGCTCATTTTGCACATATTAGCACATTTTATACACATTTCTTCGGCTACCATATAACATAACATGTATAACCCCATACATAGGGTATTCATTTCAATTACACAATATTCATTCAATAACCATCATACACAGGTTCATTAAGCTCACTTTGCTATTTATCCATTTTTTCCAAAATACACACATGGGTGTTTCTTCTACGTACATATCATTGCCTCAGCTTCATAAATCAAGTCCAAAATTTTGGAATTAATATCATAAAATCTCAAACAGATATATAAACATGGAATTCATCCCATTTTTCATGCATTTTTGCACAAAATCATTTTTCATAAATCATTCATCACCAATTGACCTTTATCCCTTCACAATAGCCCATTTAGCACATATACATAATGCATTTCATAAAATTTGCTAACTCAGAAATTTAATCCATATTTCAACGGGTTAATTAACCTTAATTACCACTGCATTTAGGGTATTTTCATGGTAATTAAATCCATTCACCATAGGTTTCCAAAACAGCAAGTTTTTCACCCGTTTTTCACCCGTTTTACGTGTCTTTTGACACATAACCCTATGCAATCATATAATTCCGAAATTAAAGCAAATAAATAAATTTTTATTAATCCATATTTAGGGATTTAACACATATGTAACATCCATGCATTATCATTTCTCAAAACAGCAAGTAGCCTACACGTTTTGAGTCCCGTTTCACATTGGTTTGACGTTCTTTCATAAAATCTATAAAAATCAGTTTTAGGGTTTCTTTTCCCAAATATTTTTGGGCATCCATAATACCTTAAACCTAGAGTATTTTACCCTACATAACATGCATAAAACATGCAAACCCATTTTCATAGCAGTTTTAGCATAGAAACTTAGAAATTAGGTCAAAATCATCACTTTGCATTCCATAACTTCAAAAATTCATCATTTAAGCATAAACCTTCATATATTTTGCATGAATACATGATTTATAACTGAATCACATCATAAAACCAAAACAGAAACTTGTCTTGGAGATTTAGGATTTTCCAACTTGGATTTTCCACTTAATACACATGCAAAACCTCATTTTCATCAACCTAAACTTAAAAATTTATACATAAAACCTAATATCCATTTCATATTCATTAAAAAGCATGTTAAATCATCATTTTACAGATCCTTCAAGCATCCTTTTTATTTTCCCATTTTGGAGTTTAAAACTCAAAATAATCAACTCCAACAATCACATATACTTACTTAGTTTTGAGCTAAATCAAATCCTAATCCTTTGAGATGGTTTCCTCCTCAATTCCTCCCTTTTTTTCCTTGATTTTCTTCTTCTTCTTGCTGAAAAATATGGACGTGAGCTTCTGCAGTTATATGGGACGTTTTCAGCACTTAGGCAATTTCCCAAAGGCCATTCCATGTTTACGTGCATGGGTTTTATAGTTGCTGGAATTTTTCCAGCTGTGGGCCCCACATTTTGCGAAATTTCCACACTATTAAATGTTCCCTTATCTACCTTATGTGCCGGTTAAATTTTAGCCTAGTAAAATGGGATTTTACAATTTTACAAAAATCAGAAAATTGCATTGATCCATAGCCATCCAAGTGTGTCCATCCAAGCACGTCATTTGCTGCCCATTTTTGCAGCCATTTTTCCCATTTTTTTGAATCATAATTTGAGGGTAAATTGTACACTCAATTACCCATTAATTCATGTATTACTTTGGTGTAAATAAATTTAGCAAAAATTGCAGCAACTTAACATTTTAAACCACATTTTCCATCCCCATTTGTTGTTCATGTTTCAGCTTCATATATCTGCCTTTTCCAATTTTTTTATTGCTGAAAATCTTCATAATTATATGCACATCTCATGTACTTGCATCCCTGCAACTTATATTCATATTTTAAAAAATTAACAATTCAAAAAAAATCAGCTTGGCAGCCCTTGGACGTCCCCTTATGCCACCACCTCTATGCTAGGTTTTGCCTTTTGTACCTCCATCATCATATGCATTCAATGGATGTATAATTATCACATTTTTGCATTTCAATTAATTGCACAAAATACTCTAGAACTGGCCTGCATTTGCCACCCCAAATCTTATTCACATCATGCATTTATGCTTGGTACTCTAGCATTAAATGCGATGTACTCATGTGGAGCATTAGTCAACCAAACTTACCTTTTTCATTGCATGCATTTTTCCAATATTTCATGCTCAATCTAAGCCATCCAAAATAAAACATCTCATAATTTCATTCAACCGTTTCAAATTTCATCTCAATCCAAATTTCCTAGCTCCCGTTATAGCCGTTTAAAGTTAACGGTTGAAATTGAAATATGATAAATTAATCATAACTCTCATTTCATCAAGAATTTTCATAACCCATTAATTCCATAATACCAAGCCCAACATTATTAATTTTCATGTCAAATTTCACTTGAATCTGCCTTACAGGCGTTGAGTTATGAATTTTTCTATGTTTTTCCATTTAACTTGTCAATTATCATATAAATTCCCATAATTCATATTAAATAATGGAAAATGATTTTTCATGATATATTTGCATATTTAAATCAACAGCAATATGCTCTAATCCTATTGTCTCATTTTAACTCAAAATGCTTAATCACATCATTATTGCTAATCCATAACCCTAATTGCAATAATTAGCGAAATCAGATAAAATCTTCATAATTCAATAATTCATATATAAATATCATATACATGATTAATGCATATATATGGGTCCTACATGGGTTAGGGTTTCACAATCCTCCCCCCTTATAACAGGTTTCGTCATGAAACCGTCTATTCTTTAAATAGATGGGGGTACTTTCGTTCCACTTCTTCCTTTAGCTCCCAAGTGGCTTCATTTTCGGAATATCGGTTCCACTACACCTTCACGTACTCGATTTTCTGATTCTGAAGCTTTTGTACCTTGTGATCCAATATCCTCACTGGTCTTTCTTCATAGTTTAGATAATCTTGAATCGGCAAAGTTTCAGCCACTAATACATGTGTTGGGTCTGGGACATATTTCCTAAGCATCGATATATGAAACATATTGTGAATTAAAGCTAGCGCTGGGGGCAAGACTACCTGATATGCTAGTTTTCCAACCTTTTCCAAAACTTCAAATGGTCCAATATACCTAGGATTCAATTTTTCCCTTTTCCCAAACCTTGTAACTCCCTTGAATGGTGTGACCTTTATAAACACGTGTTCGCCAACTTGGATGTTCAAATTCCTTCTTTTGCAGTCTGTGTAACTCTTTTGCCGACTCTGGGTTGTGAGTATACACTGGCGAATAGTTTTCACCTTGTCCACCATTCGTTGAGATAAATCTGGGGCTAATCTTTTCTCTCCAACTTCATCCCAGTTCAGCGGCATTCGACATCGTCGACCATACAATGCCTCAAATGTAGCCATTTGGATGGTAGCTTGGTAACTATTATTATATGCAAATTCTGTAGTCGAGATGTACTCATCCCATGATCCTCCAAACTCTACGGTACACTTACGGAGCATATCTTCAATAACTTGGTTTACCCGCTCCGTTTGTCCATCCATTTGAGGATGAAAAGCTGTACTAAACTTGAGTTGGGTGCCTAAGGTTTCGTGCAAGCTTTTCCAAAACCTTGATGTAAACATCGCATCTCGATCTGAGATAATCGACTTTGGCACTCCATGTAATCGTACAACATCTTTATAGTAAACCTTAGCTAGCTTTTCTGTTGTATAAGTCCTTTTGATAGGTAGAAAGTGCGCGACTTTTGATAACCTATCCACAATTACCCATATAGAATCATTTCCTGCTTGGGTTCTAGGTAATCCTTTAATAAAGTCCATTGTAATATCATCCCACTTCCATTCAGGAATTTCTAAGGACTATAACTTACCAGGTATTTTCTGGTGATCCGCCTTCACCCGTTGGCAAGTTAAACACTTAGCTACATATTTAGCGATCTCTCCTTTCATATTATTCCACCAATATGCTTTCTTGAGATCCTGATACATCTTAGTACTCCCTGGGTGAATAGAAAAATGTGCCTCTTTAAGGATCGGTTCTTTCAATTCAGCTATGTTAGGTATGCAAAGGCGACCCTCGAACCTAAACACACCTTGTTCATCAATATTAAATTCTGTCGACCCCTTTCTCCTCATTTTCTCAACATGTGTATGTAGGTCTGTGTCCTTTTGCTGCGCAACCTTGATCTGTTCAAAAAGTGATGATTGTATGTGTAATTGTGATAGTCTAGTGTGAACTCCTGGTGGACATACAATCAGTTCCATTTTCTCTATCTCCTTAAGCAGTCCTTTCTCCTTAGTGATAAGATGCGCTAAGCTGACATTTCGGCTCAATGCATCGGCTACCACATTTGCCTTACCTGGATGGTATAAAATCTCCAAATCATAATCCTTCAATAATTCAAGTCATCTCCTTTGCCTCATGTTCATTTCTTTCTGCGTGAAAATATATTTGAGGCTCTTATGATTAGTGTAAATCCACATCTTGTACCATACAGGTAATGTCTCCATATTTTCAAGGCAAATACCACTGTGGCTAGCTCTAAATCATGTATGGGGTAGCTTACCTTATTGGGCTTTAGTTGTCGTGACGCATAAGCTATCATCTTACCCTTTTGCAACAAAATGTAACCCAAACCTTTTCTCGATGCATCACTATAAACCACAAATCCTTCATTTCCTTCGGGTAGGGTTAGAATGGGTGCTTCTACTAACCGTTGTTTCAACTCCTGAAAGCTGCACTCACATTCCTCAGACCATACATACCTGACTCCCTTAATAGTCAACTTGGTTAACAGGGTTGACAATTGTGAAAATCCTTCGACGAACCTTCTGTAATAGCCGGCCAACCCTAGGAAGCTTCAAATTTCTGTAATGGTTGTCGGCCTTGGCCATTTCAATACCGCCTTAATCTTTTGAGGATCAACTTGAATACCCTTTTCAGATATTATATGCCCGAGAAATCCTATTTGTTTCGGCCAAAACTCACATTTCTTTAGTTTGGCATACAATTTCTCTTTTCAACCTTTCTAATACCTTCCGTAGATGATCTTCATGTTCTTTCTCCGTTTTAGAGTAGAACAGGACATCATCGATAAAAACAACCACAAATTGATCCAGATAGTCCCGAAAAACCCTATTCATCATGTCCATGAATACAGCAGGGGCATTAGTAAGTCCGAAAGGCATTACTAGAAATTTATAATGTCCATACCTGGTTCTGAATGTCGTTTTATGAGTATCACCTGGACTTATCCTTAACTGATGGTACCCTAACTGTAGATCAATTTTAGAGAAAGTCGTGGCTCCTTGCAATTGATCAAACAGATCATCAATCCTAGGCAATGGATATTTATTCTTTATGGTAACCTTATTCAGCTCTCAGTAGTCAATACATAACCTCAAGCTTCCGTCCTTTTTCCTCACAAACAGTACCGGAGCTCCCCAAGGGGACACACTTGGTCTAATAAAATCTTTGTCCAACAGCTCCTATATTTGCACCCTTAGTTCATTCATCTCAGCTGGCACCATTCTATATGGAGTTTTAGAAATCGGAGCTGTACCCGACATTACATCAATTATCATATCCATTTCCCTTTGTGGAGGCAACATGGTTAACTCCTTTGGAAATATATCTAGAAATTCTCTAACCACAGGTATTTAATTAATTTCTACCTCCATCCCTTTATCTACATTCATAGACACCAAGTAAGCTTCATACTTTTGTTGAATCATTCTGACAGCTTTCATAGATGATATCAGTATACTTGAACTGTCAGGTTGCCTTAATTTTCCAATGGCAATCTCCCTTCCTGGAGTTGCTTCGAACTGCACTTTCTTATTCTTACAGTCTATAGTCTCTCCCCATTGGCTTAGCCAATCCATACCCAATATCATGTCGAACTTAGTCATAGGTAATAGGATTGAATCAGCTTCTAGAATCAATGATCCTATCCTAATTGGGCAGGCTTTGCATACTTGGCTAGTACTTGCTAACCTATAGACTGGAGATTCTACATATATAACCTGATTAGTCTCCTCTACCGACAGTGCATGGGTGGTCACATATTGGCATGCTATGAATGAATGGGTGGCAACAGAATCAAACAAAGCTACTGCCATATTCCCTAGAATATAAACCGTACCTGTGACCACCTTTTCTTCTTGTTCTTGAGATTCTGTCCGGGTCAGGGCATGCACATGCACCGGGTTCGTAGAAGTTCCCTGCTTGCTTGTCGTTCTAGGTATCCTAAGTTGAGCAGGTCTTCCACGTCCTTGAGATGACTGCGCCTTGTTTGAGCAGTTTGCGGCTATGTGACCCACTTGACCACATATATAACACTTAACCACCTTTGCTTCTCCCGGCCTGCACTCCTTGGCAATGTGACCCGTCTGTCCACATTTGTAACACCGATTCGAGCCCTTTAGACACTCGCCTGTATGTCGCCTTTGACATTTCTTACACAGTGGCGAGTTTTCCTCTTTTGAACTCCTTTTCCCTTTCTTACAGTGCCTTTTCTAGCTTTCTCTTTTCCAGTTTCCTGTTCCTTAGAACCCATACTGAATGCCTTTGAACCCAATCTTAATTCTTGGGTTCTCAAGGCCTCAATTTCTAAAGCCCTTGCTCTCTCAAGGCTTGAAGCGATCCTTAATCAGTAAAGGTGCAAGGCTTTCCCGTAGATATGGCCTCAACCCTTGCTGAAATCTTTGTGCCTTATTTTGTAACACATTTATGATCCAAGGGACATATCTGACCAGAGCATTAAACCTTGTAGCGTACTCAGTGACCGTCATCCTCCCTTGATATAATTTCTCAAATTCTATCACCTTTTGACTCTGTAGTCCAACCGGAGGTACTCTTTGTTAAATTCTTCCACAAATGTTTGCCAAGACACTTCTTCGGGTCATGGCATTGTGATTAACATCATCTCCCACCATTCATATGCGTCCTTTGCTAACAAATGGGTAGTACACAGTACTTACTAACGGTCGTTGCACGGAGATATCCTGAACAATTTCTTAATCTCCGTCAACCATTGCTCTGCTTGGACCGGGTCTAGTTCTCCAGAAAATTTTGGGGGCCGTTGTGCTAGAAAGGCATTGATGGCTCTTCTGTCAACTTCCATTAGCTGATTTTCATCTCTTAGCAGTGCCGATGTGGCAACAGGGTCTGCCATAGGAGCAGGTCCTTCTCTCTCTACACTTCCCAACTGAGCTTGTTGGGTTCTTTCCCATAATCCTTGTATAATGTCGGCAGTCTGCGCTGCCCAATCCCTAGTGGCCAGCTGCATTGCTTTTTCCACCACTGCAACCACTCTTTCCTCCATGAGTCTATTCTGCCTCGACTCAGTTTCCTCTTCCACGTTCCGTTCAGGGCTTACATCATTCCGCCATTGTTGGTTCCTTTGATTCTGTGTCACTGGCCTTCCCCTTTTAGGTCGGCTAGATTCGCCAACTTCGTGTTGGCTTAGAACCTCTATCTCTGCCTCTTTCCCTTTATTTTTTCTCAATTCTGCTCTTGTTTTCACCATTGTTTTAATCTGAGTATATAACAGACACTTTTCATTTTCAATTAGCATTAAATCACTATATACACATTTCATTGACAATCATCATAAAATCATCATATACGCATTTCAGTTTCATTCAATATTAAATCATTGCATATGCATCTCATCATCACATGGTCACAATCGTTTTATTCAATCATAATATATCACATCATTCAGCTCATACTCATTCATCCATACACAACTAAACATCAAGAGTTCAGTATATCAGCATATTCATTCACATACACCATATTCACAGTTAGTACATACAAAAGTAAGTCACACTTATATGCATATTCAGCATAGCATACACATTTCACACTTATACACATGTTAGTTCACCATAGAAACCATGGTGTCATCCAGCCATAATTATACATACACCACATGATCATCAACCACACTTATATATACACAACTGTTTAAAGAAAAGAAAAACAAATAAGTTCATCGTCCTCCTGGACCTCTCCCTCGACGTCTACGTCTACGTGGAACTTGTAAGGGTGCCTCTGTGATAGTGCTAGTGTCGGACCATGCCTGAACCTCATCATCACTATCATCATCATCCTCATCCTCTACAAACTCCACTATTTCTTCCTCTACTTCCTCCTCTACTTCATCCTCTTCCTCCTCCTCCTCCTCCTCCTCTTCTTCTTCTTCTTCTTCTTCTTCTTCTTCCTCAAATGGTTCGAGGAATTCCATCGGGTCGTCATCATCATTGATTTCGGTCAGAGGAACAATTTCACCTGTGTTCTCCATTATATATAACATAACCTCGTCAGGTTTAGGAGGTGCAGGCATATCGATGACTCCCCCGACACGACGCCTATTTATATAAAGGGCCATGTCTACTTCCTGTTGATGGAGTCTGTCCCAAGAAGCTCCGTAACGAAACCGGACACATCCGTCAACAAACCTATAGCATGGGCCTGCATCAGGGGTTTTAGGTTCTTAAGTCCTCATCCAAAAGTCCTGGAGGTCTTGTGGGTCTACTCTGTCGGTTGGAACAGGGGGATCCCGGGGAATGCCAAGGTAGGTGCCTGGTAACACTCATGCCCTAGGTTTATAATTGGAGGGCTCTCTTAGATCTTGTGCATGTTGACTTGAGGAGTCATAGTAGCTTCCCTTAGTGTGATCATGTGTGCGTATTGGTGAAAATTCTTGGGGGGTCTGATGGAAACGGTGTATTGTCGGGCTGTGATTCCCACCATCTATTAATATTTTCTTCTCTTCGCTGTCTCCTATCCTCTTCCTCTCTTTCTCTTCGTAACTCCTCCGTACTCATCATCCTCTTTCCTCTATCCGCCATCTTTGTAGACATAGCAATCAAATTGCATTGCAACAACCATTCATTATCATATGGCATGCCTTTCATCATGTTAGAAGCATACCAATCATCATCTAGCATGTATTTCACCATGTTATAGTCATACATGAGCATCATATAATCATATCTAATTCATCACATAATCATGGTTAATCATGTATGTTCATGTGTAATCATGCATATCTCTTTATACTCTATCAATTTCCTATACTTAGAAATTTTTCATGCCTATTTACCAATCCATGCTCTGATACCAAGCTCTGTGGTGCCCCAAACCCGAGCATCACATCCTAAGCCTTACCTCGGGATTGTATTGATTGGTAAACGTGATCAAGATTGTTGCCCTGTCACACGGTGGGTTTTATAGGATATTTATCCTATTAATTATGATCATATAGAAGTCCACATAACAATTCAAGTTCTCATAATTTCAATCTCAGACATATCTAAGTCATTTCGATCTAGTCATTACATACAAATATGTTGTTTAAGCAACATTTCAACAAGTGCCTAAATCAGATGTCACGGCATATATACATCATAACCATCAAGCACAACATAAAATTTCAGTGTACATTCTTCCCACATAAGTTCCATAACATGAAAGTTCTATGTTTTTTTTTCATTGATTCCTTAAGCTGGCACTTGCACCTTTGCCATGACCTGTCCTTCACCTGTCTTTGGGTTTGGAAAATAAAATCGTGAGTCGAAACTCAATAAGCAAGCTATTTTCATTTTACAGAAAAATCATTTCAGGCAACATTTTGCATTCAAAATCATATTGGAAAGCAATTTATACCTTAGCTAAAGGTATATCTTAAAAGCATGAAATCCTGTACCCATCACGGGTCCCATATGCATAATGCCATATGAAAATATGAACATATGTATCATTTCTCCCTTAGGATGGAAGCTAGCTAGGCGACCATCCGTCACGTTAACTCCCTTTTCAGAGAGGGCGCCGCCGGCCTTAGACCTGTTTCAAGCGACTTGGCCACACCGAGGGGGGACAATCGGTCCGCTTATACCCTTCAAGTGGACCTAGTAACCTGTGCATATGAACTTTTGCATAAATCCAACTTTAACATGCTAGCATGATTTTTTAATCAAAACATAAACTCACATCATTTTTCCATAGCAATTATCAAAGAGAAATTTCATAATATTGCATTTGAAGTAAAATATCATTTCAACACTATTTTGCTAAGGGATGACCATCCTTAAACACATTAGAAACAATTTCCATAGTTTCAACAAACAAGTTAAAGAAAAAATTGCATTTATGGAAACAATTTAGAAAAGCAAAAATTCTTTAGAAAATTTGCTTGCTTACCTGAATTCCTTAGCTTTCCGTCACAACTTTTTCTTTGCCTTTGCCTACATGAGAATAATATGATTTTTCATATATTTCTTTTTCTAATATTTCATTTGGTTTTCCAACCCATTCCAAATACATACATCATTTATTTGACTTCATAAGTCATCATACACATATATAGCTCATTTTGCATATATTAGCACATTTTATACACATTTCTTCGGCTACCATATAACATAACATGTATAACCACATACATAGGGTATTCATTTCAATTACACAATATTCATTCAATAAGAATCATACATAGGTTCATTAAGCTCACTTTTTCATTTATTCATTTTTTCCAAAATACACACATGGGTGTTTCTTCTACGTACATATCATTGCCTCAGCTTCATAAATCAAGTCCAAAATTTTAGAATTAATATCATAAAATATCAAACAGATATATAAACATGGAATTCATCTCATTTTCATGCATTTTTGCACAAAATCATTCATCACCTATTCACCTTTATCCCTTCACATAAGCCCATTTAGCACATATACATAATGCATTTCGTAAAATTTTCTAACTCAGAAATTTAATCCATATTTAAATGGGTTAATTACCCTTAATTACCACTACATTTAGGGTATTTTCATAGGATTTAAATCCATTCACCATAGGTTTTCAAAACAGCAAGTTTGGAACCCGTTTTTCACCCATTTTACGTGTCTTTTGACACATAACCCTATGCAGTCATATAATTCTGAAATTCCAGAAAATAAATCCATTTTTCCTAATCCATAATTATGAATTTAACACATATGTAACATCCATGCATTATCATTTCTCAAAACAGCAAGTAGCCTACACGTTTTGAGTCCCGTTTCACATCGGTTTGACGTTCTTTCATAAAATCTATAAAAATCAGTTTTAGGGTTTCTTTTCCCAAATATTTTTGGGCATCCATAATACCTTAAAACTAGGGTATTTTACCCTACATAACATTCACAAACACATGCAAACCCATTTTCATAGCATTTTTAGCATAGAAACTTAGAAATTAGGTCAAAATCATCACTTTGCATTCCATAACTTCAAAAATTCATCATTTAAGAATAAACCATCATATATTTTGCATGAATACATGATTTATAACTGAATCACATCATCAAACAAAAACATCAACTTGTCTTGGAGATTTAGGATTTTCTAACTTGGATTTTCCACTTAATACGCATGCAAAACCTCATTTTCATCAACTTAAACTTAAAAATTTATACATAAAAACTAATATCCATTCCATATTCATTAAAAAGAATGTTAAATCATCATTTTACAGATCCTTCAAGCATCCTTTTTATTTTCCCATTTTGGAGTTTAAAACTCAAAATAATCAACTCCAACAATCACATATACTTACTTGGTTTTGAGCTAAATCAAATCCTAATCCTTTGAGATGGTTTCCTCCTCAATTCCTCCCTTTTTTTCCTTGATTTTATTCTTCTTCTTGCTGAAAAATATGGACGTGAGCTGCTGCTGTTATATGGGACGTTTTCAGCACTTAGGCAATTTCCCAAAGGCCATTCCATGTTTACGTGCATGGGTTTTATAGTTGCTGGAATTTTTCCAGCTGTGGGCCCCACATTTTGGGCAATTTCCACACTCTTAAATGTTCCCTTATCTACCTTATGTGCTGGTTAAATTTCAGCCTAGTAAAATGGGATTTTACCATTTTACAAAAATCAGAAAATGGCATTGATCTATAGCCGTCCAAGTGTGTCCATCCAAGCACGTCATTTGCTGCCCATTTTTGCAGCCATTTTTTCCATTTTTTTCAATCCTAATTTCAGGGTAAATTTTACACTTAATTACCCATTAATTCATGTATTAATTTGGTGTAAATAAATTTAGCAAAAATTGCAGCAACTTAACATTTCAAACCACATTTTCCATCCCCATTTTCTGTCCATGTTTCAGCTGCATATATCTGCCTTTTCCAATTTTTTTATTGCTGAGAATCTTCATAATTATATGAACATCTCATGTACTTGCATCCCTATCACTTATATTCATATTTTAAAAAATTAACAATTCAAAAAAAATCAGGTTGGCAGCCCTTGGACGTCCCCTTATGCCACCTCCTCTATGCTAGGTTTTGCCTTTTGTAGCTCCATCATCATATGCATTCAATGGATGGATAATTCTCACATTTTTGCATTTCAAATAATTGCACAAAATACCTTAGAATTGGCCTGCAATTTCCACCTCAAGTCCCATTCACATCATGCATTTATGCTTGGTACTCTAGCATTAAATGCAATGTACTCATGTGGAGCATTAGTCAACCAAACTTACCTTTTTCATTGCAGGAATTTTCCAAACATTTCATGCTCAATCCAAGCCATCCAAAAAAAATATCTCATAATTTCATTGCACCGTTTCAAATTTTATCTCAATCCGAATTTCCTAGCTCCCGTTATATCTGTTTCAAGTTAACGGTTGAAATTGAAATATGATAAATAAATCATAACTCTCATTTCATCAAGAATTTTCATAACCCATTAATTCTATAATACCAAACCCAACATTATTAATTTTCATGTCAAATTTCACTTGAATCCGCCTTGCAAGCGTTGAGTTTTGAATTTTTCAATGTTTTTCCATTATACTTGTCAATTATCATATAAATTCCCATAATTCATATTAAATAATGGAAAATGATTTTTCATGATATATTTGCATATTTAAATCAACATCAATATGCTCTAATCCCATTGTCTCATTTTAACTCAAAATGCTTAATCACATCATTATTGCAAATCCATAACCCTAATTGCAATAATTAGCAAAATCATATAAAATCTTCATAATTCAATAATTCACATATAAATATCATATACATGATTAATGCATACATATGGGTCCTACATGGATTAGGGTTTCACAACTCAGTAAGCAAGCCATACATAATTTTTCAATCATTTTTATGCATTTCATAAAATGCAAATGCAATGCATACATAGCATTCATGACATTCCTTTGGATGTGACGCTAGCTAGGCGCCCATCCCATACATGCTCCCATATCAGGGAGGTCGCCGCCGGCCTGGGCCTATATAATCGACTCGGCAATAGTAAGGGGGACATCCGGTCCGCTTACTACCTCGACTAAGGCCTATTCCTCGTGCACATGCTCATTCACATTCACATGTCAGCATAATATTTGCAAATCATAAACAATTTCATAAAAAGCATTTAATAAACAATTTAACAAATGAACTTCAGTTCATGTAAAGCTGTTATAGGTATGACCAATCTTAAATAAATTTCATAAAGCAATTTGCAAACAATTTCAAGCATTTTGGAAATAATTTGCAAAACATATAACTTGCTTATCTTCTTAGTGGGTGTCTTCGACCTTCTCTTTTCCGTTTCCTATTTAAGGAAAAAGGATAATTTTATTTTTTCTATTCAAGCTGTTTCCCATGCATGCCCTATAATATTTGTGCATTATTTCTTTATATGGATATTTTTATCCATAGGTTCCTCTAAATTTTCATCCTTATATTTAAATATTAATCTCAAATTTTCTCCAAAATCACGATGTTTACTGTAGCAAATCATTGTAATAGATTACTGTTCACAAAGACGTGGTTACTGTTCATGGGTTCCAAAAATTGATATTTTTTCCAAAAATAAAAAATACCACGACATAGCTTATGCCTAGTATATCATAGGAAATTTCATATATTTTGAATTTAGCATCATTTACTCGAAGAAAAAAATTATTTTCTCCATATACTAAAAATCAATATAAATTCACTTAAGCATAATCCTTAATTCCAAAAATCATGAAATTAATATATCATCATTTAAACATCATATCTATCATAATCATACATCGCAAATCATCATTTATCAATTTTGGAGCATTATTTTCACATATCATATGCTATCTTCCCGAATACCCTGTCTTCGCTCCAAATTTTTGATGTTTTGGCATAATTCCATTTAAACATTATATCTATACTTATTTTCTCATGATTAGGTATTATCTAAGCATGGTTTAACCCTACTTAACATCCAAAAGAAATTTGGGTAGAAATCACTTACCCGACGTGGAGATACGCCTCTTTTTCTCACACTTTCACTCTCTAACTTACTTCTTTCTTTCCTTGGACGTGGGGGATGTTTTGGGAACTTGGAATGGCTCAAATGGAGCAGGGATTTCATGCCCTTGGACGTCCACCCTGCTGCCCTATTTATAGAGTTGTATTTTTCAAGAATTTAGAATTTACCCCCAAGCTTTGAGGTATTTAATTATAAATTGGTATTTCTTTTTTATTTTAAAAAACGTTTTGAGACAAGAGATGCCCACCCTATGCCTTCTCCATCCACCCTATTCAGTCCTATTTTTTATTGTTTTTTAATTTTTAAAATTAATTAATTTAGGCTAAATCAATCCTAACCGTTGGTTAATGATCATGTTGATTTTGAGCCATGGATTATTGGTCAAACTCTCCCACCCTAGCCTGCACATCCCTGCCATTTGCATCTGCTTTCATTTAATTTTTTTTAATTTTTATTATTTATTTTAAATAAAAGTCAAATGCATAATTAATGAAAAGTTAGATTACTTTTTTTATCTCCATTTGATGCTTCATCTTGCTCTTTAATTTGTGATTTTCATCACATCTTAAACCATCCATCATGTTCATCATGATTTTTTAACCATCCATAAAAAATTTCATCGAAATCCGACGCCCGGATTGCAACTTATGAATTTTTCTTTATTTTTCCACTAAAATCCAACATTCGATTAAAATATCAAAAAGAATTGCTATTTCGTCCTGTAGTGATTAAATCTTTATTTTGTCTTTTTGTGATTAGGTTAATCCAAGTGATTAACTCTTAATCACGTGTCTTAATCCCCGGTTACTATTCACGTTTACTATTCATGGGATTAAATTCTTAATTGCGTTATTTCAATCTCCAATACAAATATCCATCAATATAATTCATGAATTTTTATTTATCATAAAAATAATTACAAAAGAATCTAGGGTTACAATGTCGAAATGACGCGTATACGGTCGGGGTTCCACAGTAACCCATGAACAGTGATCATGAACGATGATGATGAACAGTACCATGAATAGTAAAAAACGTAAAAGATGAGATTAGTATTTATATCTTGAAGAATATATAGATGGAGTTTTTAAAAGGAATTTATGGATAAAAAATCCATATAAGAAGGTAATGACCAAATATCTGTTGGAAACAATAGTTAAAACAAAACAAATTGACCAAAGCATAAGTTTTGATGATTAACAAATACAAATTTGAGTATGAAATGATTACTAATAATTTTAATGAATGTCTTAAGGAATGAAAATCAACCATGTCGATTCCCAAGTCGACTCCAACTTCGACTTGGGGTGAAGTCGATCTCGAAGTCGACTCCACATACGACTTTAACAGATACCTGATAGACAGAGTTGAAATTGGAAGATGAACATCCGAAGTCGCAGTCGAAGTCGACTCCACTTGCGACTTGGAAGCCAAGTCGCAGACGAAGTCGACTCCAGTATCGACTTGAAGCTACACATTTCCTTCCAGCGTTGAATTTGGGGACAGAACATCCGAAGTCGCAATCGAAGTCGACTCCACTTGCGACTTGAAGCCAAGTCGCATATGAAGTCGACCCCAAGATCGACTTGAGTTTCTCAAGCCCAAGTTAAAGGTTCAAGCTCATTTCAAAGATGAAGACAACTCAAGATATGAAGACTAATACAAATTTAAAGAGAGCAAGGTACATGAATTCATTCCAAATCCAAGAAGATTTGACCATACAAGTTTCAAGTTCTCCAAGATTCACAAGGTTTACAAGATTTGAAGCCAATCCAGAACAAAATAATGCTTCTATTATTGAAGGAAAGAAGCTAAGCAAGCAAGAGGTGAATCAACAAGGATCAAACTGTTTTGGCACAAGAAGATGGTCAAGTCGCACCCCAAGTCGACTCCAAGATCGACTTAAGGCCAAGTCTGAAACCAAGTCGACCCAGAACACAGACTTGGAAACTGAAGAACAGCCGAAGTCGCACACGAAGTCGACTCCAGCATGCGACTTGGGTGAAGTCGCAGACAAAGTCGACTCCACCTGCGACTTGGAGACGTAACGTTCAAATTTTTGAACGTTGGAACATTTATTGCGCGCCAACCACTTCTATAACGTTCAAAATCTTTCCTCCTCTATATATAGACACTCAAGCAAACGTAGTTATACACAAGACAGAGTCTAAAGAGAGAAAAGAAGTGCAAGCAAGAGTTCTTATTTGCTTTTCTCTAAATTTGAGTGATCTATACACTTTCAAAGGAAGAACAAGCTTCAAAGTTGCGATTTGCTTCAACGAAACACAATCGGTTGCTCCTACAGATTCTTCCTCAAGCTGAAACTTGCTACACAACTCAGTAAAGTGTAGATCTTCTTTATTTTTACATTATTGATTATTTTAGTGCTTGGTTTGAGTTTGGTGATTCAAACCAAGACATTACAAGTAGAGTTGTGATTGGAGTGTAACTTATCTACTTGTCTTGATTGTATATGCCCCCTAGAGCTAGAATCTAGAAGAGAGCAGAGGCTCTGGTTGTATATGCCTCCTAGAGCTAGAATCTAGAAGAGAGTGGAGACTCTAGTTGTATTTGTGGAATACATAGTGGAACCCAAGTCACAAGAGGTGTGAGCTTGGAAGAGTGGAGTAGGGAGGTTGCCTGAACCACTATAAAATCTTGTGTGGTGATTTCTATTTCTGCTCTCTATAATATATTGCATTCCATTTTGTTTCTTCATAAAGGGCACTAGATTAATCCGGGGTAAAAGTTTCTGTTTAAGTTTTAAATTTTCATAATACCCAATTCACCCCTCCCCTCTTGGGTAATTGCCATTAACTCGGGACCAACAATATCTTTATAAGATTAACCTCTATAGAAATAAGGTAATGAATGATTATAAAGCATTCATGGAAAGTAATTTAAGACATGGAATGATATAGATAAAATATCATTTTTCCTTGTATAGGAAAAGGAAAGGAAAAAGTGGAGGACACAGACTGAGGAGGTAAGCAAGCACAACTTTGAAAATGTGATTTTATTGCTTCATTGTAAGCAAGCAACCCTTTTGAAAATGATTATTTACTATTTTATGAAATATATTTATGGATGGTCATTCCTATAATGCTTTACATGAAATGATTGCTAACTGCTTGTTAAATTACTTTCTAAAGATTTATCAAGTTTTATGGAGCATATCATGCCGACATATGTATGAACATAGTGCACAAGGGAGAGGCTTTGGTGGAGGTAGTAATCGGATCAGAGGGTCCCCCTTCACTATTGCCAAGTCGCAAGGGCTGTGTGCCGGCGGCGTCCTCCCAGAGGTTGGAGGCACAAGGAAAGTCATGAATGAATTAATGCATTACATTCTCATGAAATGCATGACAAGGTTTCTGTCCCATTGGTAATTGATCATTTGGTAAGTGTCTCTTACCAAATGGGGAGAAATGCATTTGAATGAAATGAAAATGTTTACTTGCTAAAGAAAAAGGCTTGCTTACTGAGTATTATTACTCATATGTGTTTTCAAAATGACAAATAGGCTATGGAGCTGACTCATAAAGGATGTCAGGTAGAAATGACTTGCAAATTTAATTGCAGTTCTATGTATGCGTCCAAAGGGACAAATGTATGATAATCATGTTGAAGACATGTTTTATGGATATTACAAACATGATTGTACTTATGTGAATTATTTCAATAAAAAGAAGATATGAATGGTTTTATGATGATATGAATGAATCAAATTAATTTTTGCAGGTATGTATTAAAGCTAAGGCCAATAACGTATGGTTTATGGATAGCGGTTGCTCAAGACATATGACAGGAGAAAAAGGACTATTTCACAAGATCAACCCATGCAATGAAGGAACGGTAGCTTTCGAAAATAATGAAAAAGGTAAAATAAAAGGTAAAGGAAATATCTATGGTAGTTCAAATGCATGTATTGAAAATGTTCTATTTGTTGAAGGACTTAAACACAACCTAATGAGTATTAGTCAACTACGTGATAAAGGATATAAAGTTGTATTTGAATCCTCTATATGTAATGTTATTGATGATGACGAGCACATAATATTTAGTGGAAAAAGACATGGAAATGTATATTTGGTTTGCCTTGATGACCTAGAAGGAAAATGTCTAATAGCCATAGAAAATGATCCATGGAAATGGCATACAAGGCTTGGACATATAAATATGTCAAATATTAAAACTTTATGGAAAAAGAATGTGGTACAAGGCTTACCAAAGCTCAAATATGACAAAGATAAGATTTGTAAAGCCTGTCAACTATCTAAACAACCAAAAATGTCATTTTCGACCAAACAGAAAATTTCAACAACTAGACCACTTGAATTGCTACATATGGATCTTTATGGGCCATCAAACATTTTAACTCTTGGTGGGAAAAAGTATGTGTATGTAATTGTGGATGACTTTTCTAGATTTACTTGGATTATACTCTTAGCTAGCAAAGATGAAGCATTTTCAATGTTTGTCTCGTTTTCAACTTTGGTGCAAAATGAAAAACAAAGTTCAATCATTTCCATTAGAAGTGACCATGGTGGTAAATTTGAAAATAGTCGATTCATTGAATTTTGCAATGAAAAGGGAATTCACCATATGTTTTCTGCACCAAGAACTCCTCAACAAAATGGAGTTGTTGAAAGGAAAAATCGGACAATACAAGAAATGGCTAGGACCATGCTAAATGAGAGTAAATTGTCCAAGAGATTTTGGGGTGAAGCTGTAAGTACAGCTTGTCATGTATTAAACCGAGTTACCATTAGAGCTATATTGAAAAAGACCCCATATGAACTTTGGAAAGGCAGGAAACTAAACATATCATATTTCCATACTTTTGGATGTATTTGTTATGTGTTAAATAATGGAAAAACAAATTTGGGAAAACTAGATGCCAAAAGTGATGAAGCTATTTTCTTGGGTTATTCATCAAATAGCAAAGCGTATAGAATTTTCAGCAAAAGAAATCAAACAATAGAAGAATCAATACATGTTGTTTTTTATGAATTTAACCAAACTCCGAGAAAGGAGGATGAACTAAGTGACGCAGATGATACAAAAGCAAAACAACAAGAACAACAAAAGGAAACCGAGCTCAAGCCAGAAAACTCCATGGAGGAAGAGGTAAGTGAAGGTAATGATTCCTACAAACCTCCAATTGATTTAAAGTGCAAAAATGGCCATCCAATTGAGCAAGTCATTGGAAATATTTATGAAGGAGTAAAAACTAGGAGATCAAAGCAAAATATTTGTGGACAATATGCATTTGTGTCAAAAATTGAACCAACCACTATTGAACAAGCTCTTAATGATGAAAACTGGGTTATTGCAATGCAAGAAGAGCTAAATCAATTTGAAAGGAATGATGTATGACATTTAGTTTCTAGACCAAATGGTTATACCATTATTGGTACCAAATGGATATTTATGAACAAATTGGACGAAAGTGGACTTGCAATTAGAAACAAAGCTAGATTAGTAGCCAAAGGGTATTCCCAGGAAGAAGGGATTGATTTTGAAGAATCTTATGCACCTGTGGCTAGATTAGAAGCCATACGCATCTTACTAGCATTTGCTTCTCACATGAATTTCAAATTGTTTCAAATGGATGTTAAAAGCGCATTTTTGAATGGATACTTGAATGAAGAAGTATATGTTGAACAACCCCCTGGATTTGAAGAAAAGGATCAATCAAAATATGTTTATAAGCTAACCAAAGCATTATATAGACTAAAACAAGCCCCAAGAGCTTGGTATGAAAGGTTAAATAAATTTTTGATTGATCATGAATTTAAAAGAGGGAAAGTTGATACTACATTATTCATCAAATATAAAAGTAAAAATATTTTAATTGTGCAAATCTATGTAGATGATATAATATTTGGTGCTACTAATGAAACTCTGTGCCAAGAATTTTCTAAGATCATGAAGAGCGAATTTGAAATGAGCATGATGGGATAACTAAATTTCTTCCTTAGACTGCAAATCAAGCAACAAAGTGAAGGAATATTCCTAAATCAGTCCAAGTACATCAAAGAAATGCTAAAGAAATTTGGAATGCAAACTACTAAAGGAGAAAATACTCCAATGAGTTCAATAATCAAGATCGACACGGACGAAAACGGTAAATGTATCGATCAAAAGCTTTATAGAAGTATGATAGGATCATTGTTGTATTTAACTGCTTCTAGACCAGATATACTTTTCATTGTTTGTATGTGTTCTAGATTCCAAGCATGCCCTAAAGAATCACATTTATTGGCTGTAAAGAGAATTTTTAAATATTTGATAAATACTACTAATCTTGGACAATGGTATCCAAAGGGGTCAACATTTGACTTAATCAGTTATTCGGATGCAGATTTTGCCTACTACAAAGTAGATAGAAAAAGTACTAGTGGAACCTGTCAATTTCTTGGAAATATGTTGGTTTCATGGTATTCAAGGAAACAAACTAGTGTTGCTCTATCTACTGTAGAAGCTGAATATATAGCTACCGGAAGCTGTTGTGCCCAACTACTTTGGATGAAACAACAATTGAAAGACTATGGAATTTATTATTATAATATTCCTATCAGATGTGATAACACAAGTGCCATATGTTTGACAAAAAATCCTGTATTGCATTCAAGAACCAAGCATATAGATGTGAGACATCATTTTATTCGAGAACATGTTGAAAATCATCATATTTGTTTGGAATATGTGAAAACTGAGGATCAAATTGCTGATATACTTACCAAACCCTTAGCAAAGGAATCATTTTACAAAATTAGAAATGAAATGGGGATGATTGAATTAAATTAGGAAAATTATACAAGAAAATCAAATCTGAAAAAGGTCAAGTTGATGAGTCAAGTCGACTCCGGGAAAGCCAAGTCGACTCCAGTGAAGTTGACTTGGGAGATGTGAAGTCGACTCCGCCTAGGGCAAAGTCGACTCCGCGCGCGCGACCGTCCACCTTCTTCTCTTTTTCTTCTTTTTCTTCTTTTCTTCTTCTTCTTCTTCCCATTTTCCCGCGTTGTTCTCCTCTCCTCCTTCCATTTTCCAGCCTCCGACTCTCCTCTCTGCTCCAAGATCTCTCTTTCTCCCTCTCAATTTCCTCTCCTCTCTCTTCTCTCCAAACTCCCTCTCTCTGCTCTCTGTCCTACTCTCTCTGCTCACCTCTCTCTCTATTCCTCTCAATCTCTCTCTGCCTCTCTTTATCTCTCCTCTGTTCTCTCTCTCTATCCCTCTCAATCTCTCTCTGCCTCTCTCTCTATCTCTCCTCTGTTCTCTCTCTCTATCCCTCTCAATTTCTCTTTCTACCTCTCCAAATTTCAAACATCCAATGGCTCCAAAGTCCAGGCCTCCCAAGTTAGTTGTCTCAAAACCCTCTCTCAAACCTGTTCCCAGAAAGTCTACATATCATACATCCCATACCGAAGACGAAGTGCCTAGAAAACAACGTACCTCCTCAAAGCGAGCCCGGGAAGAACCATCCACTTCCACTGGCCGCCGCGTACGTTTTCAAACGGGAACTCCGTCAACAACTGCTGGTCGTGAGGAACAACCCCAAACCTCACACAGCACTCAAAAGGCGGAGGAAGGAATCAACTGAACCCTCAAGAAGCTTGCATATTATGGAAAATCGTAAACAGGGTAAAAGTCAGTCTTCCCCGTTTATTCATTGAAGCCCTTAGCTGCAGAAAGGACAATCCACGGGGAGTTCTACCCTATGGTACCTGGATCACGAAGATCCTCGAACATTTTGAAGTGGATATTGAAGGCGAGCCCTTTGAAGTACTGAAATCCACAAATGCTATAAAGAAAGCATTGATCCAGAGAATGAAGATCAATGTACATGAACTAAGGGCCGAAGCAGAAGCTCCAGAAGAGGATGGACGAGCACCTACTGAGGGGGAGTAGCCCCTAGAAGCCCAGACGGCTCCACCACAGGATATACCTGAGGAGCCAGCCTCTCCCATGTCACATGGATCATACTCTCCATAGGGATCAGGCATTCCAGATCCAGCACCACAACCATCATCTCCGGAGATAATTTTGCAAACCATTCGAGATGAAATGGCTCAACAGGAAAATAGAGTTACAAGTCTCATCTCTGGGGTCCTCACAGCCATCATGGACATGCATTCCCGACAGGATTGTATGGATCGGGAATTGCGGACTATACGCTATCATCTAGCATACAGGCGTCATCGTAATCGGCCCATACCCGAACTAGATCCGTTTGAATCCAGATCAGTTCATCGAGATCCAACCCCCGCACCTGTTTCATCCTTCTACTCGTCTGCTCATGTTCGACCCGTCAAACCTACTCAATCTTCATATCCCATTTCCAAATTTCAATTCACCAAATCCTTGGTAATTGAATCTCATTTTGAGTGATTGACAAAAAGGGGGAGATAGGATAGAGTTCATAACATAGGTTTTAGAGTTTTTGGGTTGAGTAGCTTGTATATAGGTTTTATTTTGCTTTACATTGTAATCTGTACGAATCATGATGATATGAAATATGTTTGATGTTCTAATATCTGCTTCATGCTCTGTTTTAAAGATATTTGATGCTCTATTTTGAAAATTATATAAATATGTTTTTCTTGAAAGGTAAAAACTCAAATTAGTTTTGTCAATCATCAAAAAGGGGGAGATTGTTGGAAACAATAGTTAAAACAAAACAAATTGACCAAAGCATAAGTTTTGATGATTAACAAATACAAATTTGAGTATAAAATGATTACTAATAATTTTAATGAATGTCTTAAGGAATGAAAATCAACCATGTCGATTCCCAAGTCGACTCCAACTTCGACTTGGGGTGAACTCGATCTCGAAGTCGACTCCACATACGACTTTAACAGATACCTGATAGACAGAGTTGAAATTGGAAGATGAACATCCGAAGTCGCAGTCGAAGTCGACTCCACTTGCGACTTGGAAGCCAAGTCGCAAACGAAGTCGACTCCAGTATCGACTTGAAGCTACACATTTCCTTCCAGCGTTGAATTTGGGGACAGAACATCCGAAGTCGCAGTCGAAGTCGACTCCACTTGCGACTTGAAGCCAAGTCACATATTATTACTCATATGTGTTTTCAAAATGACAAATAGGCTATGGAGATAACTCATAAAGGATATCAGGTAGAAATGACCTGCAAATTTAATTGCAGTTCTATGTATGCGTCCAAAGGGACAAATGTATGATAATCATGTTGAAGACATGTTTTATGGATATTACAAACATGATTGTACTTATGTGAATTATTTCAATAAAAAGAAGATATGAATTGTTTTATGATGATATAAATGAGTCTATTATGAATAAAGTGTATGCTTATGTGGTAAAAGAAAAAGAAATTTTTTTTTGGAAAAGATCCAATTACGTACTCGCCGTGTGATCAGGGCAACAATCCTGACTCACATTTACCAATCAAAATCGGTCCCGGAGTAAGGCTTCTAGGCACCCCGGTTCGGGGCGCCACAGAAGATGGTATCAGAGCAAGGATTGGTAAATAGGCAGGAGAAGGAGAAAATAAAGGATGATGAAAGGATAGGTTTGATACCACAAAAGTAGTATCAGAGCAAAGATTGGTAAATAGGCGTGGAAAGAGAAAAATTAAGAATGGTGATAAAAAATGAATGATACCACAGAAGTTAGGAATAGAGCATGGATTGATAGATAGGCATGAAAAGAAAGAACTAATGTCTAGATCTACATGTTTAAGAGGTTATGATACTTCTATGATATTGATATGAAATGATATATATGTGAGAAACATATATAGATGTGTGTGACATATATGCTTGAATATGAATAATCTTATGAATATTATAAATGCTAGTATTATAAGAATGTTATGATACTAACCAAAGTTTTGTGCATAAAGAAAGCAAAAATGCCAACTACAAGAGCCGGAGCTAGGCTGAATAAAGGGAAGGCACCAATAGGAGAATCGGTTAGCTGACCCAAAGTAGGAGAAACCAGTAAATGGACCAAAAGGTCTGAGTCAAGAGGACAGAGGCTAGCTCTGAATTCCATGTAGAAAGGAGAGCTAACTAAGAAAGGCAGATAGAAGAAAGGATAGCTGCAGCCGTGGAAAAGGCAATGCAGTAATGGGAAACCCAGGCTGCCGGTATAATACAAGGCATGAGGAAGAGAAATCGGCAGGCCCCGCCACAAGGTGATAATGGGGAAAGACCAGGCCCATCGACCAACCTCAATTTTTCTAGAGGTATAGAAGATACCCTCCTAGAGGCTGATAGAAAGTCTATCAATGCCTTCCTAGCCTAACGACCCCCTAAGTTTGCTGGGGAACCAGACCCCATCATTGCAGAGCAATGGATCATGAAAATTAAAAAGTTATTTAGGATTTCGCCCTGTAATGATCAACAGAAAGTTCTATGTGCTACCCACCTACTGGTAAAAGATGCTTATGAATGGTGGGAAATATTGATGGCTACTATGCCACGCCCAAAGCAGGTCACGTGGCAAGAATTTTTAGAAGAATTTAATAAAGAGTATCTTCCAGTAGGCTTACAGAGCCAAAAGGTGATAGAGTTTTAGAAACTCTACCAAGGCATGATGACGGTAACAGAATATGCAACAAGATTCAATGCCTTGGTTAGGTATGTACCTTGGATCGCCAATGTGCCAGAGAATAAGGCATAGAAGTTCCAACATGGGCTGAGACCCCAATTAAGGGAGGGATTAGCCCCATTACTAATAAAGGATTATGCCTCTAGCATAGAAAGAGCTAGGGCATTAGAAATAGAGTTCATGAGAACCCAAGAGCTTAGGCAAGCTCAAGAGAAATCCTTCTTGGCTCCCAAGGAAGGTGAGGCTAAGAAAAGAAAGGATGAGAAGGCAATAACTGGAATGGAGGAATCTAGTTCTAAGGGAAAGAGTACCTCACCCTGTAAAACTTGTCATAAACACCACTCCGGCGAATGCCTCCAAGGATTGAGGAAATGTTTTAAGTGTGGTCAAGCGGGGCATATGGCTCGGGAATGTAGAACGTCCAAGTGCTTCATATGTGGCCAAGTTGGGCATATATCATTTAACTGCCCGAAAAACCACAGGAAGCTCCAACTCAAGGAAGGTTGGACCAGCAGAAAGCCCCCGCCATAGCCAACAATCCTGTGCGTGTCCAAGCCCTCACCGGAATGGAGTCTCAAGAAATAGAGGACAAAGTGGTTACAGGTATGATTTAAATGTCAGGAAATTCACTATTTAATACAAAGTGCTAAGTATTTATTGAAATCATACCAGTACATAACCACACGCACTATGGATGGAGAGAACCAGTAGTACCATGAATCCTCAGGATATAAAATGGCAAGTAAAGAATCAAGTGTGCAAGGTGTGCCCTATCAGGATAGGCACAATGATATTGAAATACGATATAATTCTAAAACAGAAATTTGAGGCATGCAATATTGATAATAGGAATAAAAAGAGAATTGTTTGGAATTATTCCAAACCCAATTCATTTAAAGACAGGCAAGAAAGAGGAAGGAATTTCCTCCATGTAAAATAGAAAATTAGCAAAAGACAGAAAAGGCTAATATGCTTTTGAATATAGATGTTTAATTACGCAGAAAAAACATAATGGAATATTTGAAGGGCAACAGGTTTCAGGACGAAACCTATTGTAAGGAGGGGAGGATTGTGAAACTCTGATCTTAGATAAGTGTATAAAACCCTAGGGTTGTAAACCCTAGGCAATATTTGGAAAATATACATTCATGAGTATGAAAATATGTAGGAATAGAGGTTGAAATAATTTATGAAATTTGGATGAATAGTGCACGTGAATAGTAACTCCGGGATTAAGACACGTGATTAAGAATTAATCACTTGGATTAACCTAATCACAAAAAGATGAAAAAGGATATTAATGTACTAAAGGACAAAATAGCAATACTTTTTTATATTTTAATGAAATTTCTCATTTTAGTAGAAATTTGAAGAAAAATTCATAACTTGCAATCCAGACGTCGGATTGAAGTGAAATTTTTTATGGATGGCCAAATATTTATGATGAGCATGATGAATGATTTAAGATGTGATGAAAATCATGAATCAAAGGTCAGGATCAAACGTCAATTGGGGATCAAAAATCACTTTTTTCTTTAACATTAATATAGGTTTGACTTTTGATTATTTTTAATTAATTAAAAAGAAAATTATTAAATGAAAAATCTGCACATGTTCCAAGACAAGCTTGGGCGTGCAAGGGGGTGGAAAATGGGAGCCAAATCCAATGGCTCAAATTCATCCTCATCAAAGATCAATAGATGAGATTGAATTAGCTTAAAGAAATTAATTTTAATAAAATAAAAATCATAAATGAAATAGGGCTGCCATAGGGCGGCTTGAGCTGTTGTAGAGAGCCTGAGCAAGGTTCAACACACCTTTTGGAAATTAGAAAAAAATATATTTATAATTTAATAACTTGAGCAAGGAGGGTAAATTACAATTTCATGAAAAATCAAAAACTATAAATAGGGGCCAAGGGGTGGACGTCCAAATTCACATCCCAGCTCCCAAGCTTGAGAAAAACACACCCCCACACGTCCCAAGCCAAAGAAGAGGAGGAGAGAAAGTTAGAGGGAGAAAGTGTTAGAAGAAGAGGGATATCTCCACTCCGGGTAAGTAAATTCTATCCAAATTTCTTTTAGATGTTAAGTAGGGTAAAAACATGCTTAGATAATTCCTAAGCATGAGAAAATAAGTAAATTTATAATGCCTAATTGGAATTATGCCAAAACATCAAAAATTTGGAGCAAAGATAGAGCATTCGGGAAGATAACATATGATATGTGTAAATGATACTCCAATATTGATAAATGATGATTTGGGATGAATGATTATGATAAATATTATGTTGAAATGATGATATATTAATCTCATGATTTTTAGAATAAAGGATTATGCTTAAGTGAAATTATGTTGATTTTTAGTATATGGAGAAAATGATTTATTTAGCCAAGTTAATGATGATAAATTCAAAATTCATGAATTTTCCCATGATATACTAAACATAAGCTATGTCATTGTATTTTTTATTTTTGGAAAAAATATCAATTTTTGGAACCCATGAACAGTAACCCATGTTGCTATGAACAGTAAACTAGAACAGTAACCCATGAACAGTGATCATGAACAGTACCATAAACAGTAAAAACGTAAAAGATGAGATTAATATTTATATCTTGAAGAATATATAGATGGAATTTTTAAAAGGAATTTATGGATAAAAAAATCCATATAAGAACGTAATGACCAAATATCTTTATAAGATTAACCTCTATAGAAATGATGTAATGAATGATTATAAAGCATTCATGGAAAGCAATCTAAGACACGGAATGATATAGATAAAATATCATTTTTTCTTATATAGGAAAAGGAAAGGAAAAGGTGGAGGACACAGACTGAGGAGGTAAGCAAGCACAACTTTGAAAATGTGATTTTATTGTTTCATTGTAAGCAAGCAACCCTTTTGAAAATGATTGTTTACTGTTTTATGAAATATATTTAAGGATGACCATTCCTATAATGCTTTACATGAAATGATTGCTAAGTACTTGTTAATTACTTTCTAAATGATTTATTAAGTTTTATGGAGCATATCTTGCCGGCATATGTATGAACATGGTGCACAAGGAAGAGGCTTTGGTAGAGGTAGTAAGCGGATCAGAGGGTCCCCCTTCACTATTGCCAAGTAGCAAGGGTTGTGTGCCGGCGGCGTCCTCCCAGAGGTTGAAGGCACAAGGAAAATCATTATTGAATGAATGAATGCATTGCATTCTCATGAAATGCATGAAAATGTTTCTATCCCATTGGTAATTGATCACTTGGTAAGTGTCTCCTACCAAATAGGGATAAATGCATTTGAATGAAAGGAAAATGTTTACTTGCCAAAGAAAAAGGCTTGCTTACTGAGTATTATCATTCATATGTGTTTTCAAAATGACAAACAGGCTATGGAGCTGACTCATAAAGGATGCCAGGTAGAAATAACCTGCAAATTTAATTGCAGTTCTATGTATGCGTCCAAAGGGACAAATGTATGATAATCATGTTTTATGGATATTACAAACATGATTTGTACTTATGTGAATTATTTCAATAAAAAGAAGATATGAATGATTTTATGATGATATGTATGAGTTTATTATGAATAAAGTGTATGCTTATGTGATAAAAGAAATAGAAAGAATTTTTTTTTGGACAAGATCCAATTAAGTACCCACCGCGTGATCAGGGCAACAATCCTGACTCACATTTACCAATCAAAATCGGTCCTGGAGTAAGGCTTCTAGGCACCCCGGTTCGGGGCGCCACAACCTGAGGTCGATCTTATCCTTTTTCTGTGGCTTTGGATTTTCGTAGTCATCTGTCCTTCCTCTTCGGCCTATGGTCTTGCGAAATGGTCGTGTTTTCATGTCGCCTGCGAGATGGCTCAAGGCAAGCACTTCGCCTTGGCACCAAGAGTATTGTGTAACATTTATAAGGGCCTGAACCAGCTCACATACAACAAGAAGGTGCTGGTCCCGAGTTAATGGAAAAACCCAAGAGGGGAGGGGTGAATTGGATTCTTATAAAATTCTTTGGTAAATTAAAAACTTAACCCCTTGAAAGTTTAATCCCCTTGATTGATGAAATGAAATGGAAAGCAATATAATGTAGAGAGCAGAAATATAAATCAAGCACACAAGATTTTTATAGTGGTTCGGGCAACCTCCCTACTCCACTCTTCCAAGCTCACACTCCTTGTGACTTGGGTTCCACTATTGTATTCCTCAAATACAATTAGAGTCACTGCTCTCTTTTAGATTCCAGCTCTAGGGAGCTTCAACAAATCTCAGCACAAGTAGGTGATGAGTTCCACTCCAATCACATACTACTTTGCTTACACTTGATCTTAGTTCCTCAAACTAAATCAAGTTCAATACAATCAAATGAAATAACAAAAGAATCTACACATTACAGTTGTGTAGAAGCGGTTTGGCGCAGAGAAGAACTCGTAGAATTGGCTTTGAAGATTCAGAAGTTGAGCTCTAACAGTTTGAAGCAAAGTTCTTCTTCTTTTGATTGGCTTGATCTCTTTGATGCTCTTGAAGATGGGAGTTAAGCACACTTAGTGATTTCCAGCATCTTCCCTCGTCCACAATGACTGCCTTTTATAATTTTGGAGGGAATCCGAACGTTTGAAGGTAGGTGGTGCGCATTAAATGCGCCAACGTTCGAATAATTTCCGACCATTGCGACCCAAGTCACAGGCGGAGTCAACTTCAGGTGCGACTTCGCCCAAGTCGCAGATGGAGTCGACTTCGGGTGCGACTTCGCCTTTCCGTAGCGTCTTCAAGTTCTAGGTTGGGTCGACTTGAGCATCGACTTGACCCAAGTCGCACGTGGAGTCGACTTCGGTGTGCGACTTCACTTCGTCAGTTATCTTGATGAACTTGAAATCTTGGAATTCTTCAGTTTGCTTGGGTTCCTTCATGCCTTCTGTTGTTCTCTTGCATTTTTTCATTTCCTTTTGAATCATTGTCTTCATTTTAGCTTACTTTCATTAGCTCCATGTTTTGCAAGCCTTTGAACCCATGAGTCTTGAATCATATAATCTTGTACAACTTCTTGGTTCAGTTTATGCATCTTGCTTGGACTTGGATTTGTCTTCATATGTTTTAGTTTGAGTATCTAGGTTGCCTTGATCTTCATCTTCATACAAGCTTGTCTTGAAAATAGTTAATCTCAGCTTGTCTTCTGAAATATCCCCTCTGCCCGATCGAAGTCGATGCCGGAGTCGACTTCGTCTGCAACTTCACCTCAAGTCTCAAGTGGAGTCGACTTGGGGTGCGACTTCGGCACTTCGGGGTCTGGACTTCAACTCTGGAAGGTTTTGTCATGTTGAAGTCGATACTGGAGTCGACTTGGTTTGCGACTTCGACCCAAGTCGCATGCGAAGTCGACTTCTTTTGCGACTTCGGCAGTTCAGCTCTCCATTTTCAACTCTAGAAGGATTTGGCGCATTGAAGTTGATGTTGGAGTTGACTTGGGGATCGACTTGGCCTTAAGTCGATGCCTGAGTCGACTTGGGAATCGACTTATCCTTCCATGATCTATTTTCTTCAAATGTATGTCCCTTAAACACTTCCACAAACATATTAGTAGCCAAGACTTACTCAAATTGATTTGTTAATCATCAAAACATAGATTTAGCTTATTTTCCACATATTTCCAACAGAAGGGCCCAAGGCGTGCCATTTCCTATTTTCCAGCTCATTTTCTCCTTGGATGGCTCGGGTTCTATTTTCCAGAGATTTATGGAGTTGAGGAAGTCACTCAGTTTCCTTCTCAAGGTTTAATACTGAAGAAATTTTCCAGGAGCGACTTAGCCAGCTATAGTTTAGAGGATGTGACCGAGCTTCTTATCCAAACTGGCTATTTTGAAGAGAGATTTTTCCGTATGCTCGCTCCGTCCGGATGGTCGACGAAATTCTCTTCTGAGGAACTGACCCTTGACGAGAAGGACTTTGCACTATCGCTCCAACCTGGTTTTAGCTTGCAGGGATGGTCCTCGTTTCGAGGTCGAACCATATTATACTCATAAATTTGCTTGTCGGTTTGGCTTTGATCGGGACGTTCCTGCATACCTTCTTCGCATCCCGAGGTACCAAAGGGAAGTTGGCATCGAACCCCTTCATTAGCTTGCAGTATGTTCACGTTTTGAGGGAGTTAAATTTTCTTGTGAGCTAAAATTTTCTTCATTTGATCGTCGTGTTCGGGCAACTCAAGATTTTGTACATTGGTATGGTATTTGTGCGGTGAAGGTCGTTGAGCAGGTTGCGCCTAAATCTCGATTTTGGGCTTTTAGGCCCCTTGACTTGTCCACCAGTTGGGGCGAATTGGGCTTAATGATGCCTTTTGAGGTCAGGTGCTTTAGGGAATGAGATGTGGAGGAAACTAAAGCTCGCTGTGTCAAATACACTGATTCCTTCAAAGCTTACCCTGGGATTGTCGGGTGCAGCTTTCATTGCATTGATTGGGTAGCAGAAGGAAAAGAATATATCCGCCGTGATACGGAACTTGCTAAGAAGACCCTCTAGGAGTTAGCCGCTGAAAACGCAGCCTCTCAAAAAGACCAAAAGCCCATGGAGACCTGGTGTATGTTTCTTTCTTCTTGCCCTAGTTTCTTTTTCTTTTCATACATGTTTTTACCCTTATCTATCTTCCTCTTTTTTTTAGAATACAACGTCAAGCTTCTTGAAGTTGTATATCCACCAAAGCCGATTAGTCGCTTTTGGTTTCCTTGTTAGCCTACGAACTCAGAGGCTACAGAGTCGTTAACAATGCATGACACTCATGGCAAGAAGTGGAAAATTCGTAGAACACGGGATTTGTCTCTAGTTGCTGGACTTTCTAATCCTTCCTAAGGGAAAGATTCCTCAGAGCAGGGAGAAGCTGCCGGATCTTCTAAAGTTGGTGTACTAGGAGAGTCTGATAAAAGGTCACATCCCGTTTCCAAGCCTCCCGAGTCATCTAAGGAAGGGGACTCCCGAGGTGTGTCAATCTCCGCCTTCTATAGCCCAAGATACTCCTGTGAAGGCAGCTTCTCATTATGACGATAGAAACATAGGTATGTTATATCACTTTGTCAATTATGCTTATCCCTTATGATACTTTCTATCTCAATCACTTATTTAGCAGGGTCTAGTTCAGGAGGAGAAATCCGTTCGGAGGCTTCTGATGATGTCACCGAAGCATTAGATATTTGTGAAGACTTCTCTATGGTTTTAGACAAGCTTCAACTTGGGGTTTTCGGCTTTGGTGATGTTATACTTTCACTGGAGAAGTTATGTGCTAATTGGCGTGAGCTTGAAGCTACTGCAAGACCTTTGGTTTCTACAGAAAGTTTAGCATCAGCAGAAACCGACCTTGCTGGATGTAGAGATCGCCTTGCTCAACTCAAGGAGCATAATCTCCAAGTTGCCAAGGAGGCAGAAGATAAAAAGATGATTGCCGAGGAAATTCGCGCGTCCATAGCAACAAAGCAAGTAGAGATCCGCTGTATTGTCACTTCTATCTTTGTAGACAGAAGTAGATTGAATTCATCGATTTCAATCTCCAATGAGCTCCAGGCTGAAGTTGATCTTCACGAAGAGAGAATTAAGTCAGAGAGTCGAGACATCCTTGTTGGGTCCCGAATAGATGGCAAAACCCAAGAGGGGAGGGGTGAATTGGGTTCTTAAAAATTTCTTTTGGTAACTTAAAAAACTTAACCCCTTGTAGAATTAATCCCCTTTAATGAAGAAACTGAATGGAAAGCAAAGTAATAAAGAGAGCAGAAATAAAAGCAAGTAGACAAGGATTTTATAGTGGTTCGGGCAACCTCCCTACTCCACTCTTCCAAGCTCACACACCTTGTGACTTGGGTTCCACTATTGTATTCTCTCAATACAATTAGAGCCTCTTGCTCACTTCTAGATTCAAAGCTCTAGGGGGCATATACAACTAGAGCCTCTTGCTCTCTTCTAGATTCTAGCTCTAGGGGGCATCAACAACTAGCACAAGTAGGTGATGAGTCACACTCCAATCACACACTACTTTGCTATCACTTGATCTTAGCTACCCAAGCTAAATCAAGTTCAATACAAACAAATAATCAAAGAAAGTAAACTACACTTTACAGGTGTGTAGGAACGATTTAGCACAGGGAAGAACTTGTAGATGATGGCTTTGAAGTTTCTGAATGTAGCTCTTGCAACTTGAAGCACAATTCTTCCTCTCTTGATTGGCTTGATCACTTTAATGCTCTTGTAGATAGGAGTTATGCTCACTTAATATTTTCCAACTACTTCCCTCGTCCACATTAACTCCCTTTTATAATTTTGGAGGGAATCCGAACGTTAGAAGGTAGGTGGCGCGCATTTAATGCGCCAACGTTCGAATTAATTCCGACCGTTGCGACCCAAGTCGCAGATGAAGTCGACTTCGGGTGCGACTTCGCGAACTTCGGTCTTCACTTTCAACGCTGGAAGGTTTCGCCCACTTGAAGTCGATCATGAAGTCGACTTGGCTTTGCGACTTCACTCAAGTCTCAGATGGGGTCGACTTGGCCTTGCGACTTCACTGTCATGATGTTCTTGAACATTTGTGAATCTTGAAAATCTTGACTTTGATTCATCTTGAATCTTGACTCATGTAATCTTAGATATCTTCTTGATTTGAATGATTGAGTTTATGCTTCTTGCTTGTACTTGGATTTGTCATCAAATGTTTCAGCTTGAGTATCTATGTTGCCTTGATCTTCATCTTCATTTAGTTTGGCTTGAAATCAAGTAATCCAGAACTTGTCATTTGAAGTTTTCCGTCTGCCTGGGCGAAGTCGATGTCTGAGTCGACTTGGGCTGCGACTTCACCTCAAGTCGCACGTGGAGTCGACTTGGGGTGCGACTTTGGCATTCTGCTGTTTCGAATTCAACTCTGGAAGGTTTCGCCCGACTGAAGTCGATGGTGAGGTCGACTTCGTTTGCGACTTGGCTACCCAAGTCGCAGGTGGAGTCGACTTGGCCTGCGACTTCACCTTCCCTTCTTCCGTTTTCAGCTCTGGACGTTCTGCATGTTTGAAGTCGATCTTGGAGTCGACTTGGGGAACGACTTGGCCTTCCAACTTGATTTTCTTCAAATGTATATTCTTTAAGACATTTCACAAACTTGTTAGTAGCCAAGACTTTCTCAAATTGATTTGTTAATCATCAAAACATAGATTTAGCTAGTTTTCCTCATGTTTTCAACAATCTCCCCCTTTTTGATGATTGACAAAACCGATTTGAGTGGATACCTTTCATTAAAAATAATATGCTCATATTGCATTTTAAAATCATGCTTATGCTCATGCAAACAGAACATTCAAATATCATGTAAGCATATCCTACTCTCCTCCCCATTCTTACTCTTCTCTTCTTACATCTCTCTCCCCTTTAATCATCTTTCTCCCTTTTAATCATCTCTCTCCCCTTTTTAATCATTAAGACTTATACTCAATTTTTCAACTCAAATACTCTTCTTCTCCTTAAATCTCTCTCCCCCTTTTTGTCAATATATCAAAAAGATTAGAGGGTAAAGAAACAAGTGGGTTTGCTCCCCCTAAATGGGTGCTCCCCCTCAATTTATGCTTTAAGTGAGTTCAAGCATTCCCATGTCATTTCTAAGCTTATAGAATGCGTCTTTGGCTAGGGGTTTTGTGAATATATCTGCAACTTGATCCTCTGTTCTTACATATACCAAACATATGTCATGATTTTCTACATGTTCTCTAATGAAATGATGTCTAAGGTCTATATGTTTGGTCCTAGAATGCAAGACTGGATTCTTGGTTAGACATATGGCACTGATATTGTCACATTTGATAGGTATATCTTTAAAATCCATGCCATAGTCCCTAAGTTGCTGTTTCATCCAAAGTAATTGAGCACAACAGCTCCCGGCGGCAATATATTCGGCTTCCGCCGTTGATAGAGCAACACTAGTTTGTTTTCTTGAAAACCATGAAACCAACATGCTTCCAAGAAACTGACATGTTCCACTAGTGCTTTTTCTATCTACTTTGTAACCGGCAAAATCCGCATCCGAGTAGCCGATTAGATCAAAATTAGAGCCCTTTGGATACCATAGTCCTAAATTGGTAGTGTCTATTAGATATCTAAAAATTCTTTTCACAGCTACCAAGTGTGATTCTTTTGGGCATGATTGAAATCTAGAGCACATACACACACTAAACAAAATATCTGGCCTAGAAGCAGTTAAATACAATAAGGAACCTATCATGCTTCTATACAATTTTATATCAACTAATTTTCCCTTTTCATCTTTGTCCATTTTGATTGTGGAGCTCATGGGCGTGTTTGCTCCTTTGCTATTCTCCATGACAAACTTCTTGAGCATCTCTTTAATGTATTTGGACTGGTTTATGAAGATTCCTTCATTTAGTTGCTTGATTTGCAGTCCAAGGAAGAAATTGAGCTCTCCCATCATGCTCATCTCAAATTCTTTCTGCATGAGCTCAGAAAATTCTTGGCAAAGAGTTTCATTAGTAGCACCAAAAATAATATCATCAACATAAATTTGAATGATCAAAATATCCTTTTCTTTATACTTGATAAACAAGGTGGTGTCTACCTTTCCCTTTTGAAAGTTATGATCAATCGAAAACTTGCTTAGTCTATCATACCAAGCCCTTGGAGCTTGTTTTAATCCATATAATGCTTTGGTTAATTTGTAAACATACTTTGATTGATCCTTTTCTTCAAATCCAGGTGGTTGCTCAACATACACCTCTTCATTTATATAACCATTCAGAAATGCACTTTTGACATCCATTTGAAACAATTTAAAGTTCATGTGAGATGCAAAAGCTAGTAAGATGCGAATTGCCTCTAATCTAGCAACCGGGGCATAGGATTCTTCAAAATCGATTCCTTCTTCTTGTGAGTATCCTTTTGCCACAAGTCTAGCTTTGTTCCTCACTACAAGTCCACTTTCATCTAATTTGTTCCTAAAGACCCACTTGGTGCCAATAATAGTACAATCATTTGGTCTAGGAACAAGGTGCCAAACTTTATTTCTTTCAAATTGATTTAGCTCTTCTTGCATTGCTATAATCCAGTTTTCATCATCAAGAGCTTGTTCAATATTAGAAGGTTCAATCTTGGATACAAAAGCATATTGTCCACACACATTTTGCTTTGACCTTCTAGTTTTTACACCTTCATACACATTTCCTATAACTTGCTCAATTGGATGTGCATGATTGAATTTTAAATCAGTTGGAGGTTTATAGGAATTGTTACCTTCACTTACCCTTTCCTCCATGGATTCTTCTTGCTTTTCCATATGCAATTTTTCAAGATTGCTTGTTATGTCATCTGCATCACTTAGATCATCTTTTCTTTTAAAGCATGTATTAGTTTCATCAAAAGCAACATGTATGGATTCTTCTACAACTTGGTTTCGTTTATTAAATACTCTATATGCTTTGCTATTTGATGAGTACCCAAGGAATATTGACTCATCACTTTTAGCGTCAAGTTTTCCCAAGTTGGTTTTTCTATTGTTCAACACATAACATGTGCATCCAAAGGCATGAAAATAAGAGATATTTGGTTTTCTTCCCTTCCATAGCTCATATGGGGTCTTTTTCAAGATAGCTCTAATGGTAACTCGATTTAAAACATGACAAGCTGTGCTCACAGCTTCACCCCAAAACTTCTTGGATAATTTGCTCTCATTTAGCAATGTTCTAGCCATCTCTTGTATAGTTCTGTTTTTCCTTTCAACTACTCCATTTTGTTGTGGAGTCCTTGGTGCAGAAAATGTGTGATGAATTCCTTTTTCATTACATAATTCTATGAATCGTTTGTTCTCAAATTCACCACCATGGTCACTTCTTATAGACATAATAGTACTTTGTTTTTCATTTTCCACCAAGTTTACAAAAGTTGAAAACATAGAGAAGGCTTCATCTTTGCTAGCTAAGAGAATTATCCATGTGAATCTTGAAAAGTCATCTACAATAACAAATACATATTTCTTTCCACCAATGGTTAAAATGTCGGATGGTCCATATAGATCCATGTGTAGCAATTCAAGTGGCCTTGTGGTGGAAATCTCCTTTTTGGTAGAAAAAGACATCTTTGGTTGTTTAGATAATTGACATGCCTTGCAAATTTTGTCTTTGTCATATTTCAACTTTGGCAAGTCTTCTACCAAACTCTTTTTCCATAGGGTCTTTATGTTTGACATATTCACATGTCCAAGTCTTTTATGCCAAACCCATGGATCATTTTCAATGGCCATTAGACATTGACCATCTAGTTCATCAAGTAAAACCAAATATACATTTCCATGTCTTCTTCCACTAAACATGATATGCTCACCATCAAATACATTACATATAGATGATTCAAACACAACCTTATATCCTTTATCACATAATTGGCTAATGCTCATTAGGTTATGCTTGAGTCCTTCAACAAACAAAACATCCTCCATGCATGCATTTGAACTACTATAAATATTTCATTTACCTTTGATTTTACCTTTCTCATTATTTCCAAAGGCAACAGTTCCGTCGTTGCAAGGCTTAAGTTTGTGAAACAAATTTCTTTCTCCAGTCATGTGCCTTGAACAACCGCTATCCATGAAGCATACATTGTTTGCCTTTGCCTTTAAACAAATCTGAAAAGTAAACAAATAATCCTTATCCTTTTGGTACCCATTTTATGGGTCCAATTGGGTTAGTAATATTGTTCAACCTTTGTTGTTCTAATTTTGAAAGCCCAAATCTTGTGTTTCTTGGAACCCAAACTAATTTAGCACCATGGTCAAATAATCTCTTAAGGTTACACTTATAAACTTTATGACCCATTTTGTTGCAAAAATTGCAAGCCATTGGTAATCTAGGAGTAAGCCTCCAAGTATATTTTGATTCAAATGTTGGCCTTCTAGTCCACATAACATTTTTCATTTGTGGCTTGTATATAGGTGCAGTTTTGGTTTGATATTTCCCAAGTGTAGGCACATTTGATTTGCCACTTTCTCCTTGCTCAAATGTATTGTAACCAAGTCCTCTTTTATCAGTTTGTGAGGTCATATTCAGAAACATTCTTACATTTTCTCCTGGATTAGAGAACTTTGCTAATGATTCATTTAATGATTTGTTCTCTTTTCTTAGTTTCTCTATCTCTTTCAACAATGATTCATTTTCTTCTTTCAGTTTTGTTGATTTTTCAGCTAGTTTTCCATTTTCAATAATAACAAAGTTACATTGTTGTCTCTTTAATGTCAACTTGTTTCCTAGCTTTTTGATCTCCTCATATAATGAATCATATGCAAGTTGTAGTTCTTCTAATTCAGCACATTTGAGGCAATTATGAAAAGAAGAATAACTTGATTGAGAATAGCAAGGTTTGGAAGTTACCTCATCATTGCTTGTACATTTGGTTGAGGTGGATTGTTCTTCCAAAACTTCAGTCGTGTTTAAGCATAGCAAGTCCTCTTCTTGCTCGATTCGTGCCATGCAACATATTCTTGCACAGTTGGCTGCATCATTTTCGTCGGTTGAAGAGCTGCATGTTGATGAAGTCTCCTCGTTGACGAACATGCCTCTTCCTCTTGGCCTTTGGTATTTTCTTCTTTCATGATTCACCTTTGGCCTTTCTTCCGGTGTAGGACATTGAGCTTGCATATGTCCTACGCCCCCGCATCGGTAGCATTTTGTGACCTCCTTCTTCTTTTCTTTTTGTGGTCTTTCTTTGAAGTCTTTAAGGTTCTTTTCTTTTCTCACAAATTTTCAAAACTTGTGAGTAAGAAGTGCAATATCTTCATCACCATTGTTAGACGAGGAGGTAGACTCATCTGAGTTGTGTGCCGCTTTTAATGCAATGATTTTCTTCCCTTTATGATTCTCTTCGTTTCTTCTCTTAATTAGCTCATGTGACATTAGTGAGCTAATTAGATCTTCTAGCTTTAGGGTGTTGAGGTCTTTTGCTTCTTCAATAGCTGTAATCTTTGGAGTCCATGAATCCGGTAGAGCTCTTAGTATCTTCATCACCTGTTCGGATTCAGAGATAGCTTTTCCAAGTCCTTTGAGAGCATTAGTAATCTTAGAAAATCTTGCAAACATTTCAGAAATATTTTCAGTGTCTAGCATTCTGAAATTTTCAAACTCTCCAATCAAAATGTTTCTCCTAGTCCCTTGGACTTGGGAGGTTCCTTCATAAATGGATGTTAGAGTATCCCATATCTCTTTTGCAGTCAAACAAGAAGATACTCTATCATACTCCGAAGCCGTAAGAGCACAAAATAAAGAATTCATTGCCTTGGCATTGCTCTTGACGGTTCTAACTTCCTCTTCGGTCCACTTGGAAGCTCTTTCATCTATAGGCAAGATTACACCGTCTTGGATTGCAATCCAAGAGTCCATATCGGTAGCCATAATGAGTTGCTTCATACGAAGCTTCCAATAACCAAAGTTGTTCCCATCAAACAATGGTGGCCTTGTAAAAGATTGGCCCTCGGCAAAAGCGGGAACGAAAGTAGATTGGGATGCCATGATAATAGATCTCTTTGATTCAACTCAAAGACCTGCTCTGATACCACTTGTTGGGTACCGAATAGATGGCAAAACCCAAGAGGGGAGGGGTGAATTGGGTTCTTAAAAATTTCTTTTGGTAACTTAAAAACTTAACCCCTTGTAGAATTAATCCCCTTTAATGAAGAAACTGAATGGAAAGCAAAGTAATAAAGAGAGCAGAAATAAAAGTAAGTAGACAAGGATTTTATAGTGGTTCGGGCAACCTCCCTACTCCACTCTTCCAAGCTCACACACCTTGTGACTTGGGTTCCACTATTGTATTCTCTCAATACAATTAGAGCCTCTTGCTCACTTCTAGATTCAAAGCTCTAGGGGGCATATACAACTAGAGCCTCTTGCTCTCTTCTAGATTCTAGCTCTAGGGGGCATCAACAACTAGCACAAGTAGGTGATGAGTCACACTCCAATCACACACTACTTTGCTATCACTTGATCTTAGCTACCCAAGCTAAATCAAGTTCAATACAAACAAATAATCAAAGAAAGTAAACTACACTTTACAGGTGTGTAGGAACGATTTAGCACAGGGAAGAACTTGTAGATGATGGCTTTGAAGTTTCTGAATGTAGCTCTTGCAACTTGAAGCACAATTCTTCCTCTCTTGATTGGCTTGATCACTTTAATGCTCTTGTAGATAGGAGTTATGCTCACTTAATGTTTTCCAACTACTTCCCTCGTCCACATTAACTCCCTTTTATAATTTTGGAGGGAATCCGAACGTTAGAAGGTAGGTGGTGCGCATTTAATGCGCCAACGTTCGAATTAATTCCGACCGTTGCGACCCAAGTCGCAGGTGGAGTCGACTTCGGGTGCGACTTCACCCAAGTCGCAGATGAAGTCGACTTCGGGTGCGACTTCGCGAACTTCGGTCTTCACTTTCAACGCTGGAAGGTTTCGCCCACTTGAAGTCGATCATGAAGTCGACTTGGCTTTGCGACTTCACTCAAGTCTCAGATGGGGTCGACTTGGCCTTGCGACTTCACTGTCATGATGTTCTTGAACATTTGTGAATCTTGAAAATCTTGACTTTGATTCATCTTGAATCTTGACTCATGTAATCTTAGATATCTTCTTGATTTGAATGATTGAGTTTATGCTTCTTGCTTGTACTTGGATTTGTCTTCAAATATTTCAGCTTGAGTATCTATGTTGCCTTGATCTTCATCTTCATTTAGTTTGGCTTGAAATCAAGTAATCCAGAACTTGTCATTTGAAGTTTTCCGTCTACCTGAGCGAAGTCGATGTCTGAGTCGACTTCGGCTGCGACTTCACCTCAAGTCGCACGTGGAGTCGACTTGGGGTGCGACTTTGGCATTCTGCTGTTTCGAATTCAACTCTGGAAGGTTTCGCCCGACTGAAGTCGATGGTGAGGTCGACTTCGTTTGCGACTTGGCTACCCAAGTCGCAGGTGGAGTCGACTTGGCCTGCGACTTCACCTTCCCTTCTTCCGTTTTCAGCTCTGGACGTTCTGCATGTTTGAAGTCGATCTTGGAGTCGACTTGGGGAACGACTTGGCCTTCCAACTTGATTTTCTTCAAATGTATATTCTTTAAGACATTTCACAAACTTGTTAGTAGCCAAGACTTTCTCAAATTGATTTGTTAATCATCAAAACATAGATTTAGCTAGTTTTCCTCATGTTTCCAACAATCCTCATTATGGAGGCCAAGGTAGAAGAGTTGCGAGCATACACGATTCCTCCTACTGATATAATGAATTCTCTCCGAATACTGAAGGAGTCGCTTTCTTTGACAAGGGAGACTATAGAGACTCTTTTGCAGAACTTTGATGCAAGACTATTTTTATGGATGATATATTTTTAAGTAATTTCCATTTACTATCGCTTTGATTTGATTCTCGCAATTAATAACTTCATATGTGTCATTGCCATAGACCATCTCAATGATGTAAGGCCCTTCCCATTTAGGCTCGAATTTACTAGTAAGTTTGCCTCCTGCCATGTGCTCTATGCGCAGTTTTAGCACCAAATCTCCTCTTTTGAATGAGCAATGCTTCACGACTTTATTGTATTCTTTGACCATCCGAGCTTGATAAAGTTTGATTCGTTGTTGTGCTTGAATTCGCTTTTCATCTAGTGCTTCGAGCTCATCGAAACGAAGTTTGGCTTATTTTTCAGTAGTTAACCCAGAATGGATAGCAACCCTTAAGGATGCTAACTGGATATCTACTGGTAAAATTTCTTTGGCGCCAAAAAGTAATGAATATGGTGTTGCTCCCGTTGCAGTTCGATGTGTGGTTCTGTAGGCCCATAGTGCTTCGGGTAACCTCTTGTGCCAATCTCGTTTGTTCTTCACTATTGTCCTCTTGAGGATTCGAATGATGTTCTTGTTGAATGCTTCTGCCTGGCCATTCCCTTGTGGATAATATGGCGACAAGAACACTTGCTTGATTCCAAACTTCCGGCACAACTGATTTATTTTATTGTTTTTGAATGGTGTCCCATTATCTGAGGTGATTTGATAGGGGACACCGTAATGGTAGATGATATTGTGCTTGATAAATTTAACCACCTCTTGTGCTCGGACTCTCTTATAAGCTTTAGCTTCTGCCCACTTGGACAAATAATCTGTGGCGGCTAAAATATATAAGTGTCTTTTGGATGATGACAGGTTTATCAGACCGACAATGTCAAAACCCCACCAAGAGAAAGGCCATGAAATAGGTGTTGGTGACATTCTCGAAGCAGGAATATGATAAATATCTTCATGCATTTGACAGGCTTCACAGGATTTTACAAAATTGATGGAGTCTTGGACCATTGTGGGCCAATAATAGCCCAACGTTCTAATCCTATGATAAAGATGTTGTCCAGATTGGTGGGCGCCACATTCGCTAGAGTGTGTCTCTTGAAGAACCTAACAGATATCATTCCAGTTAATGCAGCAAAGCCAAAGCCCATCAAAAGCAATCTGATACAAATCATCTTGAAACACGGTATATCGCAAAATAGCCTTTCTGAGTGACTTCCTTGCATTTGGATCCTCTGGTACAATACCATATTTGAGGTAGTTGATGATAGGGATGTGCCAGTCATCATTGTTTGCATTCACCTCGGATACACACCGTCCAACTTGGTTCACTTGGAGCTCTCCGTCATCTTCAAGTCTTTGCACTCGAACTGTCATGTCATCAAGCTCATTGAAAGCGAGAATACTGGCTAGCTTTGACAGTGCATCAGCAACTACATTTTCTGACCGAGGAATGTGCTCAACAGAAACAATTTCGAATTTGGCCAATAAAGTTTGAGTTTTGTCACAATATCTTCGCAAATGAGGCTGGTGCACTTTGTATTGATTGTTTAACTGTTTAATAACCAATTCAGAGTCTCCAAATATTCACACAAATAAAATGTCTGATTGCAAAAGAAGTTCCATGTCGATGAGTAAAGCCTCATATTCAGCTTCATTGTTTGTTGTACTTTTTCTAAGAAAATTTGAGTGTGGGAACAAGTCTTTGTAAGGGGAGACTACGACAATTCCGACGCCAGCTTCGGATGGCTTTGAAGCGTCATCGAAGTACATTTGCCACATTAGATCATCATTTGTATAGAAAACTTTCTCATCGGGTAGGTTTTCTAAGATAGGAAACTCTTCTTCAAGCGGATGAGCTGCTAGAAAATCTACTAACACTTGCCCTTTCACCGCCTTTCATGATATATGTTTGATATCAAATTCAGATAATAGTAGTCACCATTTTGCTAGGCGTCCTGAAAGCATGAGTCTAGTGATCACGAATTTGAGGGGGTCAGCCTTTGATATAAGTATGATCTGATGTACGAGGAAGTAATGTCTTGCTTTTGTGCCACAAAGACCGATGCTAGACAAATCTTTTCGATCGAAAAATAATTACATTCGGCTTGCAATAATCGACGACTGAGATAATATGCAGCTTATTCTTTACCTCGAGCTTTTTTTTTGTGCGAGTAATGCCCCCAGTGATTGTGGACTGGTGGCAATATAGAGAATAAGAGGCTTTCCTTTAACTGGGGTTGTCAAAATAGGGGGTTCTTGCAGTAATTGTTTAATGGCTTCAAAAGCTTGTTGACATTCTGTATCCCACCGGAAGCTCACATCCTTTTTCATTAATTTATGAAATGGCTAACATCGGCCGGACAGGTTAGATATAAAACGACGGATATAAGACAATTGGCCTTGCAGGCTCCTAAGTTCTTTGAGGTTCCGTGGAGGCGACATATTTTGAATTATTTCTGTCTTGAGCGGGTCGACCTCGATTCCTCTTTGGCGAACTACGAACCCAAGAAATTTTCCAGATGACACTCCGAATGCACATTTGAGAGGATTCATCTTGAGATCATATTTTCTTAGACGCAGAAATACCAACCTCAAATCTTCTTTGTGCCTTTTGTGACCATCAGATCTTACAACCAGGTCATTAACATAACATTCGACATGTTTATGTAACATGTCATGAAATATATTTTTCATAGCTCTTTGATAAGTTACACCAGCATTTTTGAGCCCAAAAGGCATAACTTTGTAGCAAAAGACACCCATCGGTGTTCGAAATGCGGTTGCTGTGTTCGGGCATGCTTCATTTAGGTCTCGAAAATCCACACAAATGCGGATTTGCCTATTCTTCTTTTTGACAGGAACAATGCTAGAAATCCACCTTGGGAATTTGATTCCCGGATGAATTCAGCATTAATGAGTTTTTTGACTTCTTTAATGATTTGCTCTTCGAATTCTGGTTGGAACCTTCTTGGTGCCTGTGTGACTGGTTTTTTTATCCCGCACAATATGCAAATGGTGCATTGCAACTGTAGGATTGAGCCCTGGCATTTCAGAATATCCCCAAGCAAAGACATCCTTAAATTCACTAAAAAGCTGTCTTAGTGCCGCTTTTTCCACTTTGGCTAAGTTCTTGGCGATGAAAATAGGCCTCAGATTTTTTCAGTCCTGAGATTGAATTCTTCAAGTATATCGATGGTAAGCTGTCATCCATCTTCTATTGCTGGCGGAGCATCCTCTGGTTCTACTACTGTTTCTTCATCGTCGCTGAGGCTTTCACTCGTAAAGATGCAATAAGTGGTAGCAAAGTCACCATCATCTTTTTCCTTGTACCCAAGACCGAACTTCATATTACCTTTTTCGTAACCTAGGGGTCTTTCAGATAATGGGATTGGGATGTCGTCACTGAGCCCTGATAGATGTGGCTCATCAGAGTAGAACCCCATCAAATTCATAATTTTTTTTCTTTCTCCGCTATAGCGATGGAAATCCCATTTTTTGAGCTTAGCGGTTGGCAAGTAGGAGGATTTGTTTGGATTACCATAAACTTTTCCATATTGCTTCATCTTGGGGTTCTTGTGCACTTGGAGTAGACACATTAAACCAGACAATCATTGCTAAAACCTTATCGAGCGAGTCCTTAGGTTTTTGGTTTTGTTGAGCGGCCTTAGTGGTCATTTTGTCGCCATCATGGAAAGCGACTTGGCTTCCTCACTGGCCTGGCTTCGGAACCTCCGAAGAGCTTCCCGATCCACCTTAAACCTAAGGGGATCGGCTCGGGGAGGTTTAGCAATCTTTTTCAAGATTTCTAGGTCCAAGTAAAACCATGAGCCTGTAGCAGCGCCACTATAGTTGTTAGGAGGTGGAATAGATGCCCCGTGTCGCTGTTGTGGTAGTGGTTAGAATGGGTCGAGGCTAATATTTTCAAATTTCATCTGAAATTCAGTCCTGGGTTCTGCCATCCCTTGTCCATGACTGCGTCCTCGACCAAGATCTCGACCTTCCATCCTTTCGTTCCTTGGAATGATGTTTTTCCTTACTTGGACAGGGGGAGTCTGAGATATCGCATGTTGATTCTCCAGCGTTGTTGCTTTTACTGCCTTTGTAGGAGTGTTGATAGCAGGTACTAAGTCGTAATACTTGGCATCGGAGTAAAATGCTTCCGCTGTCATGAATGGCTTATGGTCAGTGAAAATCCTCTTTTCTGCCCCATCCTTGCAATATTTGAAGCATTGATGCACCGTTGATGCGACGATCTTGTTGCTGTGAAGCCAAGGTCTTCTTAGTAACAAATTGTATGATGTCGGAGCGTTGATCACAAAGCATGGGATTTCGGTGCAGAAATCTTCTATGTTGAGTTCCAACTCAATTAAACCCATGGCCTTTTGAGTTCCTTGATTAAATCCGTGAAACACCACTCTAGTATCTTTTAGTGCTGATGGAGAGATTCCAATTCTTCTGAGTGTCCGAAGGGGTAAGATATTAATTGCGGATCTGGCATCGATGATGATTTGGTTAACCAGTTCACCGGCTAAGTTTCCTGTGACATATAGAGGCCGATTGTGATTGGCATCTCCAAGCAACATATCCTCATCAGCAAATGAAATAATCTCATCACACTCAGCCGTGTCGACCAGGTAAGTAAGACAGACATTTTCGTCAGTCAAAGCACTGACTAGGGCATCTCTAGATTTTTGGGATAGCTGCAAGGCATCATAGATACTGAGCCGAGCAGGGAGTCACTTTAAGTGTTCAAGCACATCATAACTCACTGGCGGCTTTTCATGATTTGTTGGTACAGATTGTTCTGGCTAAGTACGGATTTCCTGCATTGGGGCTTAGCCCTTGTTTTCTGGTGTAATTCGACTAGATCGAAGGATTGCCAAAACAGCCTCTTCAACTTGCACCATATTACAAGAGGCAGAGTCTTGAATGTCTATGGCTAATGTTCGGAGCATATCTAAGGAAAACACTTGCATCCTTGGGATTTTTGGGAAATACCTGTCCATGGACTTGATGCACTGGCGAACCATGATTTCCTCTTTGTCGAATTGTTGGTTGATTATTCTGCAGTTTATCCATCGCAAGATATAATCGTATTGAGATTCTCCTGACAGAGGATGCATTACTTCGATCATCTCTGGAGGAAATTCAGTATCACATTCATGGAATCTTTGGATAAACATATCAGCCAATTCTTCCCATGAACCAAATGCTTCTTTGGGGAGTGAAGAAATCCAGAGGAGGGTGCAGCTATCATGGGCCAAACTTAGGACAAAGTATTCGAGTGCGAACTGTTCTGTTTGCCCCATCTGACAGACTGCCAGTGCATAGTCATGCAAGTGTGGCAATGCGTACTTGTGATTCTCGTGAAATAACTAAATATGTGGCCAATCATAACCTAGCTCTTCAGTTAGGAAGGGGAATACTCCGAGGATGGGTGCATCATTCAGTTGTAGCACATGCAGGACCTGGAGTTGATTTGTTCTCCCAAAATTTTCAGCATCACTGAAAATTGCATCTTGCTTGTAGCCTTCACTACCAACCCATCGGATTGTCTTCATGAAAGTTTTGGATCCAAAGGTCTTGTACCCATCATCTGAAGGACATACTGCATCGAAAAGGTACTTCAAGACCATTTCAGGTTCAGGTAACCATATGGCTAAGGGATTGCCACATGTGCTATCTCTAAGGTAATTTATGTAATGTGCAGTGGATTCTTGACTGTATTGTATTTTCCTCAAGTAATTTCTCAGAAACTGCTCCCTTTGCCTTGATAAGAAACAGATCAAGAATGCATCCACCAAGATTACCCACTCGGTAATTTCTTCAAGATGATTATCCTGATACCAAGACATCACCAATTCTCCAAGCGAGTACTAGAAGTATCCTACTCTGATTCCCCAAGATGCTGGCAGCGGTTGTGACTCCCACAAATATGTGATGATGTGGTTTACTGGTGACATCCCAACTTCAAACTTTGTGTAGTTAGGGATGAGAGTTGGGGCAGTTCTTCGCCTCTTTGTAGGTTTGGATGAAGATATATGTACGTGATAGCATGTTTCTGTTTCATCTTTATTGCTATCCAAGTCCTAGAATGGACCATCCTCAGGAAACTTGCATGGAGTAATGCCCGACAACTTCTCAAGTATATATTACTCTTTTGTTTGACGGGGTGATCTACCAGCAAGCCATTGATAGAATGGAAGCAATAACTCAGGCTGAAGGAAGTCCACAATCAAGAACGGTTGCACCCGTGAAGATTGCCTTGAATACCTTGAGAAGAAAGGGAAAATGGATTTATCTCTGATTCTTTTGTCTTCTCTATATAGATTTTTAAGGCATCTTTTCATTTGCTTTAGATTTGCCGGTTTTTCAAACTGCCTCCCAGTCATCTTTCTCGGTCATCCCAACGGTCACAACATTTGATGAAGCCTGCACTGGGGGGCTAAGTTTGATAATCCCTTTCTCGATATAATCTTGTAATATTGGCTGGAGGTCCCAACATTTCTTGGTTGGGTGACCAACATATCGATGATTGCTGCAATACCGCTGATGAGCGGTATGTCCAACTTCTTCTGGTCTTTTTGGAGCGGGTAGCTCGAATAGCCCAGTTGTCATGAGATGCTAGAATAGTGTCTTCACATCATCCTCTCCAAAGGCATATTTGATCTTGTCTCTTCGAAAATTTTTTGTAGGTTGCTCTTTTGCTGGCAGCTTTTCTTTATCTGGCTGTTTCTTTACTTCCGTAGTGTTTGCGAAAGTCTCCCCAGTTTTCTTCTTCTTAAACGTCGTAGTCGTGGATGATTCTTTCTTCCAGACTTTCTGCTGAGATAATAGATACTCTTTTCGACAAGCTTTTGTGGCTAAGGCCTGGAATGTGCTTAGCTGTTCATTCATTAATAAGGAAATCTTTGTCTTGATGCCATTTCGACAAATATTGACCTTCATTGCTTGAGAGAGAGGTGCTTGACACCAGTTAGTGGCCCTTTGCCATCTGGTGATATAATCTTCGACCGACTCGTCCTTCCTTTGGGATAGGGTCGACAATTCTGATAGTTGCACTTCCCAGGTAGTATCGACGAATCGGGAACTGAATATTTCCTTCATTTCTTCCCATGTTCGTACCGAGCCGGTCAGGAGAGATACGTACACTGGAAATCATCACCGGAGAGGGTATTAGGGAACATCTGAAGGCAAAAGTTCGAATGATGCGCCCAATTGCCCATGGCATAGTGGAATGATGCTAGGTGCTTTAATTCACTTCCGGTCCCATCAAATTGGATCTTTGGCGGCTTCAAATCCCTAGGCAGCAACTCTGCTTCAACCTCCGGGGGATAAGGCCTGTTAATTGTCCTTGTAGGGACCCCGGTAAGTTGAGGTGCCTGGCGACGAAGATATTCAGCCACCAGCTGGTGCACCATCTCTTTTTGGGCAACAAACCCAAGTGGAGACCCCATGGGTGTATTTACCCATGCATCTTGAATTCGAGGAGTATTGATACGTAGATTATTGAATTGTGGAAAACTTTGTTCGATTTCCACATTTTCATCTTCCTTCGTTCGTCGCCTGGTTAGTTTTTCACGCTGGTGCACTGATTGATGATTCCTTGGTGATGGTGGCTGATGGGAACTTGTCGCCTTGTCACCTTGGATTTCCATAGCCCGTTTCATACGCTTAATCTCCTCCTAGAGATTATGAATGAGCTGGGACTTAGGTGTAATGACCTCCTCTTCTTCGCCCACCATGTAAGAGGCTTTCAAACTGGCCTCTTAGGGGAGGGGCCCTGATACCTTCTGGATGAGAAAGACTACAGAAGGGTTGTGTGATGGGCATTGTGGCTGCCCTTGATCGAGTTAGCATCTCTGATACATTTTAAGTACTTGACTGAGTGAGATCCACCATGCTGACTTCAGCCATTTGCAAAAAATGTCTTCTCCTTTTGGCCTCTCTTTTGGGATGCGACTTTCGAACTTCTGCTCGGCATGGGGTTCTAACAGGTGCATAAGTCATATCTTCCATTAGTCTAATTAGTGACGCAAATTGGTTTGCATGCTCAAAGTTTGGGATTAGACTGAGCGCCAATTGCAGATATGTTGTGTGTTGCCTGGGAGGATATTATCATTCATCAAAGAGCTTCGACCTTTGAGATTACTTTGGCCTAAGAACTCTTTTTGCTTGCCTCTTTTGCGACTTGCCCCTTTGACAGGAGTATAGGGGAAGCTTGAATCTTGGCCCTGTTGCCAATGAAGGTGAAACTTTCAAATTTAGGCAGGAAGTGGCTTTTCCGGGCTGCTTTTTTATTGTGCTTTCCTCTTCTTTTTCCTTGAAGTAGGAGAAGGGGCTTCGACAGCCTTGGCAATGACATGATGGTGTGTAGACTTAACTCCGGCTCTTGAACTAGACGGGGCAGCAGTTGACTGATGAGGTGGATAGATCGGATCGAGGATGACGAATCGTAAAGTATTCAAATTGGATCAGACAATAATAGGCCCTTGTGGCTTGAGTCGGCCATCCCTTAGTGGAGCAATAGGCCGAGAAGCCTCAACAGATTTCCCTGACTTTTTCCACTCCCGGATGACATCTTAGTCAGGTTGGGAAGCTAAGTTGACAACCCTTGTGGCGAATCAACGGAACTAGCGAGTAATAATACACCGGACAGGATTTGACATAGCTTTGCTCCCCTTTAAGCTAGTAATAACCGGTAGGGCACCCTTAGGCTGACGGGCTGGTGTCGATCGAGTTGCAGCAGATTGGCTTGCAGACTTCTTAGTAGAGCCTAATCGAAGAGCAGGTGAGTCCACACGAGTCGACACTAGTGAAGACTGTGCTGGCTGAATAGGGGTAGACTTGATGATAGTAGCAGCAATATGAGGACCTCAAACATCAAGAGACTTCTTAGGTGGTGCGGGTCGATCTTTCCTCCATAGGATTGCCGCTGGAGAGTAATCGACATGTTGATAGACACGATGCTCTGGTTTTTCTGGTATGCGAATGAAGTGATGCGGGATAGCCGCATCCATGTCATTTGCCTCAGTAATGACAAAACCACCATTGGGCAGGAATCCGAAAGCCATTGAATGCGCCATGAGATCTGCAAAGGAACACTCAAGAGTGTCAGTAGTAACGGATTAAGTATGCATATAAAGACTATGGTTTTCAGCTCCTAAAGATGAAGGGAGAATGGTTCATGTCAGGTTCACCATTTGTTCTGGCCTCGAAAAATTTTCCTCCGGTCTTTTTGAAAATAAATGCTTAATTAATTCCCCAGCAAAATTTTAAAGCATTTAATTCTTTAACCGAGTCTTAAAAGTATATCACAGAAATATTTTGCATTGTGTTCTACATTCTGATTTTACATCTCCAACGAGAAAATCCTTGATTAAAAGAGCTGAATACAATAGTCTAAAAAATGATTATTTTATTGAAATGATGATGAAATGCGTAGAAGATTTTTCTACGACTTTACAAGTGCACGAAAAATCATGTCTCACAAAAATACAAAGATAAATAAGTATACTTCGCCCTGCGTCGTAACTCGAATGTGTGGTACATGATGCCACGCGCCATGACTTAAATATGAGTTTACGCTTAGCCCGTTTACCAGTGATGACTTGGTTTGGGCATAGTGAGAGGCCACCAGCTACACTAATGACCCTACACAACAAGCTAAGTATGCTTTCAGCTTCTGGATTTCCACAGCAGACTAGCGTCTCGCACTTTCAGCTTAATAAGCTAGCGTGTCCCGCATTCAGTCTCTAGATTAAGTAATTGGGTGATTTTACCAAGAAATGGATTTAACCAAAATTTGAAAATATATTTGGGTCAACTTGGACCATCTAAAGAGGTTTGGGCCCAAGTGGGCTTGTTGAAGAGTTCTGGGCCTAACTGGGCTCGACTCAACCAATTTGGGCTCAACTGGGCTTATTGGGGGATTTTGGGCTCAACTAGGCTTATTGGAGGATTTGGGCCAACTGGGCCTGCTGAAGAGTTTTGGGCCCGAGTGGGCTTGTTGAAGAGTTCTAGGCCCGCCTAGGCCTGCTAGAGGATTTTAGGCCCCCTCGAATCGATTGAAGATTTTTTGGCCCATTTAAGCCTGGAGGCCTTTAATATATATACATATATATGTATTTTAGAAAATAATATATATTTTTGGAGGCCTTGAATATATATATATATATGTATAATATATATATTTTTGGAGGCTTTTTAAATATATATATATAATACTTGAAGAAAATTAAAAGACTTACGTTTTCTTCTTATTTTTCTTTTTTTAGGGTGAGGGAACTTGTCCCGGGATCCTAGGCCTCATATATTATATTTTTTTAATCATAAAAAAAAACTTAGCCCCGTGTTCGACTCAACCCACCACCTGGGGAGTATTTACTTAGGGAGTATGTATATATATATATTTAGAAAATAATATATATATTTTTGAAAGCCCTTTAATATATATATATATATTTTTTTTTTTGAAAGCCCTTACAACCACTCTGCTGCCTCAACCATCTATACCAGTGTCCAAGGCCATGGAATGTAAGCCATAATGTTGAGCAACCTTATGGGCAGCAAGCCGAAGATATGATGTTGGATAATGTTGGAACTCGAACTGAATTTGGTCTGGGTTCTGCATGAACCTTTGTATGTCCAACTCCATTGGAAGAATGGTAAGGCGATGGCGCGGGTTCTGGAGCACTTCCTTAAGGAAGGGGTCCACGCTATCGTGAGCCGGGGATGCAGAGGCGGAGCAGTGGGGCAGAGATGCCATCTCCGGCCGCCCTACCGCCCAGCGCCCTACCTCCCTCTATATATATATTATATATTTTTTATCATAAAAAAGTACTTAGGCCCGTGTATCGACTCAACCCACCACCTGGGGAGTATTTACTTGGGGAGTATGTAAAATAATATCTATTTTTTGAAAGCCCTTTAATATATATATATATATATATTAGAAAATAATATATATTTTTGAGGCATTTTAATATATATATATGGCACGCCCGGTGGGACCCCGGGATCCCAGGCCTCTATATATTATTATTATTATTATTATTATTTTATCATAAAAAAGAAAGGTACTTAGCCTTTTTAATATATATATATATGGCACGCCCGGTGGGATCCCAGGATCCCGGGCCTCTCTTTCTCTATATATTTTTAATTTTTTTTTATCATAAAAAGGTACTTCGCCCCGTGTATCGACTCAACCCACCACCTGGGGAGTATTTACTTGGGGAGTATGTAAAATAAAATATATATATTTTGAAAGTCCTTTAATATATATATATATATGTATTTTAGAAAATAATATATATATTTTTGGGAAGCCTTTAAATATATATATTTTATAAAACAATATATATATTTTTGGAAGATTTTAATATATATATCATTCTTTTTTGATTATATAAAAAAATTACTTAGCCCCATGTATTAACTCAACCCACCACCTGGAGAGTATTTACTTGGGGAGAAGTATATGTATATATATTTATATACATATATATATTTTGAAAGTCCTTAATATATATAATTTTAGGAGCCCTTGAATATATATATATATAAATACTTGAAAAAGAATTAAAATTCAGAAGGAGTTGAGAACTCACGTTCTCGGTCGGGAGGAAGAGGTGAAAATGTTTCTCCCCGGAGCTGTGTCCTCTCATCATTTTTTTTTGTTCTCTCCCCGGTTTCCTCTTCTCTTGTCGTGTCTTTCGGTCTTGTGTGTTGCGGTCTTATTTATAAGCCCGGGGTGCAGTTCCGCAGGTAAGAAACCATTCCCGCGGACTCCGTTGTGCGCAACTAGTTGCGTGGCAGAATTAAAGTTCAGCGGCAACAGTTCCACGCGTCTTTGAACCGTATGCTTTCCATGTGAATTAAAGTTTGGCTGCATTTGTTGCCATGTATGGTAGAATACAGAAAGGTCACGTAGCTGTTGCGTGTTGACCAAACAACTTGTGTCCTTTCAAGCCCCTTTTTTATTTATTTTTATTTTTATTTTTTATTCTCTTCCTTGCCAACTTTAGCCCATGTATCTGTGCACAACGACGCTGGTGAAGTTGAAGATCATGCACACCGCCGTCTGCACCTTGGCCAGGTCTCCATCGGGCACGACAGTCAGTGGCTAATAGTTGATACAGCACTTGAAGCCAGTGGAGCACCAATCCACAAACTAGATGGTCCTCTTCGTCTTGAGATCGGAAGCTGACATAAATGTAGCAAAGAGCCAGCAGCTTTAGAGGTGAAACGAGACTCATGGTGAACATAGCATATATTAACGAGGAATTTTCTTTCAACTGAGAATTTCTTGTTCTTTGAGACGGTGTTGGAGAGACGGCTGAAAGCTGCTGCTTCACCATTTGGATTTGCAAACCGATTGCATGTGTTTGATTGGATTGCCATAAGAGCTGTCCGGGCAGCTTTAATTTCAGCTTCTTTTTTTTTAATTTTTGCAGCATCTCTAATATATTGAATTCCACCAGTGTTCTGCCTCTTGAATGCAAATTAATGCTTCAGGTGTCCAGCAAGTAACTTCCCTGGAATACGTAGTATTTATCTCCCTCGCACATCAAATGAAAGCTATAGCAGGTATCAAAAGATGGTACGACTTCTGATACTTCCGGATCTCACGAAGTGCCACTGTTCCGGGCCTATAGCGGTGGGGTTTTGCGGCTTTGAGCTACTACCTTCCTGCGAATTGGCACTTCGTCGCCGTCGACTGGAACCACCTTCCCGTGGGTTTGCTTCACCTCCCTCTGCCTCTGCGTCTCCATCATTTTCTTGAGGTGGCTGAGACAACGAAGCTCCGCCTAGCTTGGGAAGCTTGCTAGGAGGCTGCCTGGTTCTCCGGGCAGCGGGCCTCTTCACTCTAGCCATGGGAAGCCCGAGAATACTATGTGGTTTCATGTGAGAAAATATTTTCTCATAATTGTCCACCTGTGCAGCATCAGAAATCAACAGCAATAGAAGATCGCTGCCCGCAACTGTTTCCCAAATATCTCCCAGAGCTCCAATCTCCTCGCTAAATCCAGCAGCACGTGCTTCTGCAAAAGAACGAGAAACTTTCTTGATCCCATCCTTGACTACAATGTCAGATCTTGCCACTGCAAGTGAATCCTTCAAATTTTGAGCTTGGGCAGGCCCCTTGAGAACCCCATCGGATCACTCTAATCTATTTAATCCCCTTGAATGCAGCTGGGAGCAAAGGGAACAAATCCCTTCCTCCCCTAACAATATATTCATCGCTGCCTGCAAGAGTGACCTTCTCCTTCTTGAAGACGGAAGTCTCGAAATTGAGGTCGAACTGAGGCTTTGTCGCCGGCGCGGAGACCATCCATCTGAGTGTAGGTTCAGATTGTCACGAACAACCCCAGCAACATTGCCATCATTGCACACAATGCCATTCCAGGAAGACGGGCAGACGTAGTTTCGCATCTCTACATTATTATTATTATATTATATGATATATATATATATATATATATATATATATATATATATATATTTTCATATATTTGACTGGACTTAAGTGGTGTTTGGCCATGGAAGAGATAACTTCAACAATGACGTGCTTCAATAGCTGGCAATTTCTATGGCGCCCCCAACCGAGCATCACATCCTGAGCCTTACCTCAGGATCATTATTGACTGGTAAACGTGATCAGGATTGTTGCCCTGTCACACGGCGGGATTTAACAGATATTTATCCAATTATTTACAACTTATTACCAATTGATTTCGTATTATTTTCCATCAAATCCTCTTTCATGTCATCTTTGACCTAATATACACATTGCATATCTTATATAATCATGATAATTCATAACAAGCATATCAACCATAGGCACTTGTTCATACATACAAGTCATAACCTAGATCTCATAAGATCATAAAATCATTAAGTCATATTACATCCCATCAGTCACAAGCAGCACAATTTAAAACTCATAAAATCTTCACATTCTCCTATGCTCAATTCATGCTCCTCATCTCTTTCATTTCTTCACCTGTCTATGGGTTTGGAAACAAAACGTGTGTTGTACACTCAATAAGCAAACTTTATATATATTTTCAGGCAAATCATTTTAAAATCATATTTATTTAAAAATATTTCTCTCCATTTAGTAGAGACACTTATCAAGTGATCAACTACCTGCGAAGCAGAAATCTTTTTACGTTAAACATCTTGGAAAAGCAACATTATACTCCCTCGGGGATATATCATGACAATGAGATGTAATGCATCATGATCTCTTAGGATGGAAGCTAGCTAGGCGACCATCTGTCTTCATCTTCTCCCATCTAGGAAGGCGCCGCCGGCCCTTGGCCTATCTTAGCGACTCGGCCACACCAAAGGGGGGCAATCGGTCCACTTACACCTTTAAGGTGGACCTCATGCATTGTGCACATAAATTTATCCATGACATGCTAGCATGATTTTCCTTGCATAATTTCATAAAGCAGTAATTTTCATATTTAACAATGCAGTTATGTAAATCAATTATCAATACATAGTGAACTAAGGAATGACCATCCTTAAAGAGCTTAGAAATAAATTTCAAATATCATTTGCTAAACCAATAAAAGCAGTTAAAACATCATTTGCAATTATCTAAGGGTAATTTAAGAAATAAAAATCATTTAGAAAATTGGCTTACTTACCTTGTTCACGTGAGTTTTCCAGGTCAACTTTTTCTTTTCCTTTGCCTATACATGAAAGAATGACATAACATTCATGTAAATTCCATTTGCTTGTATTCACTTAGTTTTCCAACCCATTTTCTTAAATATTCATAGCCCGCTTGAATCCCAAGTCGGGTATATGTACATAACATACTTATGTATCAACCATTCATTACATCACACATTCAATTCCCATATTTAGGGTAACATTTTCACATGCCATAACATATTCATTAATCATTCATTAGCCATCATATGAAGTGATAAACTTCCAACTTGTCATTTTTCACATATTTTCATAATTCACATATTGTGCCTATTTTAAAGCACCTAATTAATGTCCTAAACCCCACATATTAATCTCAAATTTTGGGGTTATATAAAAAAAAATACATTTAATATGTTTCCATCATATTTTTATGAATTTTTTCATTTTAGCAATTTACATAACTCATTTATCATTTTATCATACTCATCTCTTCATATGTGACCATTTCATAACACATAATTCATGTGTTTCTTAAAATTTTTCAAATTAGCAACTTGGCTCCTAATTCAGCATGATTATACACCTTAATTAACACTTTTATTTAGTGTATTTTTAAGAATTTTTAATACACTAATTTCAGGATTCCAAAACAGCAACTTTTCATGCATATAGGGTACCCTTTCTACACCTTTTTTGACGTCCACCTATTAACCCTTTGAAATTCGATTCTGAGTAGTCCTTGCTAATCCCTTTTTCAAGTCCAAAGTACCCTAAATTTAGGGTATTTTACCCTATAATTCATTCATAATTTATTTGAACTACTTCACGTATCATTTTCAATATTTAAACATGAAATTCGGGTCTTAAGAGTAACCCTAATTAGCCTTCCTTCTAAAATTCATAAATCATGCTAAATTCAACATATATCCAACATCTATACATGAATTATTATGTAATCATATCAACTTAATAATACAGCAACATTACACAAAAATCCAAGTAAGTTTCAGCTAGTTAAAGAGCTCATACTTAACACTAATCACCCTCTTCTTCACTTGAACCTTTAATTGCATACTTGCCATTAAATTCCCATTTAATAACCTAATTAAGGGCATCATAAATCCTAATTTAAGGATTCATTATGAATCATATTCACATCCCATAAATTGAGTTAGAAAAACTAGATTTAAATCATTCAAACTCAAATATATACTTACTTGGATTGGGTAGCACTTAAACTCAACTTCTTAAGCTAATTTCCTTGGCTTATTTCCTCCTTTTCTTTTCCTTTTTCTTCCCTTGTGCTTGGCTTCAAACTTGATGGGAGAGAAGGATGTGCACTGCTGGAAAGGGGCTAAGCTCCTTGAATTTTTTTCTATCTTTCAAACACATGTGCATATGGACGTTCACTTGAGAAGTAGCTGGAGTTTCCAGCTTGTGGACCCCACTTGCCACATCATTTTGGGATTATTTTAATGTATACTTATCTCCCTTGCTGACATGGAAAATTTTGGTCCATTTAAATTACATTTTTCTTAAATAAAAATTTAGTAATTATCCATACCATTAACTGATCTCAAATTTGTCCATTGATCACGTCCATTTCTAGCAGCTTATTTTCTATTTTTTTCAACGAATTTGCAGCCTTTTTTAATGAATATTTATGTACCCTAATATGGAGGCTAATTAGGCATACATTTATCATTTTTAGAAAATTAAAAAAATCAGATTTCTAGCTGTTTGGACGGTCCACATTTCAGATCCATTTTGCTATCCATGTACACGTCCCTGTTTCAGCTGCCTTTTTGAATTTTTTTTCACCATTTTACAGTTTTAAATTAATTTCCATTTAATTACCTAGTAATTATCCTACTTTGGGTCAATTTAGGATAATTAAAAAAATCACAAAAATCCCCAAAGGCTGCCATACCGTCCACATCTCCTTCATGCACCCTTGCTGTCCATTTCTTGATCTCCTCTCAACGGTCCAGATCTGAGGCTTTAAACCACGAATTTTTACTTTAATTTAGTGTACATTTATCCTCATTAACTCACAGCTGACTTTGGGCATATATTTTATTAAAAAATATTTCACAAAATCCAATTTAATGGACTGTTTGGATGTCCATACATGCCACATAAGCTATGCTACTTTAAGCTCCTTAATTCAGCATTTAAAAATGGGATAATTGTAGGGATTTTTTCATTTTTAGTAATTCATAAAATACCCTATAATTTACCTTCTTTTGACACCTCAATTTCATCTTTATTCATTTGATTATTTTATTCATTTTTAACATAAATGCTAATCACTTTTTTGGATGAAAAGTCAAAAGGGTTGATCCCAATTCTTTCAGGCATAATCCCATCATCATTTGCATGATCCAATCCATTCATAACCTTGATCTCATAATTTTAATCGTCCATTTCAAATTTCATCTCAATCCGATCTTTCTAGCTCAAGTTATGATCATTTTAAATTTTGGACGGTGATGATCAATTATCATCAAAATTTTCAAATTCTAATTTTCCCATGTGATTAAGAAAGAAATTATGTGCTTCCTCCTCAATTTTTATCTTAATTAGCCTCCTAATCTTCATTAATCACATTATGGAATTTAACAAATTCTTTTATGACACATTAATGTTTATCCATCCTCATCATGTTACTTTAATCATATAAATCAACATTGACTTAAATTGATAAATTTAAACAACATTCATAACCACTGACCTAATTGCAACAAGTCATAAAAATTGTAAATAATTCATTTATAAATAAATCAATCATACATAAATCATTCAAATGCATATACATGATTCCTACTTAGGTCAGGGTTTCACAATTTCATGGCATTTTCTATAATTTTTTTGTAGGATTATCAGTCCTGGCGCCTTTTATTTCTCAAACACTTAATTTTCACCGGTTCTTTGGCCATGAACTGGGCCGCAGTCTTAGTGCCTTTCTTTCCTTTTTTTTTTTTTTTGTGCCTCCTAAACTTGGCAATGACATGAGAGTTTCTACCCGGGTGGCCAAGGCTCACTTTGCTCAAAACATAGCTTTTGCACTCTTCCTTCCTCTTTTTTTTTTTATTTCATCATCATCATTTTTTTTGAATAAAAATCTTAAAAATCGTGGCTATTTGTGATTATCATTTGAGAATTTTTTTTTCTTCCCTTTTTTTTTTAACCTATGAAAGATCATAAAATTTCATAAACCGAAGTCAATCATATAATTGTAGTGGTCCCATGGTTCAAAATATACTTCATCACATAGATTATGATATATATATTAAATTACTTTTTAAAAAAATATTTTCTTTATTCATGAGCAACATTATCTAAATAGAGTTTTCATTGCAATTAATTCATTCTAACATTTGTGGGCTAAAGAATATGAGGAAAAGGCATGTATCTTCATTTTTCATCATTTGTGTTCTAATGCTTGTATGGAAAAACATGAAAATAAGAAATGTGTCATTTGTTAGTATTACTAGAAGCTTGATTCGGGTGTCGTTTGAGAATGTGAATTTCAGTGGGTACTGAGAAGGCTTGGGAAGTGGAAAAGAGAATAGTTTAAAATTATATGAATAGAATGACATGATAGGAGTAAATTTGGAATAAATAAGGTAATTAAAAGAAAAATGACAGAAATATAGGGATAAGTTAGAAAAAGTGATGTTTTTAGATAGCTAAGATGTTAAAAATCATTTATGGGAGGATATGTAGGGGGGAGAGAGAGAGAGAGAGAGAGAGAGAGAGAGAGAGGAAAACCATGAGGATTGATTATCAAGCAAGCCCTTACATTACGATATGCATTATCCTGAATATTTGTTATGTTATGAGCTTGATAGTTGATATCAGTCAAATTTGACATGAGTATATTTACAAGTTATCAAAAGATTTTAGATGTTCTAAAGTCATTACAAATTACACTATTTGCCACTAAGCAAAAATTTATACTTTTTGAATTATGCACATGTTACTTTGAATAGAGACCCGGATGAATAAAAATCAAAATTTGAGTATGTATTTTTGCTAAATAAATGCAAAATCTCATGGAATAACAAGAAGTAATTTGGTGCAACGTGTCCATAATAGAAACAGAATTCGCAGTTTGTTCCACAACAATACAAGTTGTTTAGTTGATAATATTACCAAAATACTTAGAAGTAATTAAGGATACTTTTGAGCCACTAGGTATGAATTATGATAGTTAGATGACTATTACATATTCTAAAACTTCTAACTATATAAAATAAAACATAATTGTATTAGTTGTTAAGTATCAGTTTTCAAAGATATTATGTTACAGAAGGAAGTGATTCCAAATTAGACATTACACATTAAAAAAAAAATTGACATACTTATTTTTAGATATGTATTCTTGTTATGTGTTAAATAATGAGATTTACATCGATTATGCTCAAAGTTTGTGCTCAAAGTTTTGAAATTTTGATAACTGACTAAACATTTATTTCCACATTGTGCTCAAAGTTTTGAAATTTTGCAATTTGTTCTTGAAATCCTTTATATTTGCTTGAGGACAAGCAAAAGTTTAAGTGTGGGGGTATTTGATAATTAGAAATTAGTAATATATTTTGGGGGCATTTTATACCAATTTGGTGGGTAATTAATTGAGTTTCATGTGAAATTTACTCTAAAATATGGTTTTGTAACATTTAGGCATTAAATATTAATTTCAAGTGATTTATATAATTTTTGTGATCTTTTGACTTGAAATTATATTTTTTATTTGTTGCCATAAAATCAAATGGATTTGAATTAATATCATATTGGTGACCCATTTATTAATTTCATTAATTAACTATTTGAATATTTTTATGCAGATCATGCAAATTCTAGAAGTGGGCCCCACCAAAAAATATGCGGCTTGATCACGTCCAGCAAGTTAGAAATCACACCGTCCAAAATTTGGTCCAGCGATCAAATTTATTTCAACCGCCCAAATAATTCCAGCCATGGGGCCCGCCACTTAAATCACGTGATCAGCTTATGTGAAATTCCAGCCGTTGAAATTCAATCAACACCATCACCGCCCATTCATCTTAGCCGTCCAATGACCAATCAGCACTGCCCAAGTGATTTGCACCGTCTAAAGAAAAATCAGCAGCTGTTAGAGTTGTCCAAATTTCTTGTGGGACTCACTAGAAGATCACGTGCAACATCCAAAAATCCACAACATCTAGCCGTCCATCTTTATTTGCTCACATCACCGTCCACTAGAAAAGCATCCAGGCCGTTGAGAAAATCCAGTGGGTCCCACAAGAACGATCAGCACCACATAAACCATCCAAAGCATATGAAATTCTTGCAATCAGCACCGTCCAGAATTTCAATTAATCATGGCCGTTCAAACAAAATTCAGCGGGGCCCACCTTAAGCACCTCAGATCAATCGTCCATAATTTCTCCAAACCAATCAGCGGCCCTTAGCATTGGTCTGGACTGTCCAGATTATTCCACCAGATTTTCCACCGCCCAAACAATTGGGTCCACCATGCAACCGTCCAAACAGTAGGATGGGTTTCGCAAATTCATCTAAGGCAAGCTACGCACTCTTTCAAAAAGCAATCTGGTCGATCAATCTAAATTCAACGTCCGTCCATTCAAATTAAGCACAAGCTATAGAGCCCACTCAACGCAATAAAACTGAGGGTGGACTGAATGCGCTGGAAAGATGGTTGCAGTTTTGGGCCTATAAGTAGGTGGTTGCACGACATGCTTAGGGGGAAGATTACAGCAGAGAAAATTCCAGCAGCGATAGAAAAATCCCAGGCAGAAATTTGAGAGAGCAAGGAGGTGGAGAGCACAGGCAAAAGGCGGACCGGCGAGTTGCGAGGAGCGGCCGACACACCATCGGGGCTTCAAACTAATAAGCTTTCCTATCTTTCTCTTTTTAATTTTAATTATCTTGTTTAAGATGGATTTGAATTTGAATTTTATTTTGGACTTAAACATGCTCGGCTAATCCTTAAGATGTAGCATGCGTACAATGTAGCGTGGTGTGGGTTTTTAATTTATTTATGGTGGATATTGTTGTTAATTTAATATCTTGTGATTTTAATGCTTGCTTTGTACATTGGCCCGTACTTTAGCATAATTCCATATATTAGGTGATGGAACCGAGATGTGGAAACCTAATATACGATAATCAAGATATTAACCTGAAAATCTAAGACCATGAGAATAGGCATGATGACCTTGAGAAATTCTATGAACAAACGACATAACTTAATGAATTCTAATTAACTTAATCCCATGAGAATAGGTGGTTAAGAAAATTAAGGTACGCCTTGTAGGTTTCGAGAGAAGGTGCAAGGATAAATTAGGATTTGTTCTCCTTTAACAAACGATATCCAGATTAAATCATTATACCACTACCCATTGCAAAAGACGCATGTGAAATCCTAGACCCTAGGTACTCGCACTCTCATTTTCTCTACTCATTCTCATTTGCAATTTTCTCTTCCCATTTTTTTTATTTCTTTTCCATTTTATTTACTATATTTTCTTCCCACTTTTCAATTTTATTTGCTATATTCTCTCCATATCCAACACGAAAGCGTTTAAAAGCAAAGTTTATAGTCCCGAATTCCCTGTGGATCGATAATTTATATACTACAATTTACGACCCGTGCACTTGCGGTGAGATTGTGAACAATATTAGATCACTTATATTAAGATAATTATAAGTACTTTATTTATTCGTTAAGATTACTAACATAAATGCATAAATAAATAAAAAGTATATAAACAAAATCATATGTGATCCTTCTCTCATAGTGAAACGCTTTTGATGTTACATAAACATGCAAAATGAGACAACTTAAGTAAGCAGATTTTCTATAAGAATATGTAACTCAAGATTTAAGTCATCTTGATAAGAGAATTAAGATAGTTATATTAAATTATATAATCGACATTTTGAAAACTCTATATCCCATTACACTTTGTCAAAAGGCAAAAATGAGATTTTACTTAAGCACTTTGATGAAGGGATTTTTGAACCGTGGGTCCCACAAAAATTACATGTCAATAGAAGTAACATGGTTTCATAAAATCATATTATTACAAGAGATCTGTGGCCAAAAAATAAATAAATAAATAAAGATGGATTAATTGCCAAGATTACAGTTGAATCAACGGATAAAAACAATGCAGCAGCTTTTTAGCATGTAAAAGAGCTCCAGAGATTGGTTGGGGCGTGCCCCATGATTAGCTTGTTGGGGCTAAGTCGCTCACCAAGGACCTGAGCATGGTGAACGGCCAATCAAATTAGCGTCGTCTAAGTAGATTTTCATGGTTGGAACACCAGAGAAAAGCCCGACCAGAGAAAGAAAATTGTCTATGTGACAGCTGGTGATGCTCACACAGCCATGCAACATAGATGAAACCCAACAGCTCGCCACTCTGAAAACCGAACAAAAATCCATCTAAAAACAGCAATGTTGGCAACAGCGACTAAAATTTTGCCTTGATCCAATGGTAGCAACAAAATACATATATAAATGGGAAAAAGCGTCTAGATGGAGCTTTGATAATTGAGACAAGCTTGTGAGGGAGCGACACCTCTGTGTGGTTAGGCCACCTGCATTTTTGAAAAAGAAATGTCGCTGCAAAAATGGTCCTTGAATTGTTGAGATTTAAAATATCTATAATAATACATATAGAGATGGAAGAAGTTATTAAAAAAAGAAAGAAAAGGGTGGAAAATTGGGAGCCGAAGTTGTAGAAGTCATGCTGCCTTCCCATAGAGAGCCAACAAGCCCGTCTAATGTAGGAAACAAAAAAAGGGGGTGGCTGTCATCAACAACAGAATCTGAGATCAAGGAAAAACCCACGGACTGAAGACGACTATGGCTGAGTGTGTAGCAGTGGCAAGCGCAAAAAAAATCTGTATGCAATTAAAAAAAATACTGAAGCTGGAACATGAAAGGAAAGACGTGGCAACATATATATAAAAAGAGAAATGGCCAGATAAAATAACTAGCGGTGGCATATGGTGTAATAAAAAAAGGGGTTGCCAAAAGCCAAAGAAAGAACAGAGCAGAGGCAGCAGTTACAAAGCTTGCCAAGGTGGGCATCTCTTTAGAAATTGAAAGGATAAAAAAGTAAAAAAAGGATGGAAGAACGATGGCTAGAAAAATACCGTAATTTGAAGATGCACCGAAGGCATTTTGAGAAATCACAAAAAGAGAAAAGACAGCAGCATGTTGGACGACAATAGCTACCATGCATGGCAAGCCATAGGCGTAGCTCTTCCTTGAGGCCGGCCAGAGGGAGCAAGAAAGCTAGCAAAATGAAATTTGTGGAGATGAAACACAATGACGTCCGATGGTTAAGAAAAATAAAATAAAAAATGGTGCAGAAATATTCCAAAACCATGCATCATGGAAAACATGCAGAGGGTTTAGGCAAAAATCCTTGAATGGCCATAATCAAGGTGGCACATACACGGGCTCGTGGGAAGCTGCAACTGCAGCCACGACAGTTGCTTCGAGGTGACATGACCTCATAAACAAATAAAGAAATGATTATTAAAAAAATAAGAAGAAAAAGCTGTCGCCGGATCGAATAGGCAAAAAAATCTAGATCTGGTGGAACATGAATAGTAACCATCGGATCCATCAAGAAAACATTTCAATCACCAGACTTGGATCATAAACGCTAGAAAGAGTAACGTGGTGAAGGTGATTAGAAAAAGAGCCCGGTTTCCGTGCAAACGTTTGCACGCTGGGCGAACGTGGAAATTGTTGGAAACATGTGGAAAATAAGCCAAGTCTATGTTTTGATGATTAACAAATCAATTTGAGTAAGTTTTGGTTACTAACGTGTTTGAGGAAATGATTAAAGGATATACAAGTGAAGAAAATGAAGCATGACAAGTCAAGTCGATTTCCAAGTCGACTCAGGCTTCGACTTCAGCCAAGTCGATCCCCAAGTCGACTCAAGAAGCGACTTCAAGACGTCATTTCCTTCCAGAGTTGAAATCGAGAATGAGAGGTGCCGAAGTCGCATCCCAAGTCGACTCCGCTTGCGACTTGGGTGAAGTCGCAGACCAAGTCGACTCCAGCATCGACTTCGAAACGTCATTTCCTTCCAGAGTTGAAATCGAGAACGAGAACTGGCGAAGTCGTATCCCAAGTCGACTCCGCTTGCGACTTGAGTGAAGTCACAGACCAAGTCGACTCCAGCTTCGACTTCAGTGTGGAAATTACTGAAATAAAAGATTTGAATGGAGATGAAGATCAAGACAACTCAAACAATCAAATGAAGTCCAGAGCAAGCAAAGTTGCATATTTTTATGGAGAATCGAAATTATACATTTGGACCTCTCTCAAGACATGAAGTCAAATGTACTTTAAGATAGAAGAATTAAAGAATCTTAAGTATAATCAAAGAAAGAACAACCAAGCATGAAGAGATTCAAACAAGCAAGGCATTCCAAGAACTTCAAGTTCAACTAGCAAGCTGAAGGAGTGAAGTCGCAGGTGAAGTCGACTTCACCTGCGACTTGGGTCAAGTCGAGGACCAAGTCGACCCAGAATGGAACTTGAAGAAGTTACGGACAAGCGAAGTCGCACCCGAAGTCGACTCCATTTGCGACTTGAGTGAAGTCGCACCCGAAGTCAACTCCACTTGGGTCGCAATGGTCGGAAAATTTTCGAACGTTGGCGCATTAAATGCGTGCCACCTACCTCCAAACGTTCGGATTCCCTCCACAATTATAAAAGGCATTCAATATGAACGAGGAGGGTAGCTGAGAATTCATTAAGTGTGCATAACTCCCATCTTCAAGAGCATTAAGTGATCAACCCATCATAAAGAAAAGAACTCCGAGTTCAAACTGGCAAGAGCTTCTTATTGAATCATCAACACTGCTGTACAGGTTCTTATATGCGCCTAATCTGTCTCTACACAACAGTAACGTGTAGAAATCTTCTTTTACTTTTACTTGTTGTATTGAACTTGATTTAGTTTGGGTAACTAAGATCAAGTGTAAGCAAAGTAGTGTGTGACTGGAGTGGAACTCGTCACCTACTTGTGCTTTGAATTGTTGATGCCCCCTAGAGCTGGAATCTAGAAGAGAGCAGTGGCTCTAGTTGTATTTGTGAAATACAATAGTGGAACCCAAGTCACAAGAGGTGTGAGCTTGGAAGAGTGGAGTAGGGAGGTTGCCCGAACCACTATAAAAACCTTGCTTGTTGATTTTTATTTTTGCTCTCTACACTATATTTCTTTCCACTTGTTTCTTCATAAAGGGGACTAGATTAATTCGGGGTAAAGTTTCTGTTTAAGTTAAAAATTTTAAATACCCAATTCACCCCTCCCCTCTTAGGTAATTGCCATTAACTCGGGACCAACAAGTGGTATCAGAGCAGGTCTTGGAGTTATACCAAAGAGATCATTTAATATGGCATCCCAATCGACTTTCGTTCCCGCATTTGCCGAAAGCCAATCTTCTACTAGGCCACCATTGTTTGATGGGAACAATTTCGGCTATTGGAAGCTTCATATGAAGAAACTCATCATGGCTACAGATATGGATTCTTGGGTTGCAATCCAAGACGGTGTAACCTTGTCTATTGATGAAAGAGCTTCCAAATGGACCGATGAGGAAGTAAAAACTGTTAAGAGCAATGCCAAGGCTATGAATTCTTTATTTTGTGCTCTTACCGCTTCCGAATATGATAGAGTATCCTCTTGTTTAACTGCAAAAGAGATATGGGATACACTAACATCTATCTATGAAGGAACTTCTCAAGTCCAAGGGACAAGGAGAAATATTTTGATAGGAGAATTGGAAAGCTTTAACATGCTAGAAATAGAAAATATTTCTGAAATGTTTGCTAGATTCTCTAAAATTACTAATGCTTTGAAAGGTCTTGGAAAAGCTATCTCCGAATCTGAACAGGTCATGAAGATTCTAAGAGCTCTACCGGAATCTTGGACTCCAAAGATTACTGCGATAGAAGAAGCCAAGGACCTAAACACATTGAAGCTAGAAGATCTTATTAGCTCATTAATGTCACATGAGCTAATCAAGAAAAGAAATGAAGATCATCACAAAGGAAAGAAAACAATTGCACTTAAAGTCATACATAACTCGGATGAGTCCACCTCCTCATCCCATAATGACGATGAAGACATTGCATTGTTAACCCGGAAATTTTGAAAGTTCGTAAGGAGAGAAAAGAACTTTAAAGATTTCAAAGAAAGACCGCGAAAAGAGAAGAAGAAGGACGCCACAAAGTGCTATAGATGCGGCGGTACGGGACATATGCAAGCTCAATGTCCTACACTGGAAGACAGATCAAAAGATCAACAAGAAAGGAAGGAAAGATATGAAAGCCGAAAATTTCAAAGGCCTGCATACAACGGAAGTTTTGGAAGAACAAACTACTTCAACAAAGTGTACAAGTAATGAAGAGGTAACTTCCAAACTTTGCTATTCTCAATCTACGTATTCTTCTTTTCAAGAATGTCTCAAATGTGCTGAATTATAAGAATTACAACATGCATATGATTCATTATATGAGGAAATTAAAAAACTAGGAAACAAGTTATCACTAAAGAGACAACAATGCAATTCCATTATTATTGTAAATGGAAAACTAGTTGAAAGTACATCAAAACTGAAAGAAGAAAATGAACTACTATTGAAGGAGAATGAATCCTTAAATGAATCATTAGCTAAATTCTCTAATCCAGGAGAAAATGTGAAAATGTTTCTGAACATGACCTCTCAAAATAATAAAAGAGGTATTGGATACTCCACATTTGAGCAAAGAGAAAATGACAAATCGAATGTGCCAATACTTGGGAAAAATCAAACCAAAACTGCACCTATCTACAAGCCCAAAAGGAAAAATATCATGTGGACTAGAAGACCAACTTTTGAACCACTACATACTTGGAGGCCTAATCCTAGATTACTAATGGCTTGCAATTTTTGCAATAAAATGGGTCATAAAGTCCATAAATGTAATTTTAAGAAACTATATGACTATGGTGCAAAATTTGTTTGGGTTCCAAGAAACACAAGATTTGGGCTTTCAAAGATAGAACAACAAAGATTAAATCAGTTTACTAACCCAAATGGACCCATAAAATGGGTACCAAAGAGAAAAGATTTATTTGTTCATTTTTCAGATATGTTTTACGGCAAAGGCAAGCAACGTTTGGTTCATGGATAGTGGTTGCTCAAGGCATATGACCGGTGAAAGAAGTTTATTTCATAAACTCAAGCCTTGCAATGATGGAACTGTTGCTTTTGGAAATAATGAGAAAGGTAAAATCAAAGGTAAAGGAAACATTTATAGTATTTCAAATCCATGTATGGAAGATGTATTATTTGTTGAAGGACTCAAGCACAATTTAATGAGTATTCGCCAATTATGTGACAAAGGATACAAGGTTGTGTTTGAATCATCTATATGTAATGTATTTGATGGAGAACATATCATGTTTAGCGAAAAAAGACATGGAAATGTATATTTGGTTTCACTGGATGAACTAGATGGTCAATGTCTAATGGCCATTGACAATGATCCATGGGTTTGGCATAAGAGGCTTGGGCATATAAACATGACAAATATAAAGATCCTATGGAAGAAGAGTTTGGTAGAAGGATTACCTAAATTGAAATATGACAAAGATAAAATTTGCAAGGCATGTCAATTGTCAAAACAACCTAAAATGCCTTTCTCTACCAAAAAGGAGATTTCCACCACTAGGTCACTTAAATTGCTACACATGGATCTATATGGGTCATCCGACATTTTAACCATTGGTGGAAAAAAATATGTGTTTGTAATAGTTGATGATTTTTCAAGATTCACATGGGTAATTCTCTTAGCTAGCAAAGATGAAGTCTTCTCTATGTTTGTAACTTTTGTAAACTTGGTGCAAAATGAAAAATAATGTACCATTATGACCATTAGAAGTGATCATGGTGGTGAGTTTGAAAATAAACGATTCATAAAATTGTGTAATGAAAAAGGAATTCATCACACATTTTCTGCACCAAGAACACCATAATAAAATGGAGTGGTTGAAAGGAAAAATAGAACTATACAAGAGATGGCTAGAACAATGCTAAATGAGAGTAAATTATCCAAGAAATTTTGGGGTGATGCTGTAAGTACAGTTTGTCATGTGTTGAACCGAGTTACCATTAGAGCAATCTTGAAAAAGACCTCATATGAGCTATGGAAAGGTAGAAAACTAAATATTTCATATTTTCATGCCTTTGGTTACACATGTTATGTTTTGAACAATGGAAAAACCAACTTGGGAAAATTGGATGCTAAAAGTGATGAGGCAATATTCCTTGGTTACTCATCAAATAGCAAAGCATATAGAGTCTTCAATAAAAGAAACCAAGTTGTAGAAGAGTCAATACATGTTGTTTTTGATGAATGTAACCCATGCTCCAAAAGAAAAGATGATTTAAGTGATGCGGATGATGTCATAAGGAATCTTGAAAAACTGCACTTGGAGAAGCAAGAAGAATCCATGGAGGAAAGGGTAAGTGAAGGTAATAATTCCTATAAACCTCCAACTGATTTAAAGTTCAAAAATGACCATCCAATTGAGCAAGTTATAGGGAATGTTTATGAAGGTGTAAAGACTAGAAGGTCAAAACAAAATGTTTGTGGACAATACGCCTTTGTATCCAAAATTGAACCATCCACTATTGATCAAGCTCTTGATGATGAAAACTGGATCACAGCAATGCAAGAAGAGCTAAATCAATTTGAAAGAAACCAAGTTTGGCATCTTGTTCCAAGACTAAAGGACTGCATTGTCATTGGTACAAAATAGATTTTTAGGAACAAATTAGATGAGAGTGGACTTGTGGTGAGAAACAAAGCAAGACTTGTGGCAAAAGGATACTTACAAGAAGAAGGAATAGACTTTGAGGAATCCTATGAGGAATAGACTTTGAGGAATCCTATGCCCCGGTTGCTAGATTAGAGGCCATTCGCATCTTACTAGCTTTTTCATCTCACATGAACTTTAAGTTATTTCAAATGGATGTTAAAAGTGCATTTCTGAATGGTTATATAAATGAAGAGGTGTACGTTGAACAACCACCTGGATTTGAGGAGAAAGATCAATCTAAATTTGTATACAAATTAACCAAAGCATTATATGGTTTAAAACGAGCCCCAAGAGCTTGGTATGAGAGATTAAGCAAATTTTTGATTGATCATGACTTTCAAAAGAGAAAGGTAGACACTACTTTGTTTATCAAGTACAAAGAAAAAGATATCTTGATTATTCAAATTTATGTTGATGACATTATTTTTGGTGCTACTAATGAGATTCTTTGTCAAGAATTTTCTGAGCTTATGCAGAAAGAATTTGAGATGAATATGATGGGGGAGCTGAATTTCTTCCTTGGACTACAAATCAAGCAACTAAATGAAGGGATTTTCATCAACCAGTCCTAGTATATCAAAGAAATGTTGAAGAAGTTTGGCATGAAAAACAGCAAAGGGGCAAACACGCCTATGAGCTCAACCATTAAAATTGACAAAGATGAGAAAGGAAAATTAGTCGATTTAAAATTATATAGAAGCATGATATGTTCTTTATTATATTTAACTGCTTCTAGACCTGATATATTGTTTAGTGTGTGTATGTGCTCTAGATTTCAATCATGTCCAAAAGAATCACACTTGGTAGCTGTAAAAAGAATTTTCAGATATTTAGTAGATACTACCAACATAGGACTTTGGTATCCAAAGGGTTCTAATTTTGAGCTAATCGGCTACTCGGATGCGGATTTTGCCAGATACAAAGTAGATAGAAAAAGCACTAGTGGAACATGTCAGTTTCTTGGGAACATGTTGGTTTCATGGTTTTCAAGAAAACAAACTAGTGTTGCTCTATCTATGGCGGAAGCCGAATATATTGCCGCCGGGAGCTGTTGTGCCCAATTGCTTTGGATGAAACAACAACTTAGGGACTATGACATGGATTTTAAAGATATACCTATTAAATGTGATAATACTAGTGCAATATGTTTAACTAAAAATCCAGTATTGCATTCTAGGACCAAGCATATAGACCTTAGACATCACTTTATTAGAGAATATGTAGAAAATCATGATATATGTTTGGAATATGTAAGAACAGAGGATCAAATTGCAGATATATTCACCAAACCTCTTGCAAAAGAACCATTTTATAAAATTAGAAATGATATGGGTATGCTTGAATTAACTTAAAATAAGCACAAGCTGAGGGGGAGCACAGGTTCAGGGGGAGCAACCCTGCCATTCTCAAAGGATTAACCCGCTCTATCTCTATTTTTTTGATAAATTGACAAAAAGGGGGAGAAGAGATCGGGATTTGAGCCTCCGTCTTAAATATGTGTATAAATGTTTTTGGTGATATATTGAAATTTTGTGATGTATTGAAAGTAAAATATGTCTGTTAATCTTATGTTTTTAACTTGTGATTTATTGGAAGTAAAATATGCATGATGCACAAATAGTATGTGTTTAAAGACATTTAAAGGTATACACTCAAATTGGTTTTGTCAATCATCAAAAAGGGAGAGATTGTTGGAAACATGTGGAAAATAAGTCAAGTCTATGTTTTGATGATTAACAAATCAATTTGAGTAAGTTTTGGTTACTAACGTATTTGAGGAAATGATTAAAGGATATACAAGTGAAGAAAATGAAGCATGACAAGTCAAGTCGATTTCCAAGTCGACTCAGGCTTCAACTTAGGCCAAGTCGATCCCCAAGTCGACTCAAGAAGCGACTTCAAGACGTCATTTCCTTCCAGAGTTGAAATCGAGAATGAGAGGTGCCGAAGTCGCATCCCAAGTCGACTCCGCTTGCGACTTGAGTGAAGTCGCAGACCAAGTCGACTCCAACGTCGACTTCATTGTAGAAATTACTGAAATAAAAGATTTGAATGGAGATGAAGATCAAGACAACTCAAACAATCAAATGAAGTCTAGAGCAAGCAAAGTTGCATATTTTCATGGAGAATCAAAATTATACATTTGGACCTCTCTCAAGACATGGAGTCAAATGTGCTTTAAGATAGAAGAATTAAAGAATCTTAAGTATAATCAAAGGAAGAACAACCAAGCATGAAGAGATTCAAACAAGCAAGGCATTCCAAGAACTTCAAGTTCAACTAGCAAGCTGAAGGAGTGAAGTCGCACCCGAAGTCGACTTCACCTGCGACTTGGGTCAAGTCGAGGACCAAGTCGACCCAGAATCGAACTTGAAGAAGTTGCGGACAGGCGAAGTCGCACCCGAAGTCGACTCCACTTGCGACTTGGGTTGTAACGGTCGAAAATTTTTCGAACATTGGCGCATTAAATGCGCGCCACCTACCTCCAAACGTTCAGATTCCCTCCACAATTATAAAAGACATTCAATATGAACGAGGAGGGTAGCTGAGAATTCATTAAGTGTGCATAACTCCCATCTTCAAGAGCATTAAGTGATCAAGGCAGCATAAAGAAGATGAACTCCGAGTTCAAACTGGCAAGAGCTTCTTATTGAATCATCAACACTGATGTACAGGTTCTTCTCTGCGCCTAATCTGTCTCTACACAACAGTAACGTGTAGAAACCTTCTTTTACTTTTACTTGTTGTATTGAACTTGATTTAGTTTGGGTAACTAAGATCAAGTGTAAGCAAAGTAGTGTGTGACTGGAGTGGAACTCGTCACCTACTTGTGCCGTGAATTGTTGATGCCCCCTAGAGCTGGAATCTAGAAGAGAGCAGTGGCTATAGTTGTATTTGTGAAATACAATAGTGGAACCCAAGTCACAAGAGGTGTGAGCTTGGAAGAGTGGAGTAGGGAGGTTGCCCGAACCACTATAAAAACCTTTCTTGTTGATTTTTATTTTTGCTCTCTACACTATATTGCTTTCCATTTTGTTTCTTCATAAAAGGGACTAGATTAATTCGGGGTAAAGTTTCTGTTTAAGTTGAAAATTTTAAATACCTAATTCACCCCTCCCCTCTTGGGTAATTGCCATTAACTCGGGACCAACAGAAATGCCATATCTATCGTTAATTTTAAACGTACGGCTGAGATAAGTAGGGGCAAAATGGGAATGTTAATTTCCTGTACTCGCGTGTGGATAGTTTGGATTTCTAGTCAATGGCTTCCCGAGGAAGCTTCCGACCTGCGACAACTTAGGATTTGGGAACACCAATATCATCCAACGATATTTTCCTTTCTTGATGGTGGAGAAGTGGAGAAGAAGAGCCTGTTGGAAATATGTGGAAAACAAGCTAAATCTATGTTTTGATGATTAACAAATCAATTTGAGTAAGTCTTGGCTACTAACACGTTTGTGGAAATGTTTAAGGGATATACATTTGAAGAAAATAAAGTATGGAAGGCCAAGTCGTTCCCCAAGTCGACTCAAAGATCGACTTCAAAGAGCCAAATCCGTCCAGAGTTGAAACGGGAAGAAGAGCCGGTGAAGTCGCAGGCCAAGTCGACTCCACTTGCGACTTGGGAAGCCAAGTCGCAAACGAAGTCGACTCCAGCATCGACTTCAGACGGGAAAAACCGTCCAGAGTTGAATTTGGGACAGAAGTATACCGAAGTCGCAGTCGAAGTCGACTCCAGTTGCGACTTGGGCGAAGTCGCAGACGAAGTCGACCCCGAGTTCGACTTGACGTTCTTCAAAGTCCAAAATGCAGATTCAAGCTCATTTCCAAGATCAACTTAAGATCTCTCAAGACCAAATCAAGGATACAAGCTCATTATCAAAATCAAGTTTATCAAGTCCAAACAAAAGCTTCAAGTACATTTTAAGGTGAAGAAACTCAAGACATGAAGACTAGTATCGAAAGCAAGAAGGATGAATCAAAAACAAGTTCTTCAAGAAGACTACGAATATGTGAAGCCATTCCAGAATAAAATGATCAAAGAAAGAAGCCAAGCAAGCTAAGAAGAAGATAATGATCCAAAGGAAAATGAAGGAACCAAGCATTCCAAGTATTCAAGGTCATCAAGCTTCCTGCCGAAGTGAAGTCGCGTACCGAAGTCGACTCCACCTACGACTTGGGTCAAGTCGATGCCCAAGTCGACCCGATCTGGAACTTGAAGTTGCGACGGAGAGGCGAAGTCACACCCGAAGTCGACTCCATCTGCGACTTGGGCGAAGTCGCATCCGAAGTCGACTCCGTTTGCGACTTGGGTCGCAACGGTCGGATATTATTCGAACGTTGGCGCATTAAATGCGCGCCACCTACCTTCAAACGTTCGGATTCCCTCCACAATTATAAAAGGCATTCATTGTGGACGAGGGAAGCAGCTGAGATTCATTAAGTGTGCTTAAATCCTATATTCAAGAGCTCTAAAGAGATCAAGCCATTCAAAGAGGAAGAACTTTGCTTCAAATTGCAAGAGCTATATTTCTGAATCTTCAAAGCCTACCTTACGAGTTCTTCTCTGCGCCAAATTGCTTCTACACATCTATAAAGTGTAGACTTCTTTTATTATTTCGTTGTTTGTATTGAACTTGATTTAGTTTGAGGAACTAAGATCAAGTAAAAGCAAAGTAGTGTGTGATTGGAGTGGAACTCATCACCTACTTGTGCTGAGATTTGTTGAGGCCCCCTAGAGCTGGAATCTAGAAGAGAGCAGTGTCTCTAATTGTATTTGAAGAATACAATAGTGGAACCCAAGTCACAAGGAGTGTGAGCTTGGAAGAGTGGAGTAGGGAGGTTGCCTGAACCACTATAAAAATCTTGTGTGCTTGATTTATGTTTCTGCTCTCTACATTATAATTGCTTTCAACTTCATTTCTTCTATCAAGGGGATTAAACTCTTAAGGGGTTAAGTTTTTAAGTTACCAAAGAAATTTTTAAGAACCCAATTCACCCCTCCCCTCTTGGGTTTTGCTATTAACTCGGGGCCAACAGAGCCCTTTTCTGAAGGTGGACGAGTAGAGAAGAAGAGTCAGAGCAATGATTCAGAAAACTGCGATAGATGGATAGGAGTGCCGAAGGAACGGGTTGATCTTACAGTAGGGAGAGGAGATCATAGGCATCTTTAAAGGAGAGAGTCGCCGGTCATTGGGGGGACATTGGGGGAAACGGGCAATTGCTTTTTGGGTGGATGATGCATCCGACGGGTGATCGAGCTCATCTTCTTCTTGGCATTTTGACATTGACAAATGTACAACCCCCGGCGTGCCTCTTCACCTGCAGCCATGTGCACAGAGCTTTGCCTCTCCACTACTCGTCTCCTTCTTCTCTTGATTGGGCATGTGAGCAGCAAATCCGTGGAGATTCATGGTTCCTACGATTTTTGAATTCATCATAAATGGAGAAGATGCCGGCTTAGTTGCTTGTCGGATTAATGGGTTTTTAGCAGGAACCAACAACAATTGTCGGACCTCTAGCAGGAGACGGTGGGGAGCTTTGTTTATCCTCCATTAATGGCAGATGCTAAAAAATAGTAGCAAAACATGGTGGATCTAGCCAAAATAGCAAAGATTTATCGTCTAATCATCCATGCCCTCTTCGTTCTCCATCCCGTGTTCCAGCAGCCATCATCTCCGGCATCTTAAATTGAAGATGCCCCTATGTCATTTCCTTCGGTGGGAGTCTGAGATGCAGAGCGAGGTCGTCCTAAAAAAATTGGCTAAAAGATATCCTATTGGAATATCTAAAAGTGATATGAAATTTAGCTTCAATTTGTTTGCCTGTAGTGGCTCTGATTCAAAACAGAAACATGATAGAAGAATCTGTGGTGCTCAAGATCCAAATAATGCGCCTCAGCCATTTACTAGCAAATCAAGCAAGTGGAAGCCAAGGCAGGAGTGTGTGATACAGCAATCTGAAGCATCTCAGCAGCCTGGTTCTGCCATTGTCTTGGGAACATTCTTACATCCATGAAGAGCCCAAAAAATAGGCGTCTAAAATCAATCCAAACGGTCATAGCAAACAGAATGCAAGTTGAAAATAAATTTATTTTCATCTAATTTATTTTTTGAGTTGTAGATTTTGGATTGTATTACAATATGGATGCTGTCTTTTCCATATCATTTTCCATACAAAATATTCTTTCGTGCAAAAAATAATAATTTTAGTTTTAATAATTCATTGGGCCAATGGTATAGCAAGCCAAATTAAATTGGCGTGAATAATTTTGTTGACACCAAAACATAGAGTTATTTTTACATATTATTCAATAAAATATGTATACAAATTTATTACATAGAATTTTTTAAAATAAATTTAAATATAGAATTCTTAAAATACAAATATGAAACACAACTATAAAAGAAATTTAAAAACTTGATATTTTAAATAAGTACATAGAAAATTTCACACCATTCATTTGAAGATATGATTTTTAAAATCATTATATGCAGAACGCTTGTATAATATATTTAGAATTTAAATTTTAAAATTTTTAGATGAAAAATTATTCTACAAAATTTGTAAATCTAAATATTAAAATAATTTGAAGAAGAACATTTCTATAGCAAAATTAAAACCGTAAATTTTACATTAAATATATGAAGAACATTTATATAATGTATTTAAATATATAAATCTCAAACTAATTATGTGGAGAATGATGCTATAAAATTTTTCTGAATTACTACAATAAATTTATCATCACAAATTATAAAACAATGCATTTATAGCAGTAGTTTTTTAACGGTGGTTGTGGTGGTCCTACTATTATTGATGCATGTAATGTATTATCTAAATACTAATATATATTAGTAAATTTTTCATAGCCTAAACTCCAAAATAATTATGACAATATATGTTTCATTCTATATTGAACTATAAAATAATTTCATATATTATTTTTGGGTCTAATAAATAATGCTTTACCTTAAAATTTGAATGATTGGAAACAAAAGAGAAACTATAAAAATATTAGAAAGTTTAGCATTTAACAAAAAAAATTTCAATAATCTAATTATTAAATTGTGGATTTCTGCTTCATTAAAAATATCTTGATTTTATATATCAGAGATGGATCAAATGTACAAAAGCTAGAGTGATTGGTGGATGGGCTTTGGTCCTAAAATGCAAAGCAATCAAGTATGATGTGTACTTTTAAAAAATCCGAAACCATGTTTTGTTTAGTATCAGACCTGATCGGTTGAAACAAACCAGCCATTAACCGCTCCTGATTAGAACTATTTTTATGATAAATAATTTAAATTCAACATTACATAAAATTCTCACCTAACTTTTATACAAATTCTTTACTTTTTGAGGTAATGGTATGAGGTGACAAATAAAATTTATGCCGTTAATTTATTTTTTGATTTATATCATTTATTTACTTTTTGAGACCACCTATTACAAATTAAATTCCTCCTATGAGAAATAATAAAAATAAATGATACTTATAAATAATCACACAAGTATTATAGTATTTTTTCATTTTTTAGTCACAATATGGAGTTAAAAAAAAGGTGCATAATGAGTATGTGGACGAGTTTTATGCTGACTATGATTAATATACGTGCTTATTATAAAAATTTATAACATATACAAATTTTTACCTTTCCAGTAAATAAAAGTGTAAATAATTATTATTGATTTATTAAATATATTAATTAGGTAAAGGATCCAATTATTGGATTTATTTAGAATTTAATAAGAATCTATATTTTATTATTTAGTATTATTAGTATCTTTCGTATTACATTTACGGATAATATATTTGATATAGATTTTATGAACAATCTATAAAATCCATCAAACCAGTTCATTACAAATTGATAACTCTATAAAAATCATAAATCATGTATATAGTAGTTCATGATTTGGCATTATTCTTGTAAAATCTATATTGCCATCTAATTTATGAAAATGAAATGTCATCAATCCTATTTCAGGTGTTAAAACTGTATAACTGGTTTATGTTATTAGACAAGCACGTAGCAAAATCATATATTCTATACAACTCGTAAAATATATAAAATTTATCAATTGCATATGCGCTATTTCTATGATACTCAAATAACCTGTAAAATTTATTTCATTGGAAAAATGAATAAAGATTACCAGTATAACACATCATCCCATGAATTGCATAAAAACTGTAAAATCCGTAAAATCTGTAAAATCTATAAAATCGGTCAAACATGCTAAATTATATCATTCGTTCAAATTTTTTTTTTAAATAAATCTATTCTGAATTTGCAAATTTTAGGCGTCCATTACCGATTATAATTTAAAATGAATATCATTCAATTTAACGTCATGGATCCTTCATCATCTATAATACTTTATTAAAATCATATGATTAACCATATAAATACATGCACCCCAAAGTACTATAATTAATCTCACCTACCCATACTCACACTTTACCCACAATGCTACTCTTATGGTACGAAATTACCATATTACCCTCATTTGCATTTTATGCAAAAATGCAAACGTTTGCACTCGCACCTGCCTCTTAGAAAAAATCAGGTGTGCAGTGTAAAGGATATGGAGAAAATTTGGCTAGAATGATATTACCCCATGCTTAATAATATGCTCTGACTTTAAAAAAAGAAAAAAAGAACAAAATGGCAAGTGAGATTTCTAGCTAAAATGGAGGCCAGAAGGAAGCAGGATTCTAGGAGAATAGCAGTAGATGGAATGGCTGAAAATAAGATCAATAAAAAAACTGATCACACCAAGTGTCCGAGTAGATGCATGTATGACAGGTTTTATTAGAGATGCAACTTAGTTCGGTTTGGTTTTGCTAATGATTTACCCTGTCCATATCCAATTTAAAAAGGGCTTACCCTACTCTATGCAAGATTAGTTTGGTTCTTAGTATACCCAACCATACCCTTTACCTATAGGGTTCGGTTTTGGTTCCTGTTTTAACTTGGTTTCTTAAATATTCAATGACAATATTTGAACAAAATATTTATGTACCATTTTGAATAATATAAAGCAATTAACAGATTAACAACACAAACAACAAGAGTATGCATTTATAATTTCAACATATGAGCAACATTATTATAATTTTAGCATTATCAAATCTTGCAAATTCTTCAACCAATGAATAGGGAATAGTAAACCATTGAATAGAAAAAACAACTTGCATATTCTATAGCTAATCTTGCATAAAGCCAGACTTGAGAAAGATTACCTACGAATTATACGATTTCAGAAAGCAAGCCATTGAACGGAGGAAGGCCAGACTGATGGAGTTTGCTTGATTTCAAATTCTATTTTTTTGCGAGATAACATAGGGTGAGTCATAAGAGAAGAGGTGGAAAAATCAAGTATGGGAAAGTAAATGTCAAGATTTGGAAGAGGGGGACATCACTTCTAAGATGGTTTTTCGGCGCCATTGAGATGGAGCTGTCAATAAAATAAGAAGGTGACAAGCACTAGAGAGCAACTTGGTTGAGATCGTGTTGCCAAAGCTGGCTACCTGATATTGAAATGGTGATATTGGTTTCCCTTTTCGATGTTGGAGAATGGAGCTGTGGAGGGAGCTGCCGGCTGATAAGGTAACCTTGAGAAGTTTCAAGGGTTAGATGGGATGTAAAAAATTGAGAAAGGCTTTTGAACGCGGGATGGAAAATGGGGAAATATTTGGGTGCATGCCCAGATCCCTAAAACGTGCTACGCAGCATGTGTCGACCATAATTGCGCTTCAAAATAGTCACCCACTTGGCCAAAATTAAAAATGTTCTGAACAGAACTACAATTATGCATGCTAGACCACGAAGTATGGAACTAAACAACACAATTAAGGAGAATGCATAGATGAGAGTAAATGGGCAGTATTACAAACTACCATTCTATTTGGCCATGAGCTGATTCTCACTCATCTCACTACAAGTATATAACACAATTTGGCAATGAATTTTCCAACAAAATTTTTTGTCGCTAACAAAAATGTCAATAAATTTTTTGTTGAAATTTCTTGCTGTTGCCTAAATGTGACAATCTTTCAGCAACGAATTTTGTAACAACTTTTTGCGTGACAAAAAGAGAGATGAGGTTACATGACAAAACCCTCACCACTAAGCTAAAGCGCAAAGTGTGGGAAACGCACACTAAAAATTTACAGAAAATAAATAAACGAGAAGGTGGCACGTGAATGTTCGGCTTTGTTAACTGCTGAATAACAATTCCACAAGAACTGTTTCTTGGCGCCTAAGCCATAAAATATCCGCAGAAAAGCAGTGTAGGAACTACATCCGAAATGTCTATAAATAGAGGCCATGGCATCATTTGGAAAAAAAGTCATTCCTAAGCTTTCTAAGTTTTCAAAAGCTCTCTATAGTCTCTCCAAAGCCTTCCCATTAGTTCCTTGGAGCTTCATTCAAAAAATTTAAAAAAATTCAAAACCCTTCAAAGAAAATATTTTCCATCTTTCAGCTTGAAATGAAAGGTAGAAAATTCTACTTTACCTCATATGGATAATATCTGAGCTGTAAATGACTTGAAATGTGGGGTTACGTTTTTTCATTTTTAAAAAAAAATCATTTTCATTAAAAAATTCTACTTTACCTCAAGTAGATAATCTCTTCTTAGCAAATGACTTGAAATGTGAGGTTAAGTATTTCTTTTTTATTTTCTAAAAAAAATAATTTCCATCTCACGCCATTCTCATATTTTTTCTCAACGGAAACCTTTGTGTTTAAATAAAGCCACTACACCCAAGTTGTTGTGCTGCAAGAATGAAATCGTTAACCCCCACCTGATTTTCACGATCTAAGCAATTAGATTGTGATGGATGTATATGATAGATCTTATTCTTTCTCTAGCAAGAAGTTTTTATAGTGGACTAATGCTAGCACTTTGCCCTTACATGATGAATACACATGATTTGTGGGATCCACTAGATGATAGCGACCTACAGACATATAACATTCAAAAGAGGGCAAAGCCATCTTATATTAAGAAGCTACAGGAACTCTCTTGTTAAGCCAATATTAGAAATATGCTAGATCTATTGCGATCTACACACAAATAAATTTTACGTATCTTACATCTGAAAGTCAGACACGTATTTTCAACCCATGCCTTTTAATTGGGTCCGATCCAACGCATTTAGGCCTAGAGCACTCCACTCAGAACTGCTTCTATCGCTTTGCCCCAACTTAACTCGTTTTAAGCCCACTTGAGCCTAGAGTTTGGGCTCAGGGTGCTTCACTTAGGTTTAAACTTTTCAGTTAGCCCAGTTGGGTTCAGCATGTTGGTCCCGAATTGATGGCAAAACCCAAGAGGGGAGGGGTGAATTGGGTATTTAAAAATTATATCTTAAACAGAAGCTTATCCCCGGATTAATCCAGTCCCCTTAATGGAGAAATGAAATGGAAAGCAATATAAATAGCAGAAGTATAAATCAAGCACACAGGATTTTTATAGTGGTTCGGGCAACCTCCCTACTCCACTCTTCCAAGCTCACACTCTTTGTGACTTGGGTTCCACTATTGTATTCTCTTAATACAATTAGAGCCACTGCTCTCTTCTAGATTCCAGCTCTAGGTGGCATCAACAAAACACAGCACAAGTAGGTGATGAGTCACACTCCAAACATATACTACTTTGCTTATACTTGATCTTAATTCCTCAAACTAAATCAAGTTTAACACATACAACAGAAAGAATAGGAAAACTACACTTTACAGATGTGTAGAAGCAGTTTGGCACAGAGAAGAACTTGTTGAAATGGCTTTGTATGATCAGTAGTTGAGCTCTTGCAGTTTGAAGCAAAGTTCTTCCTCTTTAGTTGGCTTGATCTCTTTAAAGCTCTTGTAGATGGTAGTTATGCACTCTTAATGATTTTCAGCTACCTCCCTCGTCCACCATGAATGCTATTTATAATTTTGGAGGGAATCCGAACGTTAGAGGGTAGGTGGCGCGCATTTAATGCGCCAACGTTCGAATAAATTTCGACCGTTGCGACCCAAGTCGCATGTGGAGTCGACTTCGGATGCGACTTCACCCAAGTCGCAGATGGAGTCGACTTCGGGTGCGACTTCGCTTCACCGTCGCAACTTCAAGTTTCAGTCAGGGTCGACTTGGTCATCAACTTGACCCAAGTCGCAGGTGAAGTCGACTTCGGGTGCGACTTCACCTTGTCAGGTTCCAAGTCTGAGTCTGAGTCGACTTTGGCTTTCGACTTCAACTCAAGTCGATCATGAAGTCGACTTGGGTTGCGACTTGACTTGGTCTTTGCAAAATATGCTTTGTTCTTCATTTGATCTTCCTCTATCTTGCTTGGCTTGTTTCCTTGATGATTCTTAGGAGAGCCTGAGTTTTGAATCATGCGCCTTGTTTTGCATTTGACTCAGTTGGTCTTTAAAACTTGATAGACTTGATTTGGTCTTGATCTTGAAGCTTTGCTTTGATCTTGAGTGAGGGATTCCTTGAATAGGCTTTGAAACTGCATCTTTGAAGTCTGAACTTCTCAAGTCGAAGTTGGAGTCGACCTCGTCTGTGACTTCGCCCAAGTCGCACCTGGAGTCGACTTCGCCTGCGACTTCGTCATGTCCGTTTCCACTTTTTCAACTCTGGACGCTTGAAGTCGATGCTGGAGTCGACTTCGTCTGCGACTTGGTTTCCTAAGTCGCACCTGGAGTCGACTTGGCCTGCGACTTCACTTGCTTGTTTTCTATTTTCAATGCTATCCACCTTTTGCCATTTGAAGTCGCTTGTGAAGTCGACTTAGGTATCGACTTCACCCCAAGTCGAAGTCCAAGTCGACTTGGTAATCGACTTGACTTCTTTGTTTTCCTTAAACACTTGGCAAACTCATTAGTACACTTTATATACTCAAATTAGTCTTTGTTTAATCATCAAAACTTATGCTTTGGTCAATTTGTTTTGTTTTGAACATTGTTTCCAACACAGCACACCTCAACGAGCCCGTAAGTCCCCAATAAGCTCACTTGGACCCTAAAACTCTCCAAACAAGCCTAGTTAGACCTCAAAACTTATCAATAAGTCCACTTGGACCCAATACCTTCATAGATGGTCTACGACATCCAACTTGGGCCTAGAACATTTGAAGTCAGTCAATTTGGGCCCTAAGTCCCATAACAGGGCCACTGGCCCACATCTCAAGTTGGGCTCAATAGTCCTTCAACTAACCTAGTTGGGCCTAAAGCCCTCATATACTATTCAATCCAGCCTAGTTGGGTTCAAGATTTTTCAAAGGTGACCGGGCTAGGCTTGAGCTCTTTAGTTGGCTCAAACATATTTTAAAACCTAGTTTTCTTAGTAGGACCACTCAGTTTTCAATCTCGAGGTTATACACAAAACTTGTTAGTCTACTGTGCGAATCTAGAGACTGAATGCAAGAGACAATGACTTTTGTGTAAATTCAAAAGCTGAATGCAAGGCACGCTAGTTTACTTTGTAAATTTAGAAGTTGAGTGCACACTAAATTTACTGTGTAAAGTCACTAATATAGTAGATGGGCCCCTCACTAGTCTCAAATCGAGTCATCATTGGATGATGGGCTAAGTGCAAACTAACTTGAGTCAGCCATTTGGCGTCATAACAACACTAAATGCAGGCTAAGAATGGGTAAGTACATGACGTCATGTGTCATAACTTAAGTTACCTTACACTTAGCCCGTCAACTAGCGATAACTTGATTTAGGACTAGTGAGAGAATTGTTGCCTACACCAGAGACCCTATACATCAAGTTAAGTATGCACTAAACTTTTGAATTTACATAGTAGACTAGTGTGTTTTGCGTTCAACTTTTGGATTTACACAAGAAACCAACGTCTCCCATATTTATTCTTTAGATCTGCATAACAATCTGGCATGTTTTGCATACAACCTCTAGATTGAAAAGTTGGTGGTTTTACTGAGAAAATTTAATTTTAAAATGTGTTTGGGCCAACTAAAAAGACATTAGGCCCATTAAGGTTGACTTAAGGATTTTAGATCCAACTAGGCTTATTGTAAATTTATGGACCCAATTAGGCCAAGTTGAACGGTCTTCAATTGCTTTGGGCTCAACTGGGTAATTTGAGTCCATCCTGGGAGACGTGGACCCAATTGAGCTTCTTAAAGGACTTTAGGTCCAAAAGAACTAACTTTGAAAGTTTCGAGGCCCAAATTGGATGTTTTAGAACATCTTGGAGATTTTGGGCCCAAAATGAGATTGTTAAAGGGTTTTGGGCCCAAATGGACATGTTGGGGATCTCTAAAAGATTATAGGCTCAAATGGGTTCAAGTCTGTTGGACTGGGCCCAAGTTGGCTGGATTGGACCCAATGGAAAGGCAGGGGTTCAAATTACCCTGTTGGCTTTCAGATATAAGCTGTGTAAAATATACATGTATACAGATCACAATAGATCATGCATGTTCCTAAACTTGGCTTAATAAGAGAATTTTCATAGCTCTTTAATGCAAAACACCTTTACCCTCTTCTGATTTTTGCATGTCGTTATTAATTAACAAGTACATGGATCATGAGTATTCCTCATGTAAGGGCAAAATCTTAGTATTAGGTTCACTATAGAAACCTCTTGCTGAAGAAAAAATAAGATCTATCATGTAAGTCCATCATAATTTGATTGCTCGGATCGTGAAAATCAAGTGGAGCTTGACGATTTTGTTCTAGTAGGACAACTTGGAACAATGGCTTTATTTGAGCACAAAGGTTTTGTTTGAAAAAATGTGAGGATAAGCATTACACGGAAATGACTTTTTTAAGAAAAACAAGAAGAAATACTTAATCCGACATTTCAAGCGATAATTAGAAATTATCCATATGGGATAAAGTACAATTTTTAATGAAAATGATTTTTATGAAAACAAAAAAGAAAACACTTAACCCCATATTTTAAATCGTTCGCTAATAGAAGATTATTCATATGGGATAAAGTAAGATTTTTCAACAGAAATGCAAAATAAGAGGAAAATACTTAACCTCACATTTCAAATCATCTATCATCCAGAGATTATCCGTATGAGGCAAAGTAGAAATTTTTTACCTTTGATTTCGGGCTAGAAAGCAGAAATGAATTCCCTTTGAAGAGTTTTGAATCTTTTTGAAGTAAATGAAGCTCAAAATACTAAGGGGATTTTTAGGAGAAAGAGATTAAAAGGAGCTCTTAGGAATTTATTGGAGATCTAGGGAATTAAGTTGGTATGGGAGTTGCGTGTTGTGTTTCAATGAGTGCCCATAGGAGGCAATTTATAGATTTCAAATGGCTCAGGGTGTATAATTCCACGTACAAAAATACATTGAATGGTTTTATGGGCATATGCATGTGGTTTCAAGATTCGTTTATCTTGTGCTCAAAGAAACTTGATTTCAGCAGTTCTACAGGTACACGAGAGGTGGTTTTGCTTTCAAGTTGTTAAACTATTAGCTATCTCCTATGTGCTAGCCTCTCACTAGTCCATTCTTTGAATTCTTCACATGTGGATTTTACCATTATCTTAGTGACAATTTGAATGACGGAGATTTTTCCATGTAGCAATGCATGCCAAATTTGCTTGGATTATACCTTTTCTCTTAGTTTCCTCCATCATTGTACTTAGGTTGTCTCATCAGCTGTAGTTGCTACAGTTTCCTTATTTTGGTATACATGTAGTACCTCTTCCTCACTTCATCATCTTAGTTTTGTTCCCGCCAAACCTAGGATTTCTTACTGGTTTTTCTACTATTCTATCAAAAACTAAGCAGCTGGTGGATTTATTCTTCGTCCATTAGACTTTTACCTCACTCATGGTGGGACAGTCAACCTATGACTTCCTTCTTTACTTGTGTGCAACCATTCTTCTTTGCTTCCATCGATACTTTCTTGGTCTTTAACTCCTTGCCTTTAAATTGCTTCTCCTATTGCTCTATTATCCTTATCCATTTCTTACCTTGAACTTGCAACAGCTGAGATTAATGTGCATTGTCCATATGGCCGGTGCGGAGTAGGACAAGGTTCATCTTCTCTTTGCAGTTGGTGGAGAAGATTGATTAGCCACCTCCAAACTAATGTATTGGCTTGCAATGCAAGTTCATGTACTGCTCGAGTAATAAAGAGATGAGTAAGAGATCATTCCCACGAGAAAGCAAACTAAATTAATTATAATCTAATATAAAAAAATGGCACTTAAAAGTTTACTCAAATAATATGAGATTGTAATGATGAGAAAAAATTTAACTAAGTTCTAAAATAATGAGGTGGTAATAAGGGACATGACCTTAAGTATTAGGGGACTTATGGCTATGATTTCCCTCAACACATTTCACACAAACTTCTAATTGTTCTCTATTGATTTTTTAAGTTGGATTATTAATCTAAGGCACCACATTAATTATACATGTCTTTCAACATATATAATCCTAGCAACCAACTTCCAAACTCTATATCTTTATAAGAATGAAGGTGGACTCCTTCATTTTCAACATGAGATTAGTCCGTGTATTCCTATTCGAGCTAATAAATCAACTCAACAAATAGACAAGATACAAAGATCCTAGCCTAGTGAGATGAACTCATGCCATTCAATACTAGGTCCCACCTCAAGCTAGCTTTTAAAAGCATTACAAGGGTACTCACATTATTCTACAAGATGGCTAAACTCAAATTAAATGGATAATCTAAGCATAGAAAATCAAATTGGAACAAAATATGAATACATGTTGAGTTCCATCACAACCCTAAATGAGGTTTAGCTCATAGTCAATATGGAAAAACCTAAAAATAGAACTCCCCAAGTGCATATCCAGAAAAAGCTAGGAGACAAGGAGCAAAGAAAAAAGAAAGAAAAGAGAAAGGGAGGACAACCCAAGTGGATTCCTCTTCTTAATGTTTTTTCTCCTCTTTTTCTCCTTCTTTTCCATTCAAAAACACCTCTCCTTAGCTTGCTTTCTCTCCCCCTTCATGTCCTCCTTCCTTCTTTTTTAAATCCTAAAGATGGTATTTATACCACCTCTCCATTAGAGCTTTGACACATATAAGAAAACCACATAAGAGTGCACGGCACCATGGCGCCAGCCTCTGTCTTTGCTTTTTGCTTGATTTTCTTCCTATATGGTAGTGGCTAGAGCCTGGGTGCTAGAGCCTGGATCTATAGCCTGAGAGTTACTAACTCCAAAACTTTGAATCTTCATTACAATAAGCTTCTCCTCTCAATCCATCCACTTCTAGTATTGAAATCATGAGCAAATCACCTCCCTTTTCCTTCAACAAAAAGTAAAAATAAGTAAATGCATTATTAAATAAACTAAAACAATATCAATTACAATTAAATTAAACTACAAAAGCATGAAAACTACGCAAAATGTAACAAACACATGAATGATACAAACTAATACAAATCTTATGAAAATTTACGTATTTCTAGAAAACTAGCTTTCAACATGGATATGAAATGGGTATTAATAACTCTATTTTGATATAGTTTTCACTCCCCTAAACTTAAACATTATTGGCCTTCGAGCAACACATAAATAACACACATAAAACTATTATACATAAGAATAAGCTTGTATTCAATCATTATTTGTGCAATCATATCTCTCTACTTAGCAATGCATAAGATAACCAAAGATTGAAATAACTCATAAAGAATGCACTAAAATCCAACCAAGATATGCATTATTTTCTCTAACTAAAATTATCTTAATGCACACATCAAGTTTACATGTTTTACTTCAAAAAAAAGTTTACATGTTAATAGAATCAATGAATAGTCAAACTCTATAGGTCAATCTTGCTAATGGTTTTCTTGATCATAAGGTCTTGTTATGGCAAGTGTAATGTGTAGATGAAAAGGCTAAGACAAAATCCATTATCTCATAAAGACACAACATTTATTCATCCCATTTACTTAGCCTAAACTTGGATAATTGTAATGTGTAGATGAAAAGGCTAAGACTAAATCCATTATATCATAAAGACACAACATTTATTCATGCCATTTACTTAGCCTAAACTTGGATAATTTCCAAATTAACTCTCCCAAACTTATTGTTTTGTCTCTCCTCACCATATTTTAGGGTACTTGGAGAGTTTTTTTTTTCCTATTGGTTTTTTTTTTTAGTCTCTCCTCACCATTTTTTCAGATACATAGGGAGAATTTTTAATTGAAGTATTATTAGCTTGACTTTTGCTTATCTTTTTACGCAAACTGTACAATTTATAAATATTAAGTCCCGGTTACTCAGCTTGGGTCAACCACCATTTTTTTTATTTATTACATTTTTTCATTGTGAGGGTGAATATATATACATGTACCATGCAAATATATTATCTAGCTATGGATCTCAAATAAACGATTGAACCAACACTATGAGTTAATGAGACAATGTATTCGCCTTACTGCACAGGGTTGATAACAATATATATATAAAGGCTCAAAATAGGGAACAAACAATTGCAATAAGATATGGAATTAAAGCATAGGTAGGCTCAAGTATTCATATTACACAACAATTATCTTAATAATCTCATTTGAATATATTCGCACGAATAAAAAATACAGAATTTGACTACCAATCAATCAAATCTTTCACATTCTACTTTTAGAAAATAAAATTTAACAAAATATAGTTTAATCGATACATAATCATGGTTTAAAAATTCAACCTTCATGAATTAACTTCCAATTTAAAGTTTTCTTTGACATTGCAAGTATTCATCAAGATCAATTGCAACTAATAGATTATCATAGGCAATAAAAATTATTACTAAATGCGATGCAACCTAGAAAACTATATGAGTTAACACGAACATATGAATGAGAGAAAAACACCCCCCAAACTTGAGGAATGCATTTCCTCAATGCATATAAAACTAGGAAAAATGCAAATCTAAATGATATGAGAATGAAAATAAACAATTAAGCAAAAGAAAAGAAAAGGAAGTGGTGACTTCCCTAGTTGTCAAGATGGATTGAATGCTCTTCTTCGTCACTCTCTTCTCCTTCTTCATCCATAGGCTGAGGAACATATGGCCTAAAAAAATCACGAAGACAGTTAAAAATCAAAGTAACCAACCTGAATCATTGCAACTTTGCCCAAAATCTGCAATATAGAGTTCTGGCATCACAGCCAAATGCTGGTGCTTCAATGTCAAGGTGATTGTTGGTATTTTTTGGGGCATCGACATTGGTGTTGTTTCAATTTTTCATAGCTTGGCATCAGGGTGCCGGCACCTCTAACTGCAAAATTAATGCTCAAAGTTCCTTTGTAATATTTGTGCTGAGGCACTAAGAGCCTTTATTTCATGATTTTAGAACTTCAAAGTGAATTGAAAGTTCACCAACTTTGAGCATTTTTTATCTTGTTCTTCAACACTTGAGGAGTGAATGACCTTGAACAAGCCTTTGAAAATTTTTTCTCACAACTTGCATGAAAAAATTATTGAAATCATACTAGAACTGGAATTTGAAGATCGCAAGTTAAAATGATAAAAGAGAGTTTAAGTAGTGATCTTCTTATGATTCTGCTCTTCAAGATATAAAAAGTTAGTTTGTAGTTCATGCTTGCACTAAAAAGCGTTTACCAAAAGTTGCCTCTCATTTAGCACTGAGTTTAACGTCGTCAGCCTGACATCTCGTCTTGACACAGGTTCACCAATGTGATCATTTCCTATCCTCAATTTAAAATTCCACCCCTATAATGTGTGAGCCTTTGTCCATTCATAACAAAATTGTTGTTGAACTCTTCATTGAACACCTCTACTACATCATCATAGGCCTTCACCACTATGGATGGTCCTGATTAATGATAATTGTTGTTGCTTGGAAATAACCTTAATCTTGAATTATAGAGCAATACCTTCTATCCCAGCTCAAACCTTCGAACAACAACTATACTATCATGCAATTTCTTCATTCTTTTCTTTGTTTATCTTGGTATTTGCATAAGCTTTGAGTCAAAATTCATCAATCTCATTTAGGCTTTTCACTAGCTTGTTGGAATTCTAAATTTAGCTTCTTGATAACAAAATGCATTATGTTCAAATTCTAAGGGGAGATGACAAGCTTTTCCATAAACTAACTAATATGGGGACATTCCGATAAATGCCTTAAAGGTGGTGCGATAAGCCCAAAGTGTGTTGTCAAGTTTAATGGACCAATCTTTTCTCAAAAGGCACACACAGAGTCTTCTCCAAAATTCACTTTCATCTCTAAGGGATAATTTGGCTTAGCCATTTAACTATAGATGATAGGTGTGGCGTCCCAAACTGAGCGTCACATCCTGAGCCTTACCTCGGGATCGTATTGATTGGTAAACATGATCAGGATTGTTGCCCTGTCACACAGCGGTTTTAACAGTGTTTAACCAATATAATAATTCCTCGTATTACATCTCAACCCTGCCTAATTTATTCCCAACTCCTTCATAACCAAGCCATTTCAAATTCATTTATCACATTTGCATAACCTGATGTTCAAGCAACATTTCATCTTTTGCCTAAATCAGATGTCACTACATGTATGCATCACAGTCATCAATATAAAACATTCGAATAGATTACATCTATTTAACATAAAACAATTCATATAGTTTACAATCATTTCACATGAGTTCCATAACATGAAAATTCTAAAGTTTTTTCATTGATTCCTTAAGCTAGCACTTGCTCCTTTGCCATGTCCTGTCCATCACCTGTTTTTAGATTTGGAAAACAAAATCGTGAGTCAAAACTCAATAAGCAAGCTATTTGCATTTTTCAGGCAAATCGTTTCAGTCAACATTTCTGCAAATAAATTTATATTGGAAAGAAATTTATACTTTGTCCAAAGGTATATCTTGAAAATATGAAATCTTGTACTCATCACAAGCACCATATGCATAATGTCATTTAAAACATGAACATCGCCATCATAAATCCCTTATGATGCAAGCTAGCCAGGCGACCATCGTCACGTTAACTCTCATTTCAGAGAGGGTGTCGCCGGCCTTGGGCCTGTTTCAAGCGACTTGGCCACACTAAGGGGGGACAATCGGTCCGCTTACTCCCTTCAAGTGGACCTAGTACCCTGTGCACATGAACTTTTGCATAAATTCCTCTTTAACATGCTAGCATGATTTTTCAATCAGAACATAAACTCACATCATTTTTCCATAGCATTTATCAAAGAAAAATTTCATAATATTGCATTTGAAGTAAAATATCATTTCAACACTATTTTGCTAAGGTATGGCCATCCTTAAACACATTAGAAACAATTTCCATAGTTTCATCAAACAAGTTAAAGCAAAAATTGCATTTATCTAAACAATTTAGAGAAACAAAAATCCTTTAGAAAATTTGCTTGCTTACCTGTGTTCTTTAGCTTTCCGTCTCAGCTTTTTCTTTGCCCTTGCCTACCTGAGAATAATATGATTTTTCATATATTTCTTTTTCTCATGTTTCATTTAGTTTTTCAACCCATTCTACTCACATATACCATTTATTTGACTTCACAAGTCGTTATGCACATATATAGCACATTTTGCACATTTCATTGGCTAACGCATAATATAGCATATATATGTAACCCCACTATTAGGTTATTCATTTCAATCACACAAAATTCATTAAAGAACCGTCATACATAGGTTCATTAAGCTCACTTTTCCATTTATCCATTTTTTCCAAAATACACGCATGGGTGTTTCTTCTACGTACATATCATTGCCTTAGCTTCATAAATCAAGTCCAAAATTTTGGAATTAATATCATAAAACCTTAAACAGATATATACACATGGAATTCATCTCATTTTCATGCATTTTTTCACAAAATCATTTTTTATAAGTCATTCATCACCTATTCACCTTTATCCCTTCACATAAGCCCATTTAGCACATATACATAATGCATTTCATAAAATTTGCTAACTCAGAAATTTAATCCATATTTCAGCGGGTTAATTAACCTTAATTATCACTGCATTTAGGGTATTTTCATGGGATTTAAATTCATTCACCATAGGTTTCCAAAACAGTAAGTTTGAAACCCGTTTTCACCCGTTTAACGTGTCTTTTGACACATAACCCTATGCAGTCATATAATTCCGAAATTCCAGAAAATAAATCCATTTTTCCTAATCCATATTTAGGGACTTAACACATATATAAAATCCATGCATTATCATTTCTAAAAATAGCAAGTTACCTCCACGTTTTGAGTCCCGTTTCACATCGGTTTGTCACTCTTTAATAAAATCTATAAAAATCTGTTTTAGGGCTTATTTTCTCAAAAAATTTTGGGCATCCATAATAACTTAAACCTAGGGCATTTTAACCTACATAACATGCATAAAACATGCAAACCCATTTTTATAGCATTTTTAGCATAGAAACATAGAAATTAGGTCAAAATCATCACTTTGCGTTCCATAACTTCAAAAATTCATCATTTAAGCATAAACCATCATATATTTTGCATGAATACATGGTTCATAGCCTAATCATATCGTCAAACCAAAACAGCAACTTGTCTTGGAGATTTAGGGTTTACCAACTTGGATTTTCCACTTAATACACATACATAACTTCACTTTCATCAACTTAAACTTGTAAATTTATACATAAAACCTAATATCCATTCCATATTCATTCAAAAGCATGTTAAATCAAAATTTTATAGATCTTTTAAGCATCCCTTCCATATTCTCATTTTGGAGTTTAAAAACTCAAAATAAACCATTCAAACAACACATATACTTGGTTTTGAGCTAAATCAAACCCTAGCTCTTGGAGATGGTTTTCCTCCACAAATCCTCCCCTTTTTTCATAATTTTCCTTCTTCCTTTGCTGGAAAAATGGACATGAGGGTGATGGTGGTTGCTTGGGTTAAAAACCATCTCTTGAAAATTTCCAAATCCCTTCTCCATTCAACGTGCATGAGTTTATACGTATGCTGGAAATTTTTTTCCAGCTGTGGGTCCCACTTCTTGGTGCATTTCCACACACATAAATGATCCCTTATCTACCTTATGTTCTGGTTGAATTAAAGCCTAGTAAAATTGGGTTTTACCATTTTACAAAAATCACAAAATCTGCTCATAATCCTAGCCGTCCAAGTGTCCAGCCTTGCACGTCCATTGCTGCCCATTTTTGCATCCACTTTTTCATTTTTTTAAAATCCCATTTTGAGAATAAATTATACACCTAATAAACCCTTAATTAATCCATTAATTTATCATGAAAAATTTCAACAAAAATGGCAGCAATAGCAGCACATTTTTGCACGTTAAAATGGTCATATGCTGTCCACTTATTCCATCTCCAATGCATCTGCATCTCATGATTGTGTTGCTGAAAATTTTTCATGTTTAAAAACATATTTTAGTGTCCCTACATGTCAGCAACATTTGTGGCATATTTAACAAATAAAAAAATTACATCAAGGCAGCCCCTTGGACGTCCCATGTTGCCACACCACCTATGCTAGGTGGTTTGCCTTATAGCTCCATCATCATATGCATTTAATAGTTGGATAATTCTCATATTTTTGCATTTCAAATAATTACACAAAATATCCTAGAAATGGCCTGCAATCGCCACCTCAAATCCCATTCACATCATGCAATTATGCTTGGTACTCTAGCATTAAATGCAATGTACTCATGTGGAGCATTAGTCAACCATGCTCACCTTTTTCAATGTATGTATTTTTTCAACATTTTATGCTTAATCCAAGCCATCCAAAACAACCATATCATAAATTCATTCAACCATTTCAAATTTCATCTCAATCCGATTTTCCTAGCTCCAGTTATAGCCGTTTAAAGTTAACGGTTGAAATTGGAATATAATCAATAAATCATAACTCTAATTTTATCAAGAATTTTTATAACACATTAATTCCAAAATACCAAGCCCAATATCATTAATTTCCATTTTAAATTTCACTTGAATCCGCCTTATAGGCGTTGAGTTATGAATTTTTCAATGTTTTTCCATTAAACTTGTCAATTATCATATAAATTCCCATAATTCATATTAAATAATGGAAAATGATTTTTCATGATATATTTTCATATTTAAATCAACATCAATATGCTCTAATTCCATTATCTCATTTTAGCTCAAAATGATTAATCACATCATTATTGATAACCCTAATTACAATAATTAGCAAAAATCATATAATACCTTCATGATTCAATAATTCACAAATAATATCATCTACATGATTAATGCATACATATGGGTTCTACCTGGTTAGGGTTTCACAATTCTCCCCCCTTATAATAGGTTTTGTCTCGAAACCGTCTATTCTTTAAATAGACGGGGGTACTTTCGTTCCACTTCTTCCTTTAGCTCCCAAGTGGCTTCATTTTCGGAATATCGGTTCCATTGTACTTTCACGTACTCGATTTGCCAATTCCGAAGCTTTTGTACCTTGTGATCCAAGATCCTCACTGGTCTTTCTTCATAATTTAGATAATCTTTAATCGGCAAATTCTCAGCCGCTAATATATGTGTTGGGTCCGGAACATATTTCCTAAGCATCGATATATGAAACACATTGTGAACTAGGGCTAGTGCTGGGGGTAAGGCTACCCGATATGCCAGTTTCCCAACCTTTTCCAAAACTTCAAATGGTCCAATGTACCTGGGATTCAATTTTCTCCTTTTCCCAAACCTTGTAACTCCCTTGAATGGCGTGACCTTTATAAACACGTGTTCGCCGACTTGGATGTTTAAATCCCTTCCCTTGTAATCTGTGTAACTCTTTTGCCGACTTTGGGCAGTGAGTATACACTGGCGAATTGTTCTCACCTTGTCAACCATTCGTTGAGATAAGTCTGGGGCTAATCTTTTCTCTCGAACTTCATCCCAGTTCAATGGTGTTCGACACTGTCGACCATACAACACCTCAAATGGAGCCATTTGGATGCTTGCTTGATAACTATTGTTATATACAAATTCCGCAATCGAGATGTACTCATCTCATGATCCTCCAAACTCCAAAGTACACATACGAAGAATATCTTCAATGACTTGGTTCACCCGCTCCATTTGTCCATTGGTTTGAGGATGAAAAGCTATACTGAACTTGAGTTGGGTGCCTATGGTTTCGTGCAAGATCTTCCAAAACCTCGATGTAAACATCGCATCTCGATCCGAGATAATCGACTTTGGCACTCCATGGTGTCTTACGACCTCTTTATAATAAACCTTAGCTAGCTTTTCCGCTGTATAAGTCATTCTGATGGTAGAAAGTGCGCGATTTTTGATAACCTATCCACGATTACCCATATAGAATCATTTCCTTCTTGGGTTCTAGGTAATCCTTCAATAAAGTCCATTGTGATATCGTCCCACTTCCATTCAGGAATTTCTAAGGACTATAGCTTACCAGGTATTTTCTGGTGATCCGCTTTCACCCGTTGGCAAGTTAAACACTTAGCCACATATTCAGCGATCTCTCTTTTCATATTATTCCACCAATATGCTTTCTTGAGATCCTGATACATCTTAGTACTCCCTGGGTGAATAGAAAAAGGCGAAAAATGTGCCTCTTTAAGGATTTGTTCCTTCAATTCAACTGAGTTAGGTATGCAAAGGCGACCCTTGAACCTGAACACACCTTGTTCATCAATATCAAATTTTGTCAACCCCTTTCTCTTCATTTTCTAAACATGTGTATGTAGGTCTGTATCCTTTTGCTGCGCAGTCTTGACCTATTCAAAAAGTGATGATTGTATGTGTAATTGTGATAGTCTGGTGTGAACTCCTGGTGGACCTACAATCAATTCCATTTGCTTCATCTCCTTAAGCAACCCTTCTTCTTTAGTAATAAGATGCGCTAAGCTGACATTTCGGCTCAATGCATCAGCTACCACATTTGCCTTACCTGGATGGTATAAAATTTTCAAATCATAATCCTTCAATAACTCGAGCCATCTCCTTTGTCTCGTGTTCAACTCCTTCTGAGTGAAAATATATTTAAGGCTCTTATGATCAGTGTAAATCTCACACCTTGCACCATACAGGTAATGTCTCCATATTTTCAAGGCAAATACCCCTGCTGCTAACTCTATATCATGCGTGGGGTAGCTTACCTCATTGGGCTTTAGTTGTCGTGACGCATAAGCTATCACCTTACCCCTTTGCATCAAAACGCAACCCAATCCTTTTCTTGACGCATCACTATAAACTACAAACCCTTCATTTCCTTCAGGTAGGGTTAGAATGGGTGCTTTCACTAACCGTTGTTTCAATTTCTGAAAACTGCGCTCGCATTCCTTAGACCATACATACCTAACTCCCTTACGAGTCAACTTGGTTAACGGGGCTGACAATTGTGAAAACCCTTCGACAAACCTTCTGTAATAGCCGGCCGACCCTAGAAAGCTTCAAATGTCTGTAATGGTTGTCGGCCTTGGCCATTTCAATACCACCTCAATCTTTTGAGGATCAACTTGAATACCCTTTTCAGATATTATATGTCCGAGAAATCCTATTTGTTTCAGCCAAAACTCACATTTCTTCAGTTTGGCATACAATTTCTCTTTTCTCAACCTTTCTAATACCTTTTGTAGATGATCTTCATGTTCTTTCTCCGTTTTAGAGTAGATCAGGACATCATCGATAAAAACAACCACAAATTGATCCAGATAGTCCCGAAAAGCCCTAATCATCATGTCCATGAATATATCAGGGGCATTAGTAAGTCCGAAAGGCATTACAGAAATTCATAATGTCCATACCTGGTTCGAAATGTCGTTTTATGAGTATCGGTCGGACTTTTTCTTAGCTGATGGTACCCTGACTGTAAGTCAATCTTGGAGAAAGTCGTGGCTCCTTGCAATTGATCGAACAGATCATCGATCCTGGGCAATGGATATTTATTCTTTATTGTGACCTTATTCAGCTCTCGGTAGTCAATACATACCTCAAGCTTCCGTCCTTTGTCCTCACAAATAGTACCGGAGCTCCCCAAGGGGACACACTTAGTCTAATGAAACCTTTGACCAACATCTCCTGTATTTGCACCCTTAGTTCATTCATCTCAGCTGGCGCCATTCTATATGGAGTTTTAGAAATCGGAGCTGTACCCGACATTATATCAATTGTCATATCCATTTCCTGTTGTGGAGGCAATGTGGTTAATATATCTGAAAATTCTTTAACCACAGGTATTTGATTAATTTCTACCTCCATGCCTTTGTCCACATTCATAAACACCAAATAAGCTTGACACTTTTGTCGAATCATTCTGACAGCTTTCATAGATGATATTAGTATACTTGAACTGTCAGGTTGCCTCAATTTTCCAATGGCAATCTCCCTTCCTGGAGTTGCTTCAAACTGCACTTTCTTATTCTTACAATCTATGGTCGCTCCCCATCGACTTAGCCAATCCATACCCAATATCATGTCGAACTCAGTCATAGGCAATATGATCAAATTACCTTCTATAATCAATGATCCTATCCTAATTGGGCAGACTTTGCATACTTGGCTAGTACTTGCTAACCTATAGACTAGAGATTCTACATGTATAACCTGACTGGTTTCCTCGATTGGCAGTGCATGGGTGGTCACTTATTGGCATGCTATGAATGAATGGGTGGCACCAGAATCAAACAAAGCTACTGCCATATTCCTTAGAACATAAACCGTACTTGTGATCACCTTCTCTTCTTGTTCTTGAGATTTTGTCCGGGTCAGGGCATGCACGTGCACCGGGTTCGTAGAAGTTCCCTGCTTACTTGTTGCTCCAGATATCCTAAGCTGAGCAGGTATTCCACGTCCTTGAGACGTCTGCGCCTTATTTGGGCAGTTCATGGCTATGTGACTCACTTGATCACATATATAACACTTAACCACTTTTGCTTCCCCTGGCCTGCACTCCTTGGCGATGTGACTCGTCTGTCCACATTTGTAACACCGATTCAAGCCCTTTAGACACTCGCCTGTATGTTGCTTTTGACATTTCTTACATAATGGCGAGCTTTTCGTCTTTTGAATTCCTTTTCCCTTTCTTACACTGCCTTTTCTAGCTTTCTCTCTCTCAGTTTCCAGTTCCTTAGGACCCATACTAAAAGCCTTTGAACCCAATCTTAGTTCTTGAGTTCTCAAAGCTTCAATTTCCAAAGCCCTTGCTCTCTTAAGGCTTGAAGCGTAATCCTTTATTAGCAGAGGTGCAAGGTTTTCCCGCAGATATGGCCTCAACCCTTGTTGAAATCTCTGTGCCTTATTTTGTGGCACATTAGCGATCCAAGGGACATATCTGACCAGAGCATTGAATTTTGTAGCATACTCAGTGACCGTCATCCTCCCTTGATATAACTTCTCTAATTCTATCACTTTTTGACTCTGCAAACCCACCGGGAGGTATTCTTTATTAAATTCTTCCACAAATGTTTGCCAGGACACTTCTTCGGGTCGTGGCATTGTGATTAACATGGTCTCCCACCATTCATGTGCGTCCTTTGTTAACAAATGGGTGGCACATAGTACTTTCTGACGGTCGTTGTATGGAGATATCCTGAACAATTTCTTAATCTCCGTCAATCATTTCTCTGCTTCAATCGGGTCGGGTTCTCCAAAAAATTTTAGGGGTCGCTGTGCTAGAAAGGCATTTATGGCTCTTCTATCAGCTTCCATTAGCTGATTTTCATTCCATAGTGGTGCCGGTGTGGCAACAGGGTCTGCCATAGGAGCAAGTCCTTCTCTCTCTGCATTTCCCAACTGAGCTTGTTGGGTTCTTTCCCATAATTCTTGTATAATGTCGGCAGTCTGTGCTGCCCAATCCCTAGTGGCCTGTTGCATTGCTTTTTCCACTACTGCAGCCACTCTTTCCTCCATGAGTCTATTCTACCTCGCCTCATTTTCCTCTTCCACATTCTGTTAAGGGCTTTCATCATTCCGCCTTTGTTGGTTCCTTTGATTCTGTGTCACTGGCCTTCCCCTTTTAGGTAGGCTAGATTCTCCAACTTCGTGTTGGCTTGGAACCTCTGTCTCTGCTTCTTTTCCTTTATTTTTCCTCAATCCTACTCTCGTTTCCACCATTGTTTTAATCTGAGTATATAACAAACGCTTTTCATTTTCAATTAGCATGAAATCATTATATACACATTTCATTGATAAGCATCATAAAATCATCACATACGCATTTCAGTTTCATTCAATATTAAATCATTGCATATGCATCTCATCATCACATGGTCACAATCATTTTATTCAATCATAATATATCACATCATTCAACTCATGCTCATTCATTCATATATATCTAAGGCATCGGAAATTTAGTATTTCAACATATTCACAGCATCACATTCATAGTTAATACATACAAAAGTGAGTCACACTTATGTACATATTCAACATAGCATACCCATTTCAGACTTACATACATGTCAGTTCACCACAGCAACCATAGTGTCATCCAACCATAATTATACATACACCATATGATCATCAACCACACTTATATATACATAGCTGCTTAAAGAAAAGCAAAACAAGTAAGTTCATCGTCCTCCTGGACCTCTCCCTCGACGTCTACATCTACGTGGAACTTGTGAGGGTGCCTCTGTGATAGTGCTAGTGTTGGACCATGCCTGAACTTTATCATCACTATCATCATCATCCTCATCCTCGTCATCTTCCACAAACTCCACTATTTCTTCCTCTACTTCCTCCTCTACTTCATCCTCTTCCTCCTCCTCCTCTTCTTCCTCAAAAGGTTCGAGGAATTCCATAGGGTCGTCATCATCATTGACCTCAGCCAATTGAACTATTTCACCTGTGTTCTCCATTATATAGAGCATCACCTCGTCAGGTTTAGGAGCAGCAGGTACTTCGATGACTCCCTCGGCATGATGCCTTTTTATATAGAGGGCCATGTCCACTTCCCGCTGATGGAGTCTATTCCAAGATGCTCTGTAACGAAACTGGACACATCCATCAATGAACCTGTACCATGGGCCTGTGTCGGGGGGTGTAGGTGCTTGAGTCTTGGCCCAAAAGTCCTGTAGGTCTTGTGGGTCTACTCTATCCGTTGGAACATATGGATCCCGGGGAATTCCAAGATAGGTGCCTGGTAGCACTCGTGCCCTAGGTTTATAACTGGAGGGCTCTCCTAGATCTTGTGCATGTTAACTTGAGGAGTCATAGTAATTTTCCTGAGTGTGTATAGGTGAAAACCCTGCGGGAACTGATGGAAATGATGCATTGTCGTACTAAGATCCCCACCATCTATTAATATTTTCTTCTCTTCGCTATTTTCTATCCTCTTCCTCTCTTTCCTTTCGTAACTCCTCCGCACTCATCACCTGCTTACCTCTATCCGCCATCTGTATAGACATAGCAATCAAATTGCATTGCAACAATAATTCATTATCATATGGCATGCATTTCATCATGTTATAAGCATACCTAATCATCACATAAACATATCTATTTCATCACATAATCATGGGCAATCATGTATAATCTCATCATATTCTATCAATTTCCTATTCTTAGAAATTTTCCACGCCTATTTACCAATCCATGCTCTGATACCAAGCTCTGTGGCGCCCCAAACCGAGCGTCACATCCCGAGCCTTACCTCGGGATCGTATTGATTGGTAAACGTGATCAGGATTGTTACCCTGTCACACGACGGTTTTAATGGTGTTTAACCGATATAATAATTCCTCATATTACATCTCAACCCTGTCTAATTTATTCCCAACTCATTCATAACCAAGCCATTTCAAATTCATTTATCACATTTGCATAACCTGATGTTCAAGCAACATTTCATCTTTTGCCTAAGTCAGATGTCACTGCATATATGTATCATAGTCATCAATATAAAACATTCGAATAGATTACATCTATTTAACATAAAACACTTCATATAGTTTACAATCATTCCACATGAGTTCCATAACATGAAAATTCTAAAGTTTTTCCATTGATTCCTTAAGATGACACTTGCTCTTTCGCCATGTCCTGTCCATCACCTATCTTTGGGTTTGAAAAACAAAATCGCGAGTCGAAACTCAATAAGCTAGTTATTTGCATTTTTCAGGCAAATCATTTCAGGCAACATTTCTGCAAATAAATTTATATTGGAAAGAAATTTATACCTTGTCCAAAGGTATATCTTGAAAATATGAAATCTTGTACCCATCACGAGCACCATATGCATAATGCCATTTAAAACATGAACATAGCCATCATAAATCCCTTAGGATGGAAGCTAGCCAGGCGACCATCCGTCACGTTAACTCTCATCGCCGGCCTTGGGCCTGTTTCAAGCGACTTGGCCACACTAAGGGGGGACAATCGGTCCGCTTACACCCTTCAAGTGGACCTAGTACCTTGTGCACATGAACTTTTGCATAAATTCCTCTTTAACATGCTAGCATGATTTTTCAATCAGAACATAAACTCACATCATTTTTCCATAGCATTTATCAAAGAAAAATTTCATAATATTGCATTTGAAGTAAAATATCATTTCAACACTATTTTGCTAAGGGATGGCCATCCTTAAACATATTAGAAACAATTTCCATAGTTTCATCAAACAAGTTAAAGCAAAAATTGCATTTATCTAAACAATTTAGAGAAGCAAAAATCCTTTAGAAAATTTGCTTGCTTACCTGTGTTCTTTAGCTTTTCGTCTCAGCTTTTTCTTTGCCTTTGCCTACATGAGAATGATATGATTTTTCATATATTTATTTTTCCCAGGTTTCATTTAGTTTTTCAACCCATTCTAATCACATATACCATTTATTTGACTTCACAAGTCGTTATGCACATATATAGCACATTTTGCACATTTCATTGGCTAACACATAACATAACGTATATATGTAACCCCACTATTAGGGTATTCATTTCAATCACACAAAATTCATTCAATAACCATCATACATAGGTTCATTAAGCTCACTTTTCCATTTATCCATTTTTTCCAAAATACACACATGGGTGTTTCTTCTACGTACATATCATTGCCTTAGCTTCATAAATCAAGTCCAAAATTTTGGAATTAATTTCATAAAACCTTAAACAGATATAAACACATGGAATTCATCTCATTTTCATGCATTTTTGCACAAAATCATTTTTCTTAAGTCATTCATCACCTATTCACCTTTATCCCTTCACATAAGCCCATTTAGCACATATACATAATGCATTTCATAAAATTTGCTAACTCAGAAATTTAATCCATATTTCAGCGGGTTAATTAACCTTAATTACCACTTAATTTAGGGTATTTTCATGGGATTTAAATTCATTCACCATAGGTTTCCAAAATAGCAAGTTTGAAACCCGTTTTTCACCCGTTTAACGTGTCTTTTGACACATAACCCTATGCAGTCATATAATTCCGAAATTCCAGCAAATAAATCCATTTTTACTAATACATATTTAGGAATTTAACACATATATAACATCCATGCATTGTCATTTCTTAAAACAGCAAGTTACCTCCAAGTTTTGAGTCCCGTTTCACATCGGTTTGTCACTCTTTTATAAAATCTATAAAAATCTGTTTTAGGGCTTCTTTTCCCAAAAATTTTTGGGCATCCATAATACCTTAAATCTAGGGTATTTTATCCTACATAACATGCATAAAACATGCAAACCCATTTTCATTGCATTTTTAGCATAGAAATATAGAAATTAGGTCAAAATCATTACTTTGCATTCCATAACTTCAAAAATTCATCATTTAAGCATAAATCATCATATATTTTACATGAATACATGATTCATAACCTAATCATGTCATCAAACCAAAACAGAAACTTGTCTTGGAGATTTAGGGTTTACCAACTTGGATTTTCCACTTAATACACGTGCATAACTTCACTTTCATCAACTTAAACTTGTAAATTCATACATAAAACCTAATATCCATTCCATATTCATTCAAAAGCATGTTAAATCACCATTTTACAGATCCTTTTGAGCATCCCTTCCATATTCCCATTTTGGAGTTTAAAAACTCAAAATAAACCATTCAAACAGGACATATACTTACTCGGTTTTGAGCCAAATCAAACCCTAGCTCTTGGAGATGGTTTTCCTCCACAAATCCTCCCCTTTTTTTCTTACTTTTCCTTCTTCCTTGGCTGGAAAAATGGACATGAGGGTGCTGGTGGTTGCTTGGGTGAAAAATCAGCTCTTGAAAATGTAACGCCCCGAACCGAGACGTCACTTCCTTACCTCAAGATCCTATCGATTGGTAAATGTGAATCAGGATTGTTGCCCTGATCACGCGGCGGGTTCTTAATTGGAATACATCTAAATTTTTTTTCGTTTATTCATCTGTCATCATTCATACCTTGACATGATAATCATCACACAATGTGACATTTCACTTGTAATAAAATTCATCATTTCATTCATAGCATCTTTACATGCTTGTCATTACACACTCAATCATTATACATATCATACTTGCATACATTCAGTCATTAATTCACATGGAACTTAGAATTCTAACTAAGTTCATATACACATAAACATGGAACTTAGAATTCTAACTAAGTTCATATACACATAAACATGGAACTTAGAATTCTAACTAAGTTCATATACACAATTAGCTTACCTTAGCATATTCATGCTTTTCCATTCCTCATAGCCTTCAAGGCTATAATCACGTATTTTCCTCCACGTCTTAGGTTCACAACCTTCTGAGTTTCCTCCGTACCTGTCTAAGGGTTGGGAAAATAAAACATAAGTGACAACTCAATAAGCAAGTATTTTATCTTTTAGGGCAAGGCTTTCTTGAAAAACCTTTTTCCTAAACATCAGGAATACCTTTTTTTTCCTGAGGACATATATATGTCCTGAAATATCATCATGAAATCTTTTTCATTAAGCATTCATTCATAAAACCAGTTACAAGCCACGTGTAGGCTTGTTAAGGCAAAACATACACGTTTTACCTTCTCTGATAGAATCCCTTTAATTCTTATATGAACATTTTCAATGTCAGTGAACGTTTTATGTCCAAAATATTTTTCTTATAAATCCTTAGGCAAAGGAGACATCTCATGTCTCAAAACATCATTAACATAAACCATCATAAAATTCTTTAGCCAAGAGACATTTTATATCTCAAAACATCATTAACATAAGCCATCATAAAATCCTTTAGCCAAGAGACATTTTATGTCTTAAAACATTTTTCACATAGCTTCATTTAGCAATGGAAATTCATATGTCCTAAAACATCAATCGCATAAGCCTTTCTCGGCAAAGGACATTTTTATGTCTAAAAACATTTTTCATTATAAAATCCAACATATTAACAGGGGATGTTTTACGTCCATAAACCCTTATCATTTAGGTTCTTTAGAAATGGACATTCTTATGTCAAATCCAAGTTTCACAAAAATCTTTTTCATAATCCCTGTCTTGGGGCTTGTTTATAGCAAACAAGGCAAACAAAATACGTAAATCATTTTCATAAATGCATTTGCATAAACACATTTCTTTTAATTCCTGTTATTTACACTTTTGTGTAAAACACCCTTTCTTTTAGAGTAACTTATGCATATTAGCTCATAAGAATCCAATTTAGGATAACTTGTTGTATAAATGCTTTTATAACCCAATCTTTGGGTTTTTGAAAAGCCAAGCGTATGCAAATGCATTTTTCCCCATCCAGTAGTGACACTTACCAAGTGATCATGCTACCTTTTGGAAGAGAATCCTTAACAACACGCTAGCCCAGCGGCTGTTTATATATTCTACTCCCATCTCAGGGAGGGCGCCGCTGGCACTCCTGCCATCCCTTAGTGACTTGGCCTTATGTAGAGTGGGCCCCGGTCATCCCAACCGTGCTCTACAACTTGCCTATTACTTGTACTGGTGCACCATACGTTATTATGACGGACCGTAATCCGTTTGGTTTGAAGAACCACAAACCGCAGCCCCATGTCCTTTTAAACCGGGATCACAGACAGAAGCCTGCATCCATATGCACAAAAATCTTAGACCGAAGTCTATATTTAAGAATAATTTTTAAAAATACATCACAGACCGCAGTCCGTGTCAACTTGTAAGCGAGCGCGCCCACTTTAACAAGTTGTTATTTGAAATCCAGTTTTAGGATAACCTTCCTTAAATTCCTTTAGAAACATTTTGAGTAAAATATTTTGATAAACATTTGAAATGTTTGAGAAACAATACATCTTAAAACTCTTTTAATAAAAGAATTTTAAAACTTTTGGATTTCCATTAATAAATCATATTTTTCTCTAGTATTTTCTTGGTTTCCATTTCAGGACCTTTTGTTTACAAAAGTTATGCAATTATGCCATCCCCTTGTCCATTGCCTAAAAATTTAATAATTGTCCACATATCTATTATTTTTACGTATAGGAAAATTGCACAGTCTTTTGTATGCCATTAAGCAACCTGAAATCAAACCATTTTATGAAATCAATCATAGGAGGTTGGTCATCCTTAAATCCCTTTCAATACATCCGTAGAAACATTTTTCCAACATTTTCAACATAGATTTCCTTGTCTAAAGGAAATCAATACTTTTCGAATATCATTTCCAAACATATGGACCATGTCCAAATCATCATTTACTATTTAATTATCTTTACCTAGCAAACAAATCTTTTCATAATCATCATTGTTTATTACAAGTTACTGTAGAAATAACTCAAAACTTATTTACAAATAATATTTTGTGAAAAAGGGTAAAATTCCCTTTTTCTTATAAAATGCTGTTAAAACAATATCATATAGAACTTGCTTGCTTAAAAGCAAATTCTTAAAACCATCGGTATCTAACATGAAATCCTTAGAAAACATTAGCATGGAGAACTTGCTTACTCATAAGCAAAATTCTCAGTTCCATTAACTTGAAACATTCCCATCCTTGGCAACACTTAGGATAAATTATTTATCTTAAGAAGTGTCGCTTACTTCCCATGAAGCAAACCTTAAGACTTTTCATTAAAGTCATCATTTTTCCAAAACTCATGGCTTTGCATTAAAGCCGTCGTATTCAAAACTTGTGCTTTCCCATTCAATAAAACATAAACATTTCAATCATATCAATCCCATAGAAAGAAAATGGAATTTTAGAAAGTTCGCTTGCTTACCTGAGATCGCTATAATTCCTTTTTTCCTTTGATTCTTTTCCTCGCCTATAAGCATAAAAATGACATTGCATTTATACATATAATCTCATATGCTTGCACATAATTTAGTTTTCCAACCCATATATTTTCATTGACTATGTGACCCACTTGTTTTACAAGTCGGAGGTTTATACATAACAAAGCAACTTGTGCATCATATTATCTATTCTTTTCATTCTTAGTATCCTTACTTACGATAGTTTTCAAGCATATCATGATGATCTTTCATTTATCTCAATGAAGTTTCATTATCCTTCATTTATCATTTACTTATCCATTTTTCACATTTCTTTCATTAGTGCTTACTTTAACCACATGTTTAAGAGTTTGAGCTTCATATATCAATTCCAAATTTTGAGATTAACAAATATTATCAAAACAGCACCTTGTTTACACGTTTCAACATATTTCCATCCATTTTGCATTTTAGCAAGTCACATTAATTCATTACCCCTTTCCATCATTCATATCCTGCACTTAAACTCTCTTGAAGACATATATAATATGTGTTATGGAAAATTTTCCTAAACAGAAATATATTCACAAAATATATCATATTTTCAAGCATTTTTGCATAAAACCAAATTTCACAAGTCATTCATCACCCTTGCATATCTATTCCTTCTCATATGCTCATTTGGCAACATATACATAATGGATTTCATAAAATTTTCTAAGGCAGAGGTTTAATCCATATTTCAGCGAGTTAATTACCCTTAATTATCACTGCATTTAGGGTATTTTTATGGGGTTTAAATCCACTTTCCATAGGTTTCCAAAACAGCTAGTTTGGAACCCATTTTTCACCCGTTTAACGTGTCTTTTGACACATAACCTTAAGCAGTTATATTATTCCGAAATTTCAGCATGCAATCGCACTTTTATTAATAAATATTTAACGATTTAACACATATATAAATTTTTATTATTTCTACATAGGTTTCATATTTCTTTTTGATTTTTTTCTCAAACTATCTACATATGCTGAAATCAGGCGTACTGAAATCTCAAAATCTTGAATTAATATCAAATAAAGTAGTTTTGATCTGAAATTTCTTTAGTATATTAATAACTAAATTAATAACTAAAATAAATATTTTCATCATAAAACATTAATCATTTATATTTATTTTGGTATTTTTACCTTTCTGGATAGCAGCATCCATTTTCAGTCAGCCTTAATCACGTAAATTATTGGGTATATTTATACCCATCAAAACCTAATTTTTAATTTTTTTATGTCATCATAAATATTTCATATATATCATATAAACGTTTCAGACCAAAATTATTAGTATAAAAATTATTAAAAATCATTTTCTACAGATGATCCGGTCACCCGTTTTACCCTGTTTGGGTTAATCTTCTCGGATTTTTAATTTGCAAAGTACATATATTTTTAAGCTGAAAATTGGATCGTTACTTAATCACCCCATAATTATTCTTTCCAAAAATTTTAATGCTAAATTAATTCATTTACTGTTCCGTCCATAATTTAATATATAACATCATATATCATTCAAAACTTCACTTTTCATCATCTAGATCATGGAATTTCATACATTCAAGCTAATACCCATTCCATATTCATTCCAAAAGCATGTTGAATCATCACTTTAAAGAAGGTTTAAACATCCATTTCATTTTTGAATTTTGGAGTTCAAGAACTCAAGATAAACCAATCAAAATAACACATCTACTTACTTGGATTGATGCTCTCCAAACCCTAATCACTTGGAAGAGTTTTCCTCCACAAATTCCCTTCTTTTTTTCTTGCTCTTCTTCTTCTTTTCCCTTGATTTTCCTCTTCTTGGCACGTTCAAGGGGCTGTCTAGGGCTGGACGTGAGGGCTGCTCTTGGGGAGATGGAATTTCCAACCATCAACCATGTGAATGTGCACTCCTTATGGGATAGATTTTCTCCAGCTGTGGGCCCCACTTTTGCTGGGTTTTCCTCAGAAATTTAATGTATGTCTATCACCCTTATGTGCTGGTGAACTCACAGCCATATAAATTATTTTTTTCATATTTTCTTAATTGCAAAAATCTGCATGCATCAAGACCGTCCAAACTGCCCATAGATTACGTCCATTTCTGCTTTCATTTATCCAGATTTTTTCATTTTTTGATAATCCCCATTTAAGGGTAAATCATACACCTAATTATCCTTTAATTCATGCATTAATTTGGCATTAATAATTTTAGCAAAATGGCAGCAATCAGCCCATCATTTGGACGTCATTTGCATGAGACAAAGCTGTCCACTTTTGCATTTTTCAATGGGCAGCTGATAATCACGAATTTTCAGGGATTTTTCCACATGATTAATGGCCCATTACTTACCCTAGGTGTTTAGGTATTTTAGATACATATTTGGGATTTTTTAAAAATCCAAAAACCATACTTTATCACCCATGGGCATCCCTTGTGTTGACACACATACATGTCAATTGAAGCTACTCCCTTAGCCATTTAAAACCCTGCATTTAAGCTACTGATTTTCCATGGATTTTAGCATTTTTGTTAATTCATAAAATCCACTTGGAATTGCTTCCCTTTGACACCTCTTATATTCCATTAAATAATGCATTTAACCCATGTACTCTAGTTATGAATTTTCTAGTATTTTCCAACATAATTCCACAATTTCCATTTTAATCTCCATTAATTAAATTATGGAAATTAAACTAAAAATTCATGCCACATTAGTATGTTTTAATCATCATTATGCCCCTTTAGTCACCTTGACTCATATCGGGCTTCGGCGATTAAATTTGTAATCACCCTTCTTAATTAAACCCGAATTGCAACATATCATAAAATCGTAAAATCATCCAAAAATTCTATTTAATCATATATAAGTCACATGTACATGTTCAATGCACACATTGAATCTTACTTAGTTTGGGGTTTCATAGAAAATTTCCAAATCCCTTCTCCATTCAACGTGCATGAGTTTATACATATGTTGGATTTTTTTCCAACTGTGGGCCCTACTTCTTGGTGCATTTCCACACACATAAATGCTCCCTTATCTACCTTATGTGCTGGTCGAATTACAGCCTAGTAAAATGGGGTTTTAACATTTTACAAAAATCACGAAATCTGCTCAAATCCCTAACCGTCCAAGTGTCCAGCCTTGCACGTCCATTGCTGCCCATTTTTGCATCCACTTTTTCATTTTTTTAAAATCTCATTTTGAGGGTAAATTATACACCTAATTACCTCTTAATTAATCCATTAATTTATCATGAAAAATTTCAACAAAAATGGCAGCAACAACAACACATTTCTGCACATTAAAATGGCCATATGTTGTCCACTTTTTCCATCTCCAATGCATCTGCATCTCATGATTGTGTTGCTGAAAATTTTGCATGTGTTAAAACATATTTTAGTGTCCCTACATGTCAGAAACATTTGTGGCATATTTAACCAATTAAAAAAATAAAAAATATACATCAAGGTAGCCCCTTGGACGTCCCATGTTGCCACACCACCTATGCTAGGTGGTTTGCCTTATAGCTCCATCATCATATGCATTTAATAGCTGGATAATTCTCATATTTTTGCATTTCAAATAATTACACAAAATACCCTAGAAATGGCCTGCAATTGCCACCTCAAATCCCATTCACATCATGCAATTATGCTTGGTACTCTAGCGTTAAATGCAATGTACTCATGTGGAGCATTAGTCAACCATGCTCACCTTTTTCAATGCAGGTATTTTCCCAAAATTTAATGCTTAATCCAAGCCATCCAAAACAACCATCTCATAAATTCATTCAACCATTTCAAATTTCATCTCAATCCGATTTTCCTAGCTCCCGTTATAGCCGTTTAAATTTAACGGTTGAAATTAGAATATAATCAATAAATCATAAATATCATTTTATCAAGAATTTTCATAACCCATTAATTCCAAAATACCTAGTCCAATATCATTAATTTTCATTTCAAATTTCACTTGAATCCGCCTTATAGGCGTTGAGTTATGAATTATTCAATGTTTTTCCATTAAACTTGTCAATTATCATATAAATTCCCATAATTCATATTGAATAATGGAAAATGATTTTTCATGATATATTTGCATATTTAAATCAACATCAATATGCTCTAATTCTATTATCTCATTTTAGCTCAAAATGATTAATCACATCATTATCGCTTATCCATAACCCTAATTACAATAATTAGCAAAAATCATATAATACCTTCATGATTCAATAATTCACAAATAATATCATATACATGATTAATGCATACATATGGGTTCTACCTGGTTAGGGTTTCACAATAGGCTATAGTACTGACAACTCTATCAAATTTGAGTTGTCATGACTCATTTTGTATCTATTTTCAATACAAGTTTAAGAGAATCATGTGAATTTGCATAGATTTTCGATAATTGGAAATTAATAGTATATTATGTAGGCATTTTATACTAATTTTATGGAGAATTATTTGAGTTCAATATGAAATTTGGTTTAAAATGTGATTTTTTGCATCAATTGGGTGTTGAACATGAATTTCAAAATATTTAATAACTTTCATAATCTTTTAGCTTGAAATTTCATTCACCCTATTCTATTCTTTTGTCTAAGGGAATTCGGATAGGAAGAAATAGGGAACACTTAAGAGCTCGATGGATGGAAGAAAAGAAAAACCAAAGCAAGCAAGGGTGTCGGCGCCTAGGCGCCACCCTACAGGCCCATGCAAGAATCTCCAACACCACATTTCAATCTGCTTCCAGAGAGTTGGCGCCTAGGCGCCACTTCACCAATATGCTGAAAAGTCTGAAAGGGTTTTGGGGATCACAAGGTAGAATTGCTTCTAGGGAGTTGGCGCCTAGGCGCCATGGCATGGTCATATAGGTGTTCTAGGAGGATTTTTCAAGCCACAAATCATCTGGAGAGTTGGTGCCTAGGCGCCAAACAGGGGCACCCCGGCGCCATTTCCCCACCTTCAAGCAAGTTACAAACACACTCAATCAGCAGGTTTCCAGCAAGTTGGCGCCTAGGCGCTGAACAGGTGGTGTCCCGACGCCAATACGCAGAACTACGTACGATTGTAAATGGCTGGCTTGTTTCAAGGGGTGTATAAATACCCTACTAGGGTTCCGAAGGAGGGGGATTGGAGGCCGTTTTTTTTAGAGAGAGAAAGAGATAGAGAGAAGTGGAGAGTATAGGCGAGAGGAGAACCGGCGAGTTGCGTGGGGCGACCGGAACATCATCGGAGCTCCAAACCAATAATATTTTCTTTTCTTTGCTTTTATTGTCTTGTTTAAGATTGGATGTTATGTTAATTCTCTGTTGGACTTGAACATGCTGGGCTAAACCATTAATCTAGGGTTTAGGATGTAGCATGCGTACAATGTAGCGTGGTGTGGATGTTAATTTATTTATGATGGATATTGTTGTTAATTTAATATCTTGTGATTTTAATGCTTGCTTTGTACATTAGCTCGTACTTTAGCGTAACTCCATATATTAGGTAATGGAACCGAGAGGTGGAAACCTAATATACGATAATCGAGATATAAAACTTGGAAATTTAAGACCATGAGAATAGACATGATGACCTTGAGGAATTCTATGAACAAACCGCAGAACTTAATGGATTCTAATTTACTTAATCCCATGAGAATAGGTGGCTAAGAAGATTAGAGTACGCCTTGTATGTTTCGAGAGAAGGTGCAAGGATAAATTAGGGATTGTTCTCCTTTAACAAACAATATCCAGATTAAATAATTATACCACTACCCATTACAAAAGACTCATGTGAAATTCTAGACCCTAGAGATACTTACACTCTCGTTTTCTCAAATCATTCTAATTTCTATTTTATTTTCTCTTTCCAATTTCCTATGTCTTTTACATTTAATTTACTACATCCTCTTTCAACTTTTCTGATCCATTTAATCCGACGAGAAAGTGTTTAAAAGCAGAATTTTTAGTCCCGATTCCCTGTGGATTGATATTTTATATACTACAATTTATGACCCGTGCACTTGTGGTGAGATTGCGAACAAGTAATTTAGATACTTTCTTTGTTCTTTTCTTTTCTTTCTTTATTCTTTTTCTTTTATTGTATTTTCTTCTTTTCTCTGAATTAGCTAGTGAATCTTTGTATGCACCCACATACACGAAGTTTTGCAAAACAACTAGCTGAAAAATTCCTTGTTGCTGACCCTGAAATTGAACATTCTTTTAGGAGAAGAATTCGTGAGTATAAACAGCAACAAAATCCTGAAGACACCATGGTGGAATACAACAATCCAAACCCACCACATCAAGAGCAGGAGGAAGGCCAGGCCGAGAACAACGCTCTTCTAAGAAGGGTAACTCTTAGTGGTCGGAACCACCCGAACCCTCGTGGATTCCGATCATGCATAGTTGAACCAGAGATCGATAGAAGAAATTTTGAACTAAATCTCAGTCTCATCCAGATAGTTCGACAGGATCAATTTGCAGGACTACCCTCTAAAAACCCACCGTTCACATCACTAAGTTCTTGCAGTTGTGTAACACGATCAGGGTGCAAAATATTTCACGTGAGGTAATCCGTCTGCAACTTTTCCCATTTTCTCTTCGTGACAGGGCAAGCGAGTGGTTTTATTCTATGCCGCCCGACACTTTCAACACATGAGATGAGCTTTCTACAGCAATATTGGTAAAATTCTTTCCACTCAATAAAACTAGGAAAATCAGAGATGAGATCAATCAGTTCATCCAAAAAGATGGCAAAACCCTATATGATGCATGGGAGAGGATGAAAGATCTGCAGCGCAAGTGCCCTCATCATGGCATCTCACAAGGTGATATCATTGAAAACTTTTTCAACGGACTCGATCGACCTAGCCGAAGCGCCGTCAATTCAGCCGCTGGTGGCCGATTCATGTGACTCACTGACGAGGAGGCTCTTGAACTCCTCGATGACTTAGCTCTTTATGATTTTCAATACGGCGATGTCCAAGGAACCTCTCGGCAAGGTAATGTATACGATATCGAATCTATACATGCTATACATTATAAACTTGATAAAATTTTGCAGCAAAAGAAGCAGGAATCCACAGACCGGAATGCATCTTCTTCTGGACACATTTCATGTGAAATATGTGGAGCTTCACACTACACAACTGAGTGTAGTTTTTCCATTAAAGACACCACAAGCGAGCAAGCCAATGCAATCAACAACCAATATGATACTCGCACTCATAGTAACCCGTACTCAAACACTTACAACCCTGAATGGAGAAACCATCCAAATTTCTCTTGGGCAAACTAGTCAAACACCCAAAATTATGCTCAAAATAATAAGCCACCTGGTTTCCATAGAAAACCACTGAACCATCCTTCATATCAAACCCAACAAACCTTACCTGCACCACCTCAAGCCCAACCCACTGAGTCCATGCTCAAAAATATCATTCTAATGCTCAAGAAAAATGATGAAAGAATGGATCAAATGCAAACCTACATCAAGTTGCTTGAAAATCAAATTACTCAGAATGCCACCTCCTCATCCCAAAGAAACCAGCGCAAACTCCCTAGCCAACCTGAAGTAAACCCTAGGCAGCAGGTGCAGACAGTTACCTTGCGGAGTGGAAAGCAACTAGATCCACCTTAAATGGTCATAGAAAAGGATGCCATGCAGAAAAAGAAGCAAGAAGAGGAGCCACAACCAGAACCAGTGGTGGAGAAGCCATATGTACCACCACCTCCTTACCAGCCTCCTCTCCCCTTCCCACAAAGGCAACGACAGGCTATGCTCCAAAAGCAGTTCGAGAAGTTTGTTTCTACTCTCAAGAACCTGTCAATCAACATGCCTTTCATTGACATGCTTTCCCAAATGCCAGCTTATGCAAAATTTCTCAAGGACATCCTATCCAACAAAAGAAAACTCGAGGAGTACGGAACCATTGCACTCATTGAGGAGTGCAGCACTATTTTGCAGAACAAGTTACCTGAGAAGCTAAAGGACCCTGGAAGCTTCTCCATTCCATGTGCTATTGGGAATGTACAAATCAGCAAAGCACTATGTGATCTTGGAGCTAGTGTAAATCTGATCCCACTCTCCAACTGTAAAAGTTGAACATGGGTGATCCAAAACCAACATCTATGTCTCTCTAACTGGCTGACCGTTCAATCAAATTTCCAGTTGGCATTCTTGAAGACGTTCCCTTGAAAGTCGGCAAATTGTTCATTCCAGTCGACTTTGTAGTCCTCGACATGGAGGAGGATCGCCAAATCCCAATCATTCTCGGACGACCTTTCTTAGCCACTGCTGGAGCCATCATAGACGTCAAGAATGGTCGACTCTCACTGACAGTTGGAGATGAAAAGGTCGAATTTAATCTTTCTGAGCCAACAAAGCACCTATCAACCGATAACTCTTGCCTGCGGGTCGACATCATCAACCCTTTGCCGATCGAAGAAAAAGATGACCCAATAAAGGTATGTATCATTCAGAGTGCAACTGTTGAAAATGATAATCCTGAACTGTCTGCTTATGCAGCTCTCTTGGATGGAAGCCCTTATATCTCACCTGCTGCCAACTCATCTCTTGGGAAGTTGGACATAGACCTCAATTCTTTTCCCTCGACAAAAACAAAGGAAGAAACACCAAAGGTAGAACTCAAACCTCTTCCTAAAAATCTCAGGTATGCATATCTTGGTCCAAATGATACTTATCCAGTCATAATCAATGCAAATCTTTTCGAATCCAATCTGATGAACTATTATCTGAACTAAGAAAACATAGCAAGGCAATTGGATGCTCCATTAATGACCTACCTGGTATTAGTCCTTCTCTATGCATGCATAGAATTCTAATGGAGGGAGATTGTAAGACAAGCATTGAACCTCAAAGATGTCTGAATCCAAATATGAAAGAAGTGGTGAAAAAGGAAATTTTAAAACTTCTTGATGCTGGAATCATTTACCCTATTTCTGATAGCAGTTGGGTAAGCTCAGTACATGTGGTACCCAAGAAAGGCGGTATGACTGTCGTGAAAAATGATAGAAATGAACTTGTACCCACAAGGATAGTCATAAGTTGGCGAATGTGCATAGATTATCGAAAATTAAATGTTGTCACCCGAAAGGATCATTTTCCTTTGCCTTTCATTGATCAAATGCTTGAACCACTAGCCAACCACTCTTACTTTTGCCACTTGGATGGTTACTGCGGCTATTTTCAGGTTCCTATTCACCCACAGGATCAAGAGAAAACCACCTTCACCTGTCCATATGGCACCTTTGCATATAAACGCATGCCTTTTGGTCTTTGTAATGCACCTGCCACTTTTCAAAGATGCATGATGGCAATATTTTCTGATTTCATTGAAAATATAATGGAAGTATTTATAGATGATTTTTTTGTTTATGGCTCTACATTTGAATCATGCTTATCTAACCTATCTAAGGTTTTACAAAAGTGAGAAGAAACCAACTTGGTTTTGAACTGGGAGAAGTGTCATTTCATGGTACAAGAAGGAATTGTATTAGGACATTTAGTTTCAAGCAGAGGTATTGAGGTTGACCAGGTGAAAATAGAGGTCATTGAAAAATTACCACCACCTAATTCGGTCAAAGGAATTCGGAGTTTTCTGGGACATGCCGGCTTCTATCGACGTTTAATCAAAGATTTTTCTAAGATTGCTAAGCCACTGACTAACCTGCTAAACCAAGATGTAAAATTTGATTTTTTTGACGACTGTCAAAAGTCATTTTGCAGGTTAAAAGAAGCTTTGACCACTGCCCTAATTATACAGCCACATAACTGGAGCTTACCCTTTGAGACCATGTGCGATGCAAGCGACCATGCGATTGGGGCAGTTTTGGGTCAACGAAAGGATAACAAGCCAACAGTGATCTACTATGCAAGTAGAACCCTGGATGATGCTCAAGTCAACTATGCAACCACTGAAAAAGAATTGCTTGCTGTTGTATTCGCTATTGATAAATTTCGTTCTTATCTTGTAGGGTCAAAGGTGATTATTTACACGGACCACGCAGCCATTTGTTATCTAATTGCCAAGAAAGATGCCAAACCGAGGTTGATATGTTGGATCTTGCTGTTACAAGAATTTGACCTTGAAATTCGAGACAAGAAAGGCACAGAGAATGTGGTAGCTGATCATCTGTCTAGACTACCAGCAAATGAGGAGGTTAATTTATCTAAAGATGAGCAAATTAATGAGGATTTCCCCAACAAGCGACTGTTTGCACTCAAGGAAACACTAATGCCCTGGTATGGAGACATTGTTAATTATTTAGTCTGTCAAGAAATTCCATCCAATTTCAGCTATCAACAAAAAAAGAGATTCATGGTGGGCGTGAAATACTACATCTGGGAGGACCCATACCTTTACAAGAGATGCGGCGACGGTCTAATTCGCCGATATATACCGAACGAGGAAATCCAAAGCATTCTTTATCACTGTCATTCTTCACAGTATGGAGGACACATGGGTCCCACCAAAACTGCAGCAAAAGTCCTACAATCAGGTTTCTTCTGGCCCACTTTGTTCAAAGATGATCGGTCTTTTACACTAACTTGTGACAGGTGCCAAAGAACAGGAACCATCTCAAGGCGAAATGAGATGCCACTCACAAACATTCTCGAAGTCGAGCCATTCGATGTCTAGGGTATGGATTTCATGGGACCTTTTCCATCATCATTCAACAACCAGTACATACTTCTTGCGGTTGATTACGTAACTAGATGGGTGGAGGCGATTGCTTCGCCAACAAAGGACTCACGGGTGGTCACCAAATTCTTAAAATGCAACATTTTTACCAGATTTGGTGTACCACGAGCAATCATAAGTGACGGAGGAAGTCATTTCTGTAACAAGCAATTGGAGCAACTACTCAATGGGGTCACACATAAGATCGAAGCCCCATACCACCCACAAATAAGTGGCCAGGCTGAAATCTCGAACCACGAGAATAAACACATTCTTGAGAAGTCAGTATCCCAATCATGGCGAGATTGGTCAAGGCAACTCGATGATGCTCTTTGGGCATACCACACTGCATTCAAAACTCCGATCAAGACTGTTGGTCCCGAGTTGATGGCAAAACCCAAGAGGGGAGGGGTGAATTGGGTATTTAAAAATTATATCTTAAACAGAAGCTTATCCCCGGATTAATCCAGTCCCCTTAATGGAGAAATGAAATGGAAAGCAATATAAATAGCAGAAGTATAAATCAAGCACACAGGATTTTTATAGTGGTTCGGGCAACCTCCCTACTCCACTCTTCCAAGCTCACACTCCTTGTGACTTGGGTTCCACTATTGCATTCCACGAATACAATTAGAGCCTCTTGCTCTCTTCTAGATTCAAAGCTCTAGGGGGCATCAACAACTAGAGCCACTTGCTCTCTTCTAGATTCTAGCTCTAGGGGGCATCAACAACTAGCACAAGTAGGTGATGAGTCACACTCCAATCACACACTACTTTGCTATCGCTTGATCTTAGCTACCCAAGCTAAATGAAGTTCAATACAAATAAATAATCAATGAAAGTAAACTACACTTTACAGGTGTGTAGAAACGATTTAGCGCAGGGAAGAACTTGTAGATGATGGCTTTGAAGTTTCTGAATGTAGCTCTTGCAACTTGAAGCACAATTCTTCCTCTCTTGATTGGCTTGATCACTTTAATGCTCTTGTAGATAGGAGTTATGCTCACTTAATGTTTTCCAACTACTTCCCTCGTCCACCATGAATGCTATTTATAATTTTGGAGGGAATCCGAACGTTAGAAGGTAGGTGGCGCGCATTTAATGCGCCAACGTTCGAATTAATTCCGACCGTTGCGACCCAAGTCGCAGGTGGAGTCGACTTCGGATGCGACTTCGCCCAAGTCGCAGATGGAGTCGACTTCGGGTGCGACTTCGCTTCTCCGTCGTAACTTCAAGTTCCAGTCAGGGTCGACTTGGGTTCACGACTTGACCCAAGTCGCAGGTGGAGTCGACTTCGTGTGCGACTTCACCTCGTCAGTTGATTTTCTGAACTTGAATAATTTCGAGATGCTTTGTTACTTCATGCCTTTGCTTCTTTTGTATTTTTCATGTCTTGAATCATTGAGTCTTGCTTTCATTAGCTCCATGATCTCCAAACCTTTGACTTGATAGACTTGATTTGATCTTGAACACCTTGAAACTTTTTGTCTTGGACTTGAGAGGCTTTGAGTTGATTTTTGAAATCATTTAATCTTGAAACTGCATCTTTGATCTTTGAAAGAAGCTTGAATCAGTATCTTTGAATCTCCAAAACCTCAAGTCGCACTTCGGGGTCGACTTCGTTCGCGACTTCACCCAAGTCGCAACTGGAGTCGACTTCACTTGCGACTTCGATATTCTGCTGCTCCGAAATTCAACTCTGGAAGGATTTGCTCGACTGAAGTCGATGGTGAGGTCGACTTCGTTTGCGACTTGGCTACCCAAGTCGCAGGTGGAGTCGACTTGGCCTGCGACTTCACCTTCCCTTCTTCCGTTTTCAACTCTGGACAGTTCTGCATGTTTGAAGTCGATCTTGGAGTCGACTTGGGGATCGACTTGGCCTTCCTAACTTGATTTTCTTCAAATGGTTATTCCTTAAACATTTTCACAAACTTGTTAGTAGCCAAGACTTTCTCAAATTGATTTGTTAATCATCAAAACATAGATTTAGCTAGTTTTCCTCATGTTTCCAACAATCTCCCCCTTTTTGATGATTGACAAAACCGATTTGAGTGGATACCTTTCATTTAAATAAATATGCTCATATTCATAATGCAAACATTCAAAGTATTCATTTAAGCATATACATATCCTACTCTTCTCTCCTTAAATCTCTCTCCCCTTTAATCATAAAGACTTATACTCAAATAACTTATACTCAAATCCTCTTCTTCTCCCCATTCTTAAATCTCTCTCCCCCTTTTTGTCAATATATCAAAAAGATTAGAGGGTAAAGAAACAAGTGGGTTTGCTCCCCCTAAATGGGTGCTCCCCCTCAATTTATGCTTTAAGTGAGTTCAAGCATTCCCATGTCATTTCTAATTTTATAAAATGCTTCTTTTGCTAGGGGCTTAGTGAATATATCTGCAACTTGATCCTCTGTTCTTACATATACCAAACATATGTCATGATTTTCTACATGTTCTCTAATGAAATGATGTCTAAGGTCTATATGTTTGGTCCTAGAATGCAAGACTGGATTCTTGGTTAGACATATGGCACTGGTATTGTCACATTTGATAGGTATATCTTTAAAATCCATGCCACAGTCCCTAAGTTGCTGTTTCATCCAAAGTAATTGAGCACAACAGCTCCCGGCGGCAATATATTCGGCTTCCGCCGTAGATAGAGCAACACTAGTTTGTTTTCTTGAAAACCATGAAACCAACATGCTTCCAAGAAACTGACATGTTCCACTAGTGCTTTTTCTATCTACTTTGTAACCAGCAAAATCCGCATCCGAGTAGCCGATTAGATCAAAATTTGAGCCCTTTGGATACCATAGTCCTAAATTGGTAGTGTCTACTAGATATCTAAAAATTCTTTTCACAGCTACCAAGTGTGATTCTTTTGGGCATGATTGAAATCTAGAGCACATACACACACTAAACAAAATATCTGGCCTAGAAGCAGTTAGATACAATAAGGAACCTATCATGCTTCTATACAATTTTAAATCAACTACTTTGCCCTTCTCATCTTTGTCAAGTTTGATTGTAGAGCTCATGGGCGTGTTTGCTCCTTTGCTATTCTCCATGCCAAACTTCTTTAGCATTTCCTTGATATACTTGGACTGGTTAATGAAAATTCCTTCATTTAATTGCTTGATTTGCAGTCCAAGGAAGAAGTTTAGCTCTCCCATCATGCTCATCTCAAACTCTTTCTGCATAAGCTCAGAAAGTTCTTGACAAAGAGTTTCATTAGTAGCACCAAAAATGATATCATCAACATAAATTTGAATGATCAATATGTCCTTTTCTTTATACTTGATAAACAAAGTGGTGTCTACCTTTCCTTTTTGAAAATTGTGATCAATCAGAAATTTGCTTAGTCTATCATACCAAGCTCTTGGAGCTTGTTTTAATCCATATAATGCTTTGGTTAGCTTGTATACAAATTTAGATTGATCTTTTTCCTCAAATCCAGGTGGTTGCTCAACATACACCTCTTCATTTATATAACCATTCAAAAATGCACTTTTGACATCCATTTGAAACAATTTAAAGTTCATGTGAGATGCAAAAGCTAGTAAGATGCGAATTGCCTCTAATCTAGCAACCGGGGCATAGGATTCTTCAAAATCTATTCCTTCTTCTTGTGAGTATCCTTTTGCCACAAGTCTAGCTTTGTTCCTCACTACAAGTCCACTTTCATCTAATTTGTTCCTAAAGACCCACTTGCTGCCAATAACAATACAGTCATTTGGTCTAGGAACAAGGTGCCAAACTTGATTTCTTTCAAATTGATTTAGCTCTTCTTGCATTGCTATAATCCAGTTTTCATCATCAAGAGCTTGATCAATATTAGAAGGTTCAATTTTGGATACAAAGGCATATTGTCCACAAACATTTTGCTTTGACCTTCTAGTTTTTACACCTTCATACACATTCCCTATAATTTGTTCAATTGGATGTGCATGTTTGAATTTTAAATCAGATGGAGGTTTATAGGAGTCATTACCTTCACTTACCCTTTCCTCCAAGAATTCCTCTTGCTTTTCCATATGCAATTTTTCAAGATTGCTTGCTATGTCATCTGCATCACTTGAATCATCCTTTCTTTTAAAGCATGGGTTAGTTTCATCAAAAACAACATGTATGGATTCTTCTACAACTTGGTTTCGTTTATTGAAAACTCTATATGCTTTGCTATTTGATGAATAACCAAGGAATATTGCTTCATCACTTTTAGCATCAAGTTTTCCCAAGTTGGTTTTTCCATTGTTCAGAACATAACATGTGCATCCAAAAGTATGAAAATAAGATATGTTTGGTTTCTTTCCTTTCCATAGCTCATATGGGGTCTTTTTCAAGATTGCTCTAATGGTAACCCGATTCAATACATGACAAGCTGTACTTACAGCTTCACCCCAAAACTTTTTAGATAATTTGCTCTCATTTAGCATAGTTCTAGCCATCTCTTGTATAGTTCTATTTTTCCTCTCCACTACTCCATTTTGTTGTGGAGTCCTTGGTGCAGAAAATGTGTGATGAATTCCTTTTTCATTACATAATTCTATGAATCGTTTGTTCTCAAATTCACCACCAGGGTCACTTCTTATAGTCATAATAGTACTTTGTTTTTCATTTTCCACCAAGTTTACAAACGTTGCAAACATAGAGAAGGCTTCATCTTTGCTAGCTAAAAGAATTATCCATGTGAATCTTGAAAAGTCATCAACAATTACAAATACATATTTCTTTCCACCAATGGTTAAAATGTCGGATGGCCCATATAGATCCATGTGTAGCAATTCAAGTGGCCTTGTGGTGGAAATCTCCTTTTTGGTAGAAAAAGACATCTTTGGTTGTTTAGATAATTGACATGCCTTGCAAATTTTGTCTTTGTCATATTTCAACTTTGGCAAGCCTTCTACCAAACTCTTTTTCCATAGGGTCTTTATGTTTGACATATTCACATGTCCAAGTCTTTTATGCCAAACCCATGGATCATTTTCAATGGCCATTAGACATTGACCATCTAGTTCGTCAAGTGAAACCAGATATACATTTCCATGTCTTCTTCCACTAAACATGATATGCTCACCATCAAATACATTGCATATAGATGATTCAAACACAACCTTATATCCTTTATCACATAATTGGCTAATGCTCATTAAGTTATGCTTGAGTCCTTCAACAAACAAAACATCCTCCATGCATGCATTTGAACTACTATAAATATTTCTTTTACCTTTGATTTTACCTTTCTCATTATTTCCAAAGGCAACAGTTCCGTCGTTGCAAGGCTTAAGTTTGTGAAACAAATTTCTTTCTCCAGTCATGTGCCTTGAACAACCGCTATCCATGAACCATACATTATTTGCCTTTGCCTTTAAACAAATCTGAAAAGTAAACAAATAATCCTTATCTTTTTTGTACCCATTTTATGGGTCCATTTGGGTTAGTAATATTATTCAACCTTTGTTGCTCCAACTTAGAAAGTCCAAATCTTGTGTTTCTTGGAACCCAAACTAGTTTTGCACCATAATCAAACAATCTCTTAAAGTTACACTTGTAAACTTTATGACCCATTTTGTTGCAAAAGTTGCAAGCCATTGGTAATCTAGGAGTAGGCCTCCAAGTATTTTTTGGTTCAAATGTTGGTCTTTTAGTCCACATAACATTTCTCCTTTGTGGCTTGTATATAGGTGCAATTTTGGTTTTATGTTTCCCAAGTGTAGGCACATTTGATTTGCCACTTTCTCCTTGCTCAAATGTATTGTATCCAAGACCTCTTCTATCTGTTTGTGAGGTCATATTCAAGAACATCTTCACATTTTCACCGGGATTAGAGAACTTTGCTAATGATTCATTTAAGGATTTGTTCTCCTTTTTCAGTTTCTCTATCTCTTTCAACAATGATTCATTTTCTTCTTTCAGTTTTGTTGATTTTTCAGCTAGTTTTCCATTTTCAATAATAACAAAGTTACATTGTTGTCTCTTTAATGTCAACTTGTTTCCTAGCTTTTTGATCTCCTCATATAATGAATCATATGCAAGTTGTAGTTCTTCTAATTCAGCACATTTGAGGCAATTATGAAAAGAAGAATAACTGGATTGAGAATGACAAGGTTTGGAAGTTACCTCTTCACTTTCTGTGTATTTTGTTGAGATGGATTGATCTTCCAAAACTTCCGTTGTGTTCAAGCATAGCAAGTCCTCTTCTTGCTCAATTCGTGCCATGCAGCATATTCTTGCACAGTTGGCTGCATCATTGTCGTCGGTTGAAGAGCTGCATGTTGATGAAGTTTCCTCGTTGACGAACATGCCTCTTCCTCTTGGCCTTTGGTATTTTCTTCTTTCATGATTCTCCTTTGGCCTTTCTTCCGGTGTAGGACATTGAGCTTGCATATGTCCTACGCCCCCGCATCGGTAGCATTTTGTGACCTCCTTCTTCTTTTCTTTTTGTGGTCTTTCTTTGAAGTCTTTAAGGTTCTTTTCTTTTCTCACAAATTTTCGAAACTTGTGAGTAAGAAGTGCAATATCTTCATCACCGTTGTGAGATGAAGAGGTGGATCCATCTGAATTGTGAGTGGCCTTGAGTGCAATGGTTCTCTTCCCTTTGTGATTATCTTCGTTTCTTCTCCTAATTAGCTCATGTGACATTAATGAGCTAATAAGATCTTCTAGCTTCAAAGTGTTTAGGTCTTTGGCTTCTTCAATTGCCGTTATCTTTGGAGTCCATGAATCCGGTAGAGCTCTTAGTATCTTCATCACCTGTTCGGATTTAGAGATAGCTTTTCCAAGACCTTTGAGAGCATTAGTAATCTTAGAAAATCTTGCAAACATTTCAGAAATATTTTCAGTGTCTAGCATTCTAAAACTTTCCAACTCTCCTATCAAAATATTTCTCCTAGTCCCTTGGACTTGAGAGGTTCCTTCATAAATGGATGTTAGAGTATCCCATATCTCCTTGGCGGTTAGGCAAGATGATACTCTATCATATTCCGAAGCCGTAAGAGCACAAAATAAAGAGTTCATAGCCTTAGCATTGCTCTTGACGGTTCTTACTTCCTCTTCGGTCCATTTGGAAGCTCTTTCATTAATTGGCAAAGTTACACCGTCTTGGATAGCAATCCAAGAATCCATACCGGTAGCCATGATGAGTTGCTTCATACGAAGCTTCCAATAACCAAAGTTGTTCCCATCAAACAATGGTGGCCTAGTGAATGATTGGCCCTCAGCAAAAGCGGGAACGGGAATCGATTGGGATGCCATATCAATAGATCTCTTTGGTTTAACTCAAAGACCTGCTCTGATACCACTTGTTGGGTCCCGAATAGATGGCAAAACCCAAGAGGGGAGGGGTGAATTGGGTATTTAAAAATTTATAACTTAAACAGAAACTTGACCCCGGATTAATCCAGTCCCCTTAATGAAGAAACGAAATGGAAAGCAAAGTAATGTAGAGAGCAGAAATGTAAATCAAGCAGACAAGAATTTTTATAGTGGTTCGGGCAACCTCCCTACTCCACTCTTCCAAGCTCACACTCCTTGTGACTTGGGTTCCACTATTGCATTCCACGAATACAATTAGAGCCTCTTGCTCTCTTCTAGATTCAAAGCTCTAGGGGGCATCAACAACTAGAGCCACTTGCTCTCTTCTAGATTCTAGCTCTAGGGGGCATCAACAACTAGCACAAGTAGGTGATGAGTCACACTCCAATCACACACTACTTTGCTATCACTTGATCTTAGCTACCCAAGCTAAATGAAGTTCAATACAAACAAATAATCAATGAAAGTAAACTACACTTTACAGGTGTGTAGAAACGATTTAGCGCAGGGAAGAACTTGTAGATGATGGCTTTGAAGTTTCTGAATGTAGCTCTTGCAACTTGAAGCACAATTCTTCCTCTCTTGATTGGCTTGATCACTTTAATGCTCTTGTAGATAGGAGTTATGCTCACTTAATGTTTTCCAACTACTTCCCTCGTCCACCATGAATGCTATTTATAATTTTGGAGGGAATCCGAACGTTAGAAGGTAGGTGGCGCGCATTTAATGCGCCAACGTTCGAATTAATTCCGACCGTTGCGACCCAAGTCGCAGGTGGAGTCGACTTCGGATGCGACTTCGCCCAAGTCGCAGATGGAGTCGACTTCGGGTGCGACTTCGCTTCTCTGTCGCAACTTCAAGTTCCAGTCAGGGTCGACTTGGGTTCACGACTTGACCCAAGTCGCAGGTGGAGTCGACTTCGTGTGCGAATTCACCTCGTCAGTTGATTTTCTGAACTTGAATAATTTCGAGATGCTTTGTTACTTCATGCCTTTGCTTCTTTTGTATTTTTCATGTCTTGAATCATTGAGTCTTGCTTTCATTAGCTCCATGATCTCCAAACCTTTGACTTGATAGACTTGATTTGATCTTGAACACCTTGAAACTTTTTGTCTTGGACTTGAGAGGCTTTGAGTTGATTTTTGAAATCATTTAATCTTGAAACTGCATCTTTGATCTTTGAAAGAAGCTTGAATCAGTATCTTTGAATCTCCAAAACCTCAAGTCGCACTTCGGGGTCGACTTCGTTCGCGACTTCACCCAAGTCGCAACTGGAGTCGACTTCACTTGCGACTTCGATATTCTGCTGCTCCGAAATTCAACTCTGGAAGGATTTGCTCGACTGAAGTCGATGGTGAGGTCGACTTCGTTTGCGACTTGGCTACCCAAGTCGCAGGTGGAGTCGACTTGGCCTGCGACTTCACCTTCCCTTCTTCCGTTTTCAACTCTGGACAGTTCTGCATGTTTGAAGTCGATCTTGGAGTCGACTTGGGGATCGACTTGGCCTTCCTAACTTGATTTTCTTTAAATGGTTATTCCTTAAACATTTTCACAAACTTGTTAGTAGCCAAGACTTTCTCAAATTGATTTGTTAATCATCAAAACATAGATTTAGCTAGTTTTCCTCATGTTTCCAACAAAGTCCGCTTTCATCTAATTTGTTCCTAAATACCCATTTGGTACCAATGATAGTGTGATTATTTGGTCTAGGAACTAAATGCCATACATTGTTCCTTTCGAATTGATTTAGCTCTTCTTGCATTGCAATAACCCAATTTTCATCATTGAGAGCTTGTTCAATTGTATTTGGTTCAATTTTAGATACAAAGGCATATTGACCATAAATATTTTGTTTTGATCTTCTAGTTTTCACTCCTTCATATACATTTCCAATAACTTGCTCAATTGGATGGGCATTTTTGAACTTTAAATCAGTTGGAGGTTTGTAAGAATCATTACCTTCACTTACCTCTTCCTCCATGAGATTTTCTGGCTTGAGCTCGAGTTCCTTTGGTTGTTCTTTGCCTTTTGTCTCATCTGCATCACTTAGTTCATCCTCCTTTCTCGGAGTTTGGTTAATTTCATCAAATACAACGTGTATGGATTCTTCAACAACTTGGTTTCGTTTATTGAAAACTCTATATGCTTTGCTATTTGATGAATATCCAAGGAATATAGCCTCATCACTTTTAGCATCTAACTTTCCCAAGTTAGTTTTTCCATTGTTCAAAACATAACATGTACATCCAAAAGAATGAAAATAAGAAATATTTGGTTTTCTTCCTTTCCATAGTTCATATGGGGTCTTTTTCAAGATTGCTCGAATGGTGACACGGTTCAATACATGACAAGCTGTACTTACAGCTTCACCCCAAAATTTCTTGGATAGATTGCTCTCATTTAGCATAGTTCTAGCCATCTCTTGTATAGTTCTATTTTTCCTTTCTACTACTCCATTTTGTTGTGGAGTTCTTGGTGCAGAGAATGTGTGGTGAATTCCTTTTTCATTGCAAAATTCCATGAATCGTTTGTTTTCGAATTCGCCACCATGATCGCTTCTTATGGTCACAATAGTACTTTGTTTTTCATTTTGCACCAAATTTACAAAAGTTGCAAACATAGAGAAGGCTTCATCTTTACTAGCTAAGAGAATTATCCATGTGAATCTTGAAAAATCATCAACTATGACAAATACATATTTCTTTCCACCAATGGTTAGAATGTCGGATGGCCCGTATAGATCCATGTGTAGCAATTCAAGTGGCTTGGTGGTGGACATTTCCTTTTTGGTAGAGAAAGGCATCTTGGGTTGTTTTGATAATTGACATGCCTTACAAATCTTGTTCTTGTCATATTTCAATCTTGGTAATCCTTCTACCAAACTCTTTTTCCATAGGGTCTTTATGTTTCCCATGTTTATATGTCCAAGCCTTTTATGCCAAACCCATGGATCATTATCAATGGCCATTAGACATTGACCATTTAATTCATCAAGTGAAACCAAATATACATTTCCATGTCTTTTACCACTAAACATGATATGCTCTCCATCAAATACATTACATATAGATGATTCAAACACAACTTTGTATCCTTTATCACATAATTGGCTAATGCTCATTAAATTGTGTTTGAGTCCTTCAACAAACAAAACATCTTCCATGCATGCATTTGAAATACTACGTATATTTCCCTTACCTTTAATTTTACCTTTTTCATTATTACCAAAGGCAACCATTCCATCGTTGCAAGGTTTAAGTTTATGAAATAAGCTTTTTTCATCGGTCATATGCCTTGAGCAACCGCTATCCATGAACCATTCATTATTTGCCTTTGCCTTAAAACATATCTGAAAAAATAAGCAAGTAAATCTTATCTCCTTGGTACCCATTTTATGGGTCCATTTGGGTTAGTAATATAAATTAATCTTTGTTGTTCTAACTTGGAAAGCCCAAATCTTGTGTTCCTTGGAACCCAAACTAATTTTGCACCACGGTCATATAATTTCTTAAAATTACATTTGTAAGTTTTATGACCCAGTTTATTACAGAAGTTACAAGCCATAGGTAATCTTGGAGTAGGCCTCCAAGTATGCAATGGTTCAACAGTTGGTCTTCTAATCCACTTAAAGTTTTTCTTTTGTGGCTTGTATATAGATGCAGTTTTAGTTTGATATTTCTCAAGTATTTGCACATTTGATTTGCTACTTTCTCCTTGCTCAAATGTATGATATCCAAGACCTCTTTTATGTGTTTGGGAGGTCATATTCAGAAATATTTTAACATTTTCTCCTGGATTAGAGAACTTAGCTAATGATTCATTTAATGATTCGTTCTCCTTTTTCAGCATATCATTTTCTTCTTTTATTTTGTCTAATTTCTCTGCAAGTTTACCATTTGCAATTATTACTGCATCACATTGTTTCTTCTTAATTGTAAACTTGCTTCCTAATTTCTTCATTTCTTCATACAATGAATCATATGCAGTTTGAAGTTCTTCTAATTCAGTACATTTGAGGCAATCTTGAAAAGAAGAATAACTTGACTTAGAATGGGAGAGTTTGGAACTTACCTCTTCATTACTTGTGCATTTTGTTGAGGTAGTTTGTTCTTCTTGCTCGATTTGTGCCATGCAGCAGATTCTTGCACATTCTTCTACTTCGATTTCATCGGTTGAGGAGTTACTCGTTGTAGATTCCTCATCATTCACGTACATGCCTCTTCCTTTGTATCTTTGGAATCTCTTATTGTCCCCTCGATCTTTTCTTTGTTCTTTTACTTTGCTTTCTGCGGGAGTTGGACATTGAGCTTGCATATGTCCCGAACCGCCGCATCGATAGCATTTGGTTGATTCTTTCTTCTTTTCTCTGGGAGTTCTATCCTTGAAGCTTCTGAAATTTTTACCTTTCCTCACAAATTTTCTGAAACGTTTTGTGAGTAGGGCGATTTCGTCGTCGTTTTGAGAAGAAGAGGAGTCATCTGTGTCTTGTGCGGCTTTCAAAGCAATTGCTCTTTTGCCCCTGTGTTGATCTTCATTTCTTCTCTTGATTAGCTCATGTGACATGAGTGAGCTAATTAAGTCTTCAAGCTTTAGAGTGTTAAGGTCCTTGGCTTCTTCTATTGCAGTGATCTTTGGAGTCCATGATTCGGGTAGAGCTCTTAAGATCTTCATGACCTGCTCAGATTCAGATATAGCCTTTCCGAGACCTTTTAGAGCATTAGTAATTTTAGAGAATCTAGCAAACATTTCAGAGATGTTTTCTCTTTCTAGCATTCTAAAGTTTTCCAGTTCTCCAATCAAAATATTTCTTCTCGTCCCTTGGACTTGAGAAGTTCCTTCATAGATAGAGGTTAGCGTATCCCATATTTCTTTGGCGGTTAAGCAAGAGGATACTCTATCATATTCAGAAACAGTAAGAGCACAAAATAAAGAGTTCATAGCTTTGGCGTTGCTCTTAACAATTCTTACTTCCTCATCGGTCCATTTGGAAGCTCTTTCATCGGTAGGCAAGGTTACTCCATCTTGGATAGCAATCCAAGAATCCATGTCGGTAGCCATGATGAGTTGCTTCATACGAAGCTTCCAATATCCAAAATTGCTCCCATCAAACAACGGTGGCCTTGTAAAGGATTGGCCTTCAGCAAATGCGGGAACGGAAGTAGATTGGGATGCCATATTAATAAGATCTCTTTGGTAAACTCAAAGAACCGCTCTGATACCACTTGTTGGTCCCGAGTTGATGGCAAAACCCAAGAGGGGAGGGGTGAATTGGGTATTTAAAAATTATATCTTAAACAGAAGCTTTTCCCCGGATTAATCCAGTCCCCTTAATGGAGAAATGAAATGGAAAGCAATATAAATAGCAGAAGTATAAATCAAGCACACAGGATTTTTATAGTGGTTCGGGCAACCTCCCTACTCCACTCTTCCAAGCTCACACTCTTTGTGACTTGGGTTCCACTATTGTATTCTCTTAATACAATTAGAGCCACTGCTCTCTTCTAGATTCCAGCTCTAGGTGGCATCAACAAAACACAGCACAAGTAGGTGATGAGTCACACTCCAAACACACACTACTTTGCTTATACTTGATCTTAGTTCCTAAAACTAAATCAAGTTTAACACATACAACAGAAAGAATAGGAAAACTACACTTTACAGATGTGTAGAAGCAGTTTGGCGCAGAGAAGAACTTGTTGAAATGGCTTTGTATGATCAGTAGTTGAGCTCTTGCAGTTTGAAGCAAAGTTCTTCCTCTTTAGTTGGCTTGATCTCTTTAAAGCTCTTGTAGATGGTAGTTATGCACTCTTAATGATTTTCAGCTACTTCCCTCGTCCACCATGAATGCTATTTATAATTTTGGAGGGAATCCGAACGTTAGAGGGTAGGTGGCGCGCATTTAATGCACCAACGTTCGAATAAATTTCGACCGTTGCGACCCAAGTCGCATGTGGAGTCGACTTCGGATGCGACTTCGCCCAAGTCGCAGATGGAGTCGACTTCAGGTGCGACTTCGCTTCACCGTCGCAACTTCAAGTTTCAGTCAGGGTCGACTTGGTCATCAACTTGACCCAAGTCGCAGGTGAAGTCGACTTCGGGTGCGACTTCACCTTGTCAGGTTCCAAGTCTGAGTCTGAGTCGACTTTGGCTTTCGACTTCAACTCAAGTCGATCATGGAGTCGACTTGGGTTGCGACTTGACTTGGTCTTTGCAAAATATGCTTTGTTCTTCATTTGATCTTCCTCTATCTTGCTTGGCTTGTTTCCTTGATGATTCTTAGGAGAGCCTGAGTTTTGAATCATGCGCCTTGTTTTGCATTTGACTCAGTTGGTCTTTAAAACTTGATAGACTTGATTTGGTCTTGATCTTGAAGCTTTGCTTTGATCTTGAGTGAGGGATTCCTTGAATAGGCTTTGAAACTGCATCTTTGAAGTCTGAACTTCTCAAGTCGAAGTTGGAGTCGACCTCGTCTGCGACTTCGCCCAAGTCGCACCTGGAGTCGACTTCGCCTGCGACTTCGTCATGTCCGTTTCCACTTTTTCAACTCTGGACGCTTGAAGTCGATGCTGGAGTCGACTTCGTCTGCGACTTGGTTTCCTAAGTCGCACCTGGAGTCGACTTGGCCTGCCACTTCACTTGCTTGTTTTCTATTTTCAATGCTATCCACCTTTTGCCATTTGAAGTCGCTTGTGAAGTGGACTTAGGTATCGACTTCACCCCAAGTCGAAGTCCAAGTCGACTTGACTTCTTTGTTTTCCTTAAACACTTGGCAAACTCATTAGTACACTTTATATACTCAAATTAGTCTTTGTTTAATCATCAAAACTTATGCTTTGGTCAATTTGTTTTGTTTTGAACATTGTTTCCAACAAGGACAACACCTTTCGGACTAGTCTATGGAAAATCATGCCACATGCCTATAGAGCTAGCACAAAGCATACTGGGTAATCAAAATTTTAAATTTTGATATGAAATTTGCAGGAGAAAGGTGCCTACTACAGCTTGATGAACTCGAGGAGATTCGACTCGATGCCTATGAAAATTCAAAGATGTACAAGAAAAAGAAAAAATTTTGGCATGACAAACACATCCGGCAGAAGGTAATCAAAACTAATGACCTGGTGTTGCTTTTTAATTCACGTTTTAAATTGTTTCTAGGAAAATTGAAGTTGAGATGGTCGGGACCATTCAATGTATTACAAGTGTTTCCTCATGGAGCTATTGAAATCTAGAGTGAAAAGATGGTAGCATTCAAAGTCAATGGGCAGTGCCTCAAACCTTACTTCTCAGGGGATCACATTCCAATAAGAGTCATCTACTCCTTCTGTGAAACCACGCCACCCAACTGAAAATTTGTAGTCGGGCTAACGACTTTAAAATAAGCGCTTCTCGGGAGGCAACCCGAACTTCTCCTTTTTCCTCTTTCAAAGCCTACTTGGAAGGAAGCACCATGGGACGGAAATTCGGTTCAACTCGCCAAAACAGGGAAGTTAACATCTCAAATCTTTTACAATCTCTCTTTATTTTGATGACATGATTTACATTGAGGACAATGTCAATTTCAAGTGTGATGGTGAATGCATTGCATTAATTTCCTTTGAATTCCTTCACTACCCTGATGATGATATGTTTTTTGTCATAATTTTTGAAAATTTTGGGTAAATCTTGCCATTAGGCTGATCGACCCCACTTTGAACTCTTGTACGTCTTATAAGCAAACCATATTTGAAGAGGTCAAAATCTTTGAGTAACAAAAAAGAGTTGAACCATAGTGAGAGGTTAAATTTGTTTTGAACATGTACTCTTTGAAAATACTTGGATTTTTGTCCTGAATCACTTGATGAAACTGATATACGTAGGAACCAATTCTATTTTCTTTCAAAATCAGAGTAATCCTCTCTAATTTATCAAAGGTTGTTTGTAATACACACTACTGTCATCCAAAATGGTAGTTTTTCCCATATACATAAAAAATTTTCAAGGCCAAAACTCAATCTAACCAATTCATTATGGACATGATTAAGGCATTTTCTTCATGATTAGCCTCTCTTTGAAAGTATAATAATTGTTTACCCCCATTGAACCTAGACTTAAATTTTTTCTAAACCTCGATTCCCACCTAGTTGAACCAACTTTGACATTGAGTTTTGAGCTGAAGAGTAAAATGGGAACAAGGGTTAACCTAATGGCTTGTGCAATTAATGAAAATGACTTTCTAGATACCCTGAAATATGGAGAGGGGAGTTATTGCCGAACTTGGTTTTAAAAAAAAAGCTAAACCAAGGATAAGAACAGGCTTGGAAAAGAATAAAAGCACTAAGTGTGGGGGTAGCATTATTTCCTGTTGTAAAATGAGGCTCAAGTCATGTGGAGATGGTTTAAATTCTGAAAATATTCAAAATTTTATCTCTTGTGCCAAACTTGACCATTGTCCTATTAAGTCCTTATGATCCTATGAATTGGCTAATTGAGTTGGCAGAGAAGATTTAAAATTTTGATGAGATGTATATGAGGTAATTTAACTGATATTTTCTGCATTACTACCGTTACTTGAATTATTGAATGTGTGCATTGAATAACAAAATAAAAGGGGAAGATGCCTGATAGTTAGGAGTTTATTGCGGGAGTTTTTGAACTCTTAATGATTGAAAGCAAAATGGACGAAAGGGTACATAGTATTAGTCATGTGAGAAGGGATTGTTGACTGAGATTTTCAAGGAATATCAGTTTCAAAAAAAATTTTAGTTTAAGACTCTCACTAAATGGGTGGCTAAGCATTTATTTTCGCGTTTCGCTCAAAGTTTTGAAATTTTGCAATATGTTCTTGAATTCCTTTATATTTGCTTGAGGACAAACAAAAGCTTAAGTGTGGGGGTATTTGATAATTGAAAATTAATAGTATATTATGCAGGCATTTTATACCAATTTTATGGGAATTATTTGAGCTCAATATGAAATTTAGTTTAAAATGTGATTTTTTGCATCAATTGGGTGTTGAACATGAATTTCAAGATATTTAATAACTTTCATAATCTTTTAGCATGAAATTTCATTCACCTTATTGTATTCTTTTGTCTAAGGGAATTCGGACAAGAAGAAATAGGGAACACTTAAGAGCTCGATGGATGGAAGAAAAGAGAAACCAAAGCAAGCAAGGGTGTCGGCACCTAGGCGCCAACCAATGGCACCCAGGCGCCACCCTACACGCTCATGCCAGAATCTCCAACACCACATTCCAGTCTGCTTCCAGAGAGTTGGCGCCTAGGCGCCACTTCACCAACATGGTGAAAAGTCCAAAAGGGTTTTGGGATCACGAGGTAGAATTGCTTCTAGGGAGTTGGCACCTAGGCGCCAGATAGGGGCACCTAGGCGTCATGGCATGGTCATACAGGTGTTCTAGGAGAATTTTTCAAGCCGCAAATCATCCAAAGAGTTGGCGCCTAGGCGCCATTTCCCCACCTTCAAGCAAGTTACAAACACACTCAATCAGCAGGTTTCCAGCAAGTTGGCGCCTAGGTGCCAATACACAGAACTGCGTACGATTACGAACGGCTGGCTTGTTTCAAGGGGTGTATAAATACCCTATTAGGGTTCCGAAGGAGGGGGATTGGAGGCCTTTTTTTAGAGAGAGAAAGAGAGATAGAGAGAGGTGGAGAGCATAGGCGAGAGGAGAACCGGCGAGTTGCGTGGGGCGACCGGCACATCATCGGAGCTCCAAACCAATAAGCTTTTCTTTTCTTTGCTTTTATTGCCTTGTTTAAGATGGGATGTTATGTTAATTCTCTGTTGGACTTGAACATGTTGGGCTAAACCCTTAATCTAGGGTTTATGATGTAGCATGCGTATAATGTAGCGTGGTGTGGATGTTAATTTATTTATGATGATATTGTTGTTAATTTAATATCTTGTGATTTTAATGCTTGCTTTTTACATTAGCCCGTACTTTAGCGTAACTCCATATATTAGGTGATGGAACTGAGAGGTGGAAACCTAATATACGATAATCAAGATATTAAACCTGGAAATCTAAGACCATGAGAATAGGCATGATGACCTTGAGGAATTCTATGAACAAACCACAGAACTTAATGGATTCTAATTTACTTAATCCCATGAGAATAGGTGGCTAAGAAGATTAGAGTACGCCTTGTATGTTTCGAGAGAAGGTGCAAGGATAAATTAGGGATTGTTCTCCTTTAACAAATAATATCCAAATTAAATAATTATACCACTACTCGTTACAAAAGACACATGTGAAATTCTAGATCCTAGATACTCACACTCGTTTTCTCAAATCATTCTAATTTCTATTTTATTTTCTCTTTCCGATTTCCTATGTCTTTTCCATTTAATTTACTGCATCCTCTTTCAACTTTTCTGATCCATTTAATCCGACGAGAAAGTGTTTAAAAGCAGAATTTTTAGTCCCGAATTCCCTGTGGATCAATATTTTATATACTACAATCTACGACCCGTGCACTTGCGGCGAGATTACGAACAATTTTCCGTTAGTTGTCATTTTTATTTATTTTTGTCTTTTGCTGTAGGGAAATGATGATAACTAACTCATAGACTTTCATGCTAATTTGATGGATTAGAGTTGCATTGCAAGCACACTAAGAAAGCAAGGCCGAAAATTGGTGCTTTAGCGCCACAATACCAATAACAGCCATTCTAGAAATTTCCAAACAGACAACTCATAATTGCCTCAGACAACTTATTGGTGCTTCGACGCCAGATTGTTGGCGTCGTGGCACCAGACCCTACACATGTGAAAGCTAGCACGTGTCTCGCTCCATTTTGCAAAGGGTATAAATATTCTCTTAGGGTTTTTAAAACAAAACGAGGGGCACGAAGTGGAGTAGGAAAGAGGAGAAAAAGAGGATCTCCAAGCTAGAGGTAGAGATGAAGATGAAGATCAACTTGGAGGAGGAATCCAACTAAGTTTTATCTTCTCTTTCTCTCTATTCTCTTTATTTTAATCATTCTCGTCTCTTGGGATGTATATGAACGTGGTTATGATGGGACTATTTATTATGTTCATGGGCTAGAACTTGTCATGGGAAGATTATGATGAACCTGAGCTCTGTACTATATTTAACTTGGTTTCTTGTATTTGAAATGAATATTTGATGTTGCTGTAACTATGTTGTGTGGGATTTACTTTTACATATCATGCTTAATGCTTCTACAATGACACTCTCATTCCTCACGGGATCGGCACTCTATTCAAATGATCGATACATATACTTGTGTTAAAATGAGAAAATTAATTCAACGTATCGCAACTTGTCAAGTTTTTAAAGCTGTTGCCAAGGAGGCAAGGCTAAATGTAGCATATCAGTCATTTATCAAAATTTTGTATATATCCTATATATAGTATTTTGTTTTCTTTTGTTTGCTTTTGATACACTTTCACTTCAAGGATCTAAATCATGCATCCAAAGGCTTGAAGTGTTTTCCAATGGTCAAATGCAGCATTTTTAACACAAAGCATGTCGGGTATCCATGAGTTGACAATACATGGGCACCTCCTGCTCAAGTACTAATTTTTTATCATCAATTACAGAGGATGGATAATTTGTATTCAAATTACTGTGATTTGTACGGAGATGAGTCATTTTTCAAATCAATGCGTGTATTACTCAGCGTCAGACCATCATAGAGACCCACAACAATCAAAGAATATGGTGTTGATTGATTTTCAAGTACATCAAGTAAAGGAGCCATTACCACCAAAGAACAAGCAATCATTGGAGGACATGTTGTGAAATTCCAGCAGAGCCAGATTGAGTTTAATGAGAACATGCAAAAATAGGTGGAGCAATTGGCTACCACAATTCAATGTAGGCATCAAGAATTTTCTTCCAATTATATTAAGGGAGACTCAGAGGAATACATGTTAGAACAGAGCAGTGAAGTCACCACAAACATCAATGAAGACATATCAATCAATGAGACAGGTTTTGCACCTCAAAATGGGTTTAAACAAGTGGGTGAGCCAGTTGAAAGCAAGGAAAGGGAAGATGATGTCAATGAAGAGATAGAGGTAGCTATGATTGAGCAAATTGATAGTTATAACATTCTTGGACCTCTACTATGTCTTCTAGAAATCCAAGAATAGCAACACTTGATCAATGAATGCATATTTTTGGAAAGCAGTATATTGAAACCATCACTTATTCAAGGCCTTGAAGAACAACTCTTCATTTGCCTTTATGAAATTCAAGATAAGAGGCTAAAAAGAGATAAGAACTTCCAATGCATAACCCACATGGAAGGTAGTTTGATAGAGCGGGTATTAGATGATTTATCTTCAAGACATCTTCAACTCATTACTTTTTTTTATAGATGCTTTTTGGTCTAAAGCATGAATTAAAGATCCAATATATATGTATTGAAGAAGGGAATATTTAAATAGATTACTCCTTTTGAAAGGGTACAAGTGTAGGGGTTTTGATATGTTTTATTATCAACTCTCTTTGAACAATCACTTTGTGATCTTCAAAATGTTAACTCCAGCATAATTTTAGCCATTTTGATGAAGCAATGAGCAAAAGTCATCACCAGTTGAGTTTAAGCTCATTGACTCTTTATGTGTTGGAAAATATTATCAATAATGCTTGTAGTTAAAAGTTTTCAATTCAATTTGGAGTTTTCTATTCATGAAATCATGAGTCTCTAAACCCCTTAAGCTCAAGCATGACTTCAACTGTATTACAACAAGCAAGGATCAAAAGTGCAGCAACAATCTAGTTTCAGCCATTACAATTCTCATTTGATGGAGAAATGGATGATATTTGAAGTATTGAAAAGAGAAGCTTGAGAAGTTTGCATGTAAGGCTTATATGTGTGTTGAAAGTATATAGGTGGATTTGGCAATTCAACAATTAGTTTCGAACTCAATAACAACATGCTCAAACTCATTGAATTTTCATTCAAGTTGAACTATTCAATTGAGGGAATTGCAAGATGCCAAGTTTCATATTCATTCAAGGAAGCATAAGTGTAGGCTCAACATATTCTAATAAGGAATTTCAATCTACTTTGAAGTTGTCAATTGATGAAATTAAGAAATCTCAAATTCATTCAAGATAATGTAGTGTAGAACATGTGGGGCCTTGGCACCACAAATTTGCAAAAGGAGCCATTTGGAGCAAATCAGAGTCAGAGAGTTGACACTCTGGCACTACTTTTCTAGCACCCTGGCGCCAGCATTGCATGGGATAAAAAAAATTCGGCACCGTGGCACCAGGCTACGGATGTCCGGTGCCCCAACGCCACTTCAGCGAGGGCGTGGCGCCAACCCCTTGCAGTTGCAGGTAGATTTTAGCATTTTTCATGCCAACTTCAACAAGTCATAACTTTTGATCTAGATGGAGTTACAGGAGCTATAACATATTAATGAAAAATATTTTTCAAGCTCATCGATGTCGCAACTCGGGTAAGCCCTGTTGAGCTCATTTTTATGCTAAAATTCTCTATTTTTGCATGTTTTGAGGCCATCGAAGTTTTATGGGATTTTTACTATTTTTAGTAAATCACCCATTTTATTAATTAGAGTAAAAGGTTTGCAATTGGGTGGTTTGTATTTGCGTATATTTGTGGGCATGTAGATTTGTTACTAGTGGGTAACCTTTTAATTTGAGCTGCTATATTATTTTATTGTGGTTAGTAGTTTAAAGTAGTAGAAGAAGAATTTGTTGACTACACTTGTTGTAATAATCATACGGCTTGAAACTAGAGTTGAAGTGCTCAAGAAAAGCTTGTATTGAACATATTTGGGTGTAGACTATTTCCATTTAATTTTGACACTTCCAAGTTAGTTTTGAAATGGTGGTTTTCAAGTTGTTTGCTTGACATTGCTCTCGACCAAGCTATTTTGTTATACACTATCCTCTTCAGAAATTCATTTGATAATGGACGCTTTATTTAGCAGAGCATATTGAGCATTGTAAGGGCAGCTAGTGGATCATTTTGGTTCCCATATCTCATTTCGGGTCTGTGTTATATACCAGGACGTTGGCCAAAGATGGAGAAGATGTTACAGTATCAAGCAATCTTGGATAATCAATTTATCTCTCCCCTCGGTCAAGAGCCCACTCGCTATGGTGTCAAACCTCCACACCCCAACCCATGGTAGCATTCCACTTGAAAGGTTAAGACAAGCATCCATTTCCAAAGTAGCTAAATATATTGAGTAGTTAGTGATCCAATCTAGATATATACATGGATTTTATGACATTTTAGAGCCATCTGTTTCTCAACTAGTAGAGGAGGAAGAAGGATAAGAAAGTGACAGAGGCGATGGGCACTCTTTCCATCTCAACAACTAGGGGAGTTACCAGTTCCTTTCTTCTTCTTTTTTCTTTTCCTTCCTTTTATTTCATTTGTTTGTTATTTTCATCTACATTTCATTTGCCTTTGCATCTGCATTTTCGTTTCTTAGTTTTTATGCATTGAAAGCAATGCATTTCTCAAATTTAGGAAGGGGGGGTGCTTTATTCTATTTTATTTTCATTCATGCATTACATTTAGATAGTCATATTATATATGTGTGTATTTTAGGTTGTTTAGAATGTAAAATCTTGCCTGTCAGAATCAGTTAGTTGCAATCTATCTTGAGAAATACTTGCAATGCTTAAAAAAATGTTAAATTGAAATGAAATTCATGAAAATTTGAAAATTTTGTGATATGATTATAATGTATTATTTTTCAATTATTTCAAGTGACATGGAATGACATGATTGATTAAATAGTTGGATTTATACTTAATATTCATGCGAACTTGTTCAATTGAGATGATTAAGGCAATTTTTAGTGTAATATGAATACCTGTACCTAATTATGCTTTAATGTTATATCTTTTTGCAATCTTTGTTCCCCATTTTTGAGCTTACACAAATGCTTTTTTGCAATCTCATTGATTCATAGTGTAATTCATTTTTCTACTTGAGACTTAGGGTTAGAAAATGCATGTAAATAATATATCGGCTAATATAGTACCCCTAATAAAAATGTAATACATAATGAAAGGGATGGCTAACCCGAGATGAGTAACCGGGATTGGCATCTACAAATGTCAAGATTCGCTTAAAAAGGTAAGGAAAAGTCATAATAACAGCGCTTCGTAAGAAAACAATTCTCCTTATATACCCGAAACATGGTGAGGGGGAATCAAAAAAAGAAAAGAAGAAAAAATCTCCATATACCCAGAAATATGGTGAAGAGAATTAAAGCAATAAGTTTGGGAGAACCAACTGTACAATTTTTCAAGTCTAAGCAAAGTAGAATAGTGGATTAAGATATGCTTTCTTGAGATGATAGATTTATTTTGAGCATATTCATCTATATCACACTTGTCCTATAAAGACCTTTTGATCAAGACAACGATTAGTAAAGTTTAAAAACAACTTTTGACTACTTACGATCATATTTGCATGTAGCTTGACTTTCGTATTGAGAATGCATATCTTGGCTTGAATTTAAAAGTGTTTCATGAGTTATTTCAATGTATTGCTATCTTTTGCATTATTAAGTAGGGAGACGTGATTGCATTGCTAAAAGATTTGATGCGGGCTTGATCGAACATATGTTAGTTGCATTAATTTGTGTTTTTATGTGTTGCTCGAGGATAGCAAAATTTAAGTTTGAGGGAGTAACAATTATATAAAACTGGAGTCGTCAAGTCTCATTTTGTATTCATTTTCAATACTGGTTCAAGAGAATCATGTGAATTTGCATAGGTTTTGTATTAGCTTTCATCATTTTTACATTTCATGCATTAAGTCTAGATTTCATGCTTTTTGAGTTGATTTTAATGCAAATCATGTCATTTTAGGTTCTTGTAATTTCATTAGACCTTTTAGCATAACATTTATTTATTTTTCTCTTTTGTTACAGGAAAAAAATGGTGACTAACTCATAGACTTTCATGCCAATGTGATGGAAAAGAGTTGCATTACAAGCACACACTAAGAATGCAAGGTAGAAAGTTGATGCCCCAGCACCAATAACCATCATTCTAGAAATTTCTAGATAGATAGCTCATAACTTCCTTAGGCAACTTATTAGGGCTCTAGCGCCATATTGTTGGTGTCGTGGTGCCAGACCTTGCACATGTAAAAGCTCGCATGTGTCTAGCTCCATTTTACAAGGGGTATAAATACTCTCTTAGGGTTTCTAAAAGAAAAAAGAGGGGGCACGAAGTAGAGTAGGAAAGAAGAGAAAAAGAGGATTTTCAAGCTAGAGATGGAGATGGAGATGGAGATAAACTTGGAGGAGGAATCCAACTGAGTTTTTATCTTCTCTTTCTCTCTATTCTCTTTTTTTTTATCATTCTCCTCTCTTGGGATGTATAGAAACGTGGTTATCATGAGATTATTCATTATGTTCATGGGCTAGAATTTGAGATGGGGAAATTATGATAAACTTGAGCTCTATAATATGTTTAACTTGGTTTCTTGTGCTTGAAATGAATATTTGATGTTCCTGTAATTGTATCGTGTGGATTTACCTTTACATATTATGTTTAATGCTTTTATAAGCTTGATCATCTTGTAGTTTGACGTAATATTTAGATCTACACTTGTAAAAGTGAGGTTTAGATGAGATTCATATGTAAAGCATAGGTTTTCAACTACTTGTGATTCTTGAATGTTAATATGAATAGGAATATACTTATTAATCCTGTGTGATAATTCTTAGGTTATGTGCAAATTAACCTTTTTTTTACTCTGTTTCATGGGAATATAGCAATTGACTAAAACATAGTTAAGTATATAAGCGTTGGAAGACATAAATATAAATGAACAGAGATTAGAAATTTTGTCATAGCTAATTTAAAAGAAACCAATTCAGCATAGTTGGAGTCAAGGGATTCGTAACTCCCATATATTTAATCATCCATAGGGAAATCTCCATTAGTTGCCACCATTTCATCAATTATTTTAGTTAATGTTTACCTTTGAATTTAAATCATCCAATTAATGAAAATGTTTATTCAACTCGACAATTCGTAATTGGCAAGTGGAATTATTGGTTGTGCTACGATTTAACTCTCCCTCCTCGTGGGATCGACACTCTATTCACAGTTTATTACTTGTTTGACATATATGCTTACGTTAAAATGATCAAATTAATTAGACATATATGCAGCTCGTCAATAACTTTGTGGCGCCCTTAAACCAAGACGTCATGCAAAGCCTTACTCCAAGATCATTGTTGATTGGTAAATGTGAGTAAGGATTGTTGCCCTGATCACACGGCGGGTTCTTAATTGGATCTCATCCAAAAAAAATTTATTTCATTCTTTTTTCCTTCATTATTTCATTTCTTTATATTTCACTCCATTCATCTTATAAGCAACGATACACCTATGAATCGTTGCCCTTAGCATTTTAAAATACCCTTTGGATTCCCTTTTATTCTTGTATATGTTCACAAACTCACCTTCTGACAGTTTTCATCAACTACACATATCATTCATAACCTTCATTTTGTTCTTTTACATCATTTGTTTTATCAACCTGGCCATGCCATGATCATATAAAATATGTTCATCATCAAATATTTAACATACATGCCTGTATACACACATTCAACCATCAATTCACATAGAACTTAGAACTTTTTGTAAGTTCACATACCTTAAATATTCTAGACATACCATTCTATACATCATAGCTAATCATCTTAGCACAAACATGCATACTATCTCATACCATTCCTTAATGCTCAGGTTCTTTATCTCTTAAGCTTTTCGGTGTCTGTCTAAGGTTTAGGAAAACAAACCGTAAGTGATAACTTAGTAAGCAAGCATTTTATCTTTAGGCAAAAACTTCCTATAAAACTTTTTTCATAGATATCTTTTCATATAAACCTTTTATGTACCACGTTTGGGCTTTCCGAAGGTGATGCATATGCGTATAACCTTTTTAGATAATTTCCTTTGTTCTTAAATGGACGATTTTATATTTCAAGTAATTTATCACATAAACCTATTTTGCTAATGGGCATTTTATGCCCTAAAATATTTTTCACATAAACTCAATTTGCCAATGGACAATTTTACGTCCTAAAAGCATTTTCCACATAAACTCTTTTGGCAACTGACAGTTTTATTTCTTAGAAGTCTTTCCACATAAACCCCTTTTGGCAATGGAAATTTTTATGTCCAATAACATTTATTACATAAAACCTTTTTTGTAACGAACATTTTTATGTCCTAAATCATTTTTCACATAAGCTTTTTTTGGCAACAGACATTTTTATATCCTAAATCATTTTTCTTGTAAAACATTTTTCATAATCCCATTTTGGGGCTTGTTTAAAACAAACAAGAAATATGCATGTAATCCTTTTTCATGAATGCATTTGCATAGAAAATATTTCATCTCAACCTTGATATTTACACTTTTCATGTAAAACACTCTATTTTTAGGGTAAACTTTTCGTATAGGCTCATAAAACCCCATTTAGGATATTTTTTGCAAAAATAATTTCATATCCCAGTTTTCTGGATTTTTAAAATCAAAACATATACAAATGTATTTCTCCTCATCTAGTATTGACACTTACTAAGTGATCGTTATACCTTTTGGAAGAGAATTCACCATATAACAACACGCTAGCCAGGCGACCATTCCTTAAACCTGCTCACATCTCAAGGAGGGCGCTGCTAGCCTCCTGTCATCCCTTAGCGACTTGGCCATATGTAGAGTGGGCCCCGGTCCATCTGCGACCATCTCTACAATCGACCTATTCATTGTTTTAGTGCACTATACATCATCATATATATCCATATGCTAGCATGATTTTATGAAACATCACAGACAGCAGTCTGTGTCCTTTTTAGCAACTTGTAAAGTGGGCGCACCCACTTTAACATATTTGAAATTTATTTTTAGGATGACCACCCTTAAATAATTTTATAAATATTTAAATAAAATATGTTGATAAGCATTTGTAATGTTTGAGAAAATAATCTTTTTAAAAGTGTTGCTTGTAATAAATCTTGAAATCATCATGGTAAAGAGCAAAGGTGCTCTCACATAAATTCATACATATCTCATTAATAGCAAAAGTCACTTTTGCTAACTCATCCATTCCTTCTCACAACATAATGTCAACAACTAGGTTATATAAGTGTAGACTGCTTAATGGGGGTACTAGTGTTGAACCAGTCTAGAACATTTTCTTTCTTATCCTCATTTTCATTTCTACAAACCAGTAAAGGGGTCTCATCATCATTTCTAGTCTCATTTCCTGTAAGCTCATCATCATCATTATGGAGAGAAAATCCTCTCATACCTATCTTCCAAACACATCGGGATTTGATAGAATCCCCAACAATCTTTCTTGCCTTCACTTTTCTACACTTATTTACCATTCCTCGCTATGATATCACTCTCCATGATATCTTACCTATAACCTTATTTTCCTTCCATTCATGATAATTCGACGTGGTTTAATACACATATCTGCACTGAAATTGCAGAGGTTCCCTATCGATTGGTAGCTGCAATTAGCTTTTGTTGAGCTAACCCTTCTTGTCTTGTTGCTCCTTATGTCCTGATCGGGCACTTTTAGGTAATATGACCCACTTGATCACAATTGAAGCACTTTAGCTTCCTTGTCTCAATAACTTGACAGTTTCTTACCACATGGTCAGCCTGTCCATATTTATAACATCGATTTGAACCCCTTAAACATTCTCCAAAGTAGCATTTTTGATAATTTTCACAAATTGGAGGACCTATTATGGTATCGTTTGTTTTCCTCTTTCTTGTCACCACCTTCTTACTCCTTTCCTTCCCTGCACCAGGTTCCTTGGTTTTATAGTTAAGTTGTCCTTGCCCTAATTTTACTTGTTTAAACTCAACATAACCTTCTCATCTACTTCTATCATACCATTATCAATCCTTAAGGGTTCTGATACTAGGTTAGGAATTTTTACCTGTATCGGTTTATCCCTTTCATTCCCTTCTAATTGATTCTGTTGGGTGCTTTCCCATTGACCTTGTATTACTTCTACTGCTTAGGCTGCCCAATCTCAGGTGGCCCGCTGCACGGCGTCTTTTACTGCCGTTATTATCTTTTGCTCTATTAATTCTACTTGTGAGGCGTTACCTGTAGTGGCAGCACCTTTAACCTTGGACTCAGGGTTTATACTTGCCTGTTGTTGACAAGTCTTTGGCTTTAGTTGTCTTCTCTACCATGGTCGCTTAAATTTTCTACTGGCTTCTCTTATTCCCTATTGACTTATAGATTCATCATTAGCAACTGTCTTTTCCTTGTTCAGCTTAGCTCTTGCATTGGTGATAACATGTTGCTTTCTCACATGTAGAAATTATACCAATAGCATCACCTATCATAAAATAATTCATATCATATGTAGTCAATTATATTAACTAGAAAGGTAATGACCTTTCCATTTCACATGCACTTAGCATCTGAATGAAATCAAATGCATTTGTATTTTCACAATATCTTTTCATCAAACATCATACATTCATTTGTCATCTTTAGAATAAAATGGAATTTCCTTTTTTCTACCTTTCTCATTTCCATCTTCACCTTTCATGGTGTAAGGTTGCTTTTCCTTACACATACAGATTATATTTGCATAATCTGCCATTTTATCATAAACATAAACTTAAATCGACCATCATCTAAAGATTCGATGCCTAGGTGCTGCCCAAGTTGCGCCACGGTGTCGCATCCCACACATGTAAATTCTAGCTTAGTCTTGTACTATGTGAAGTGGGGTGTGGTAAGCTTCAGATATGGGGTGTAGATGTATGGTCCCATTATGTGACCCATCATCTATGTATATTCCCTTCTATCCTTTGACTTCTCTCAACTTCCCCCTTCTCATCTCATCTGGCCCCCATTATCATCTTTCATTCATTTACCATCTACATTATGAAACATAGCAAATTAGCTACATTTCCTAAAATATCCATATCATCTTTCATTCATATACCATACTCCAAGACCGTTGTTGATTGGTAAATGTGAGTCAGGATTGTTGCCCTGATCACGCGGCGGGTTCTTAATTGGATCTTGTTCAAATTTTTTTTCGTTTCATTCCTTTCCCCTTCATTATTTCATTTCTTTACATTTCACTCCATTCATCTTATAAGCAACGATACACCTGTGAATCGTCGCCCTTAGCATTTTAAAATACACTTTGGATTCCCTTTTATTTTTGTATATGTTCACAAACTCACCTCCTGACAGTTGTCATCAACTACACATATCATTCATAACCTTCATCTTGTTCTTTTTCATTATTCAATTTATCAACCTGGCCATGCCATGATCATATAAAATACATTCATCATCAAATATTTAACATACATGTCTGTATATACACATTCAACCATCAATTTACATAGAACTTAGAACTTTTTGTAAGTTCACATACCTTAAACATTCCAAACATACCATTCCATACATTGCAGCTAATCATCTTAGCACAAACATATATACCATCTCATACCTTTCCTTAATGCTTAGGTTCTTTACCTCTTGAGCTTCCCGGTACTTGTCTAAGGTTTGGGAAAATAAATCGTGAGTGATAACTCACTAAGCAAGCATTTTATCTTTAGGCAACCACTTCCTGTAAAACCTTTTTTCATAAATATCTTTCTATATAAACCTTTTATGTACCATGTCTGGGCTTTCCAAAGGCAATGCATACGCATATAACCTTTTGAGGTAATTTTCTTTGTTCTTAAATAGACGATTTTATATTCCAAGTCATTTATCACATAAACCTATTTTGCTGATGGATATTTTATGTCCTAAAATATTTTTCTCAGAAACTCATTTTGCCAAAGGACATTTTTATGGCCTAAAAATATTTTCCACATAAACCCCTTTTGGCAATGGCCATTTTAATGTCCAATAACATTTATTACAAAAATCCTTTTTGGCAATGGACATTTTTATGTCCTAAATCATTTTTCACATAAGCTTTTTTTAGCAATGGACATTTTCATGTCCTAAATCATTTTTCTTGTAAATCATTTTTCATAATTGTTCCGACCTCGTGAAAAATTGTTAAAAATTGTTTTCCTCCGGCTTTGAAAATAAATGCTTAATTAATTCCCCAGCAAAATTTTAAAGCATCTAATTCTTTTACCGAGTCCGAAAAGTATATCATAGAAATATTTTGCATTGTGTTCCACATTCTAATTTTACATCTCCAACGAGAAAACCCTTGATTAAAAGAGTTGAATACAATAGTCCATAAAAAAATGCTTATTTTTATTGAAATAGTGATGAAATGCGTAGAAGATCTTTCTACGTCTTTACGAGTGCACGAAAAATTTGTTGGTCCCGAGTTAATGGCAATTACCCAAGAGAGGAGGGGTGAATTGGGTATTTAAAATTTTTTAACTTAAACAGAAACTTTACCCCGGATTAATCTAGTCTCCTTTTATGAAGAAACAAATGGAAAACAATATAGTGCAGAGAGCAGAAATAAATATCAACAAACAAGATTTTATAGTGGTTCGGGTAACCTTCCCTACTCCACTCTTCCAAGCTCACACCTCTTGTGACTTGGGTTTCACTATGTATTTCACAAATACAACTAGAGCCACTGCTCTCTTCTAGATTCCAGCTCTAGGGGGCATCAACAATTCACAGCACAAGTAGGTGACGAGTTCCACTCCAATCACACACTACTTTGCTTACACTTGATCTTAGTTACCCAAACTAAATCAAGTTCAATACAACAAGAAGTAACTAAAGAGAGTTTCTTCACGTTACTGTTGTGTAGAGGCAGATTTGGTGCAGAGAAGAACTTGTAATGCAGGCTTAATGATTCAGCAAGCAGCTCTTGGCAGTTTGAAAGCAAGGTTCTTCTTCTAGATGTTGGCTTGATAACTTAATTCTCTTAGAGATGGGAGTTATGCTCATTCAATGAATTCTCAGCTACCCTCCTTATTCATATTGAATGCCTTATATAAGTTGCGAGGGAATCCGAACGTTTGGAGGTAGGTGACGCGCGTTTAATGCGCCAACGTTCAAAAATTTTCCGACCGTTGTGACCTAAGTCGCAGGTGGAGTCGACTTCGGGTGCGACTTCGCCTGTCCGCAGCTTCTTCAAGTTCCATTCTGGGTCGACTTGGTCCTCGACTTGACCCAAGTCGTAGGTGAAGCCGACTTCGGGTGCGACTTCACTTCTTCAGCTTGCTAGTTGAACTTGAAATTTTCAGAGATGACTTTTGATCACTTGATTTTCTTCATATTGATTGTTCTCCCTTGATTTATATCTCTTTGGAATACTGTATGATTATTTACATAGAAAACCTTGGATTCCTTTTCTTGAGTTCTTGAGTACTTGAATCTTGGAATGCATGAAAGATGTCCGAGTAAGTGTTCATGATCCAACATGATGGATTCATGCAACCCTGATTGCTTTGATTCTCCATTTGATCTTCATTTGAGTGTTTGAGTTGTCTTTGGCCTTCATCTTTACTTGAATCTATCATTGAGTCGTCTTGATCTACAAGTTCCGCACTGAAGTCGAAGTTGGAGTCGACTTGGTCTGCAACTTCACCCAAGTCGCATGCGGAGTCGACTTGGGATGCGACTTTGGCAGCTCTCATTCTCGATTTCAACTCTGGACGAAATTGACGCCTCGAAGTCAAAGCTGGAGTTGACTTGGTCTGCGACTTCACCCAAGTCGCATGCGGAGTCAACTTGGGATGCGACTTCGGCAGCTTTGCTCCTCGATTTGAACTCTGGACTAAAACGGCGCTTTGAAGTCGCTTCTTGAGTCGACTTGGGGATCGACTTGGCCTAAGTCGAAGCCTGAGTCAACTTGGAAATCGACTTGACTTGTCATGCTTCATTTTCTTCATTTGTATATCCTTTAATCATCTTCACAAACATGTTAGTAACCAAAACTTACTCAAATTGATTTGTTAATCGTCAAAACATAAACGTAGCTTATTTTCCACATGTTTCCAACAAAATTGTATCTGACAAAAATATAAAGATAAGTGAGTACACTTCGCCCCGCGTCGTGACTCAAATGTGAGGTATATGACACCACGCGCCATGACTTAAATATGAGGTACATGACGCCACGCGCCATGACTTAAATGTGATTTTACGCTTAGCCCATCGACCAGTGATGACTCGGTTTAGGAACTAGTGAGGGACCCGTCGGCTACACTAGTGACCCTACACAGCAAACTAAGTGCGCTCTTAGCTTCTGGATTTACACAGCAGACCAGTGTGTCTCGCTTTCAGCTTCTGTACTTGTACAAGAAACCAGCGTCTCCCGCATTCAGTCTTTGGGTTGAAATTTAAGTGGTCCATCTAAAAGGGGTTCGAGCCCAACTGGGCATGTTGAAAAGAGTTTGGGCCTAACTGGGCTTGACTCAATCAATTTGGGCTCAAGTGGGTTTATTGGGGGATTTTGGGCGATCTTGGGCTTGTTGAAGAGTTCTAGACCCAAGTGGGCTTGTTGAAGACTTTTGGACCCGAGTGGGCTTGTTGAAGAATTTTGGGCCCGAGTGGATTTGTTGGAGAGTTCTGGGCCAGAGTGGGCTAGTTGGAGAATTCTGGGCCTGAGTGGGCTTGTTGAAGAGTTTCGGGCCATCTTGGGCTTGCTGGAAGTTTTGGGCCTAAGCGGGTTTGTTGGAGGGTCTTGGGCCCAAGAGGGCTTGCTCGGACATTAAGGCTCGGGTTGAGCGAAGAGGTCATTTTTTTTCATATATATATATATATAATAGAAAGGTACTTAGCCCCATGTATCAACTTAACCAACTGCCTGGAGAGTATTTACTCGGGGAGAAGTATATAAACTTTTTTTTAATATATATATATATTTGAAAGTCTCTAGGATATATGTGTGTATTTTAAAATAACATATACTTTTTTTGGGGCCCGCGGGACAAATATATATTTTTTTGAAGGCCCGTGGGACACACATATATTTTAGAAAATAAAATATTCATTTTTGGAGGCCTGCGGGACTCATATATATATTTTAGAAAATAAAATATTCATTTTTACAGGCTCGCGGGACACATATATATATTTTAGAAAATAAAATATTCATTATTGAAGACCCGCGGGACACATATATATATTTTAGAAATTAAAATATTCATTTTTGAAGGCCCGCGGGACACATATATATTTTAGAAAATAAAATATTCATTTTTGATGACCCACGAGACTCATATATATTTTAGAAAATAAAATATTCATTTTTGGAGGCCTGCGAGACATGTATATATATTTTAGAAAACAAAATATTTTTTTTGGAGGCCCGCGGGACACATATATATATATTTTTAGAAAATAAAATATTCATTTTTAAAGGCCCGCGGGACACATATATATTTTAGAAAATAAAAAATTCATTTTTGAAGACCCGCAGGACTCATATATATTTTAGAAAATAAAATATTCATTTTTGGAGGCCCGTGGGACATGTATATATTTTAGAAAATAAAATATTCATTTTTGGAGGCCCGCGGGAGTCATATATATTTTTTAGAAAATAAAATATTCATTTTTAAAGGCCCGCGGGACACATATATATTTTAGAAAATAAAATATTCATTTTTAAAGGCCCGCGAGACACACATATATATTTTAGAAAATAAAATATTCATTTTAAAAGGCCCGCAGGACATATATATATTTTAAAAAATAAAATATTCAATTTTGAAGGCCCGCAGAACTCATATATATGTTTTAGAAAATAAAATATTCATTTTTGGAGGCCCACGAGACTCATATATCTTTTAGAAAATAAAATATTCATTTTTAAAGGCCCTGAAGGCCCGCGGGACATGTATATATATTTTTAGAAAACAAAATATTTTTTTTGGATGCCCATGAGATCCCGGGATTTTTTTTTACATATATATAATTTTTTTATCATAAAAAGATACTTAGCTTTATATATATATATATATATTTTTTTTTTGACACGCTTTAAAACTCCCGACATATGAATCAGAGAGAGATGGGGATAAAGGCTTTGTCATTGGTTCACTAGTTGTGCCTTCTTCAAATTTCTTTTTTCGTTGCCTAAGCACTTACACACCTCGGAGTCGAGGTTTCCAGTTCCAGGTTCAGATCCTATAGTTGCAGAACCCATTTCAGATCCATATCAAGTGAATATACATACTATAACCACCACAGGATACACATCTACAGGCAGGCCTTCTCTATCTATATACCGACAAATGATCGAATCTTTAGCGCGCCCAATGGGATGCCGAGACCCCGGGCCTTTTTGTATATATTATTATATATATTTTTATCATAAAAAACTTAGCTTTATATTTATATATATATTTTTATCATAAAAAAATACTTATATTTATATTTATATGTATATGTATATGTATATGGCATGCCCGGTGAGATCCTGGGACCCCGGGCCTTCATATATATATATATATTACTATCTATTTTTATATATCATAAAAAAAGTACTTAGCTTTATATATATGTATATGGCGTGCCTGGTGAGATCTCGGGACCCCGGGCCTTCATATATATATAGATATATATATTATCTATCTTTATATATCAACATAAAAAAGTACTTAGCTTTATATGTATATGTATATGTATATGGCGTGCCCGGTGAGATCCCGGGACCCCGGGCCTTCATATATATATTATTATCTATTTTTATATATCATAAAAAAGTACTTAGCTTTATATATATATACATGGCATGCTCGGTGAGATCCCGGGACCCCGGGCTTTCATATATATATATATATTATTAACTATTTTTATATATCATAAAAAAGTACTTAGATTGATATATATTTATTATATATGACCCAGCCTTCCCAGGAAAAAATTGGTTTTTGAAAATAATATATATGTGTATATATATTTTTAAATATAGAAAATATACATATATATATTTTGAAAGAGAAAAATACTTAACCTGCGTGTCAATTCAACCCGCCAGTCGGGGAGTATCCACGTTGGGAAAAGTAGTTTTTGAAAATAATATATATGCATATACTTATACATATATTTTTTTATATATAGTAAATATACATTTTTTTTGAAGGGGAAAAATACTTAACCCGTGTGTCAATTCAACCTGCCAGTCGAGGAGTATCCACGTTTGGAAAAGTATTTTTTTTGAAAATAATATATATGTATATATAGAAAATATACATATATATTTTTGAAGGAGAAAAATACTTAACCTGTGTGTCAACTCAACCCGCCAGTCGAGGAGTATCCACGTTGGAAAAAGTAGTTTTTGAAAATAATATATATGTATATATGTATATATGTGTATATATATATATACTTTATATTTAAATATATATATATATATACTTAACTCGTGTGTCAATTCAACCCGCCAGTTGGGGAGTATCCACGTTGGAAAAAGTATTATTATTATTATTATTATTTTAGAAAATAATTCATATATATGTATATATATTTTAATAAGAAAAAAAATTCACCAAAAAAAAATATATGGAGAACTTACGTCCTCTATTAGAGGAAAAAGGTGGGAATGCTTGTTCTTCCGAGAGCTCCGTCCCTTTTTCCCCGTCGTCTCCTCAAATGAGAAGCCAAGTGGGTATGTATAAGACTTTGGCCGGCTTCGTGCGGGTTCCGTAGCTAAAGGTATTTTGTGGATGTAAGCTCTCGCGGAACCGCATTCGCGCGGAACTTTCTTCCTCCAGTGGAATCGCATTTATGGGGAGCATATATATATATATATATATATATATATATATTTTAAAACGGTAGCACCTTCTTGCTACGTCTCGGTTGTCGCTGTCATCCGGCCGAGACCGGGCGTTTCTACTTTTCCTTTCCTTTTCGGTCCATCAGCTTTTCCCATGTCCGGCAGCTGACTCAACACCAACTCAGAAAAATCATGAAAATGTGTGCTCCGGCTGTTTCTTGTAAACGCTCCTTGAAAGATTACGACATGGCAGAAGATAATAGTGATAACTAAGGCTCACGTATTACCACCAGACGATGTAGCTTTAGCTGCTTTCATCTTCTTCAACGCTTTTATCCTTTCAATCCTTGCGCGCTTCAACATGGCAAGTTTCGTGCTCTCTCTAACAAGTTTCTGATCAGTGGCATCCAACATCGGTGGATTTGGCGAGCAGGGTGGCTTAGGTTGCTTTTTACATCTCTTCTTCTTGGGCTTCTTTTTCTCCAACACAGACATTTTTCTCCGCTAGCAGGTTCGCTTCTACCAACGCATCCACCTTCCCAACATCAGCAGAATTTTAAGAAAATATCCCACAAGTTTTCACCTTTGATAGATCCATCAAAGCTCACGCCCCTACTCAATGCCTTGCCGAACAATCCCTTGGTCTGTCCATCTCTTAGAACAGGGTCCTTTAATTGCTGCCCTTCAACAACCATCTTGCCCCATTCAAGATCAATGAAATGATCTCTTTCTATTGGCACAGAGCTGCCCATGACAAGCATATTTTTATTTTCTTTTATTATAAAACCCCTTTTTTTAATCGGATAACGATCTTTAAGTCAGTGTTTGCTTGACTCCATGTTCATCCCAACATAGCACCAACAGATTTAACTACCGTAAGAAAATGCAAACACTATAATCCAGGAGTAGAGATTTCGTCGACGCCAGCTGACTTGGGAGGGTTTCGTAGGAGTTTATAGGGACGTCCATTGCTCCTGCTCAGATATGAATGACGGTGAGATAGGAAAAGAAAGCATTTTCCGCCCCAGGTGTCTTTGTTTGCATACTGAGAAGGTACCATAACCGTCTTTGGTTTCATCTTGCCTGTACCAAGCTTCATATATGCTTGGACTTATATCATTGGGCTCGGGCTTCTTCATCTGATCTCTTTCACCATGTCTGACATGCTAAATTAAAATGTTGCTGGTTGTTGGTCATATATTTGTTTATTTATTATTATTATTATTATTATCATTTATATATATATATATATTTTACTCCTTGTGCCTGCACAATGGATTAAAAACCCGAAAAGGCTCACAAGAAATTTAAGGTAAATATTATTGGGCTTGGGTGCTGTTCCCTTCTTCTTCTTCTTCTTTTTCCTTTTATATATACATATTTTCTCTCTTTTTTTTGCTTTTTTGTTTTTTTTTCCATCAATTTTTCTCCTTTTTTTTCCTTTTATTTTCTCTCTTGTTTTTTGTTTATTTTCTTTCTTCTTCTCTTTTTGTTCTTTTTTTTCTTTTTTCTTTTTTTTTACGCATGAAAAATCATATAATTTCATAGGCCAAAATTAACCATATAATTGTAATGATCGTATGGTTCAAAACATACCTCATCAAATGCTCCCTCAGGAATTATGTCGTCGTGGGCTACTTATAAAGGCGTGATTCCTGACATGTTGTGTAGCGGGCTTCCTTTTGACCCATTTTTATCGCCAAGGCGCGAGATATTCTTATCCACAGCTGCGCATAGTACTTTTGAGAGCTTTGCGAAGTCAACGAGCACATAGCTTCATTTTTTTGAATCTGATTACTCTCTCTCTCTTTTTTTCTTTTTTTCTTTTTTTTTGAAATTTGATATATATATATATTGCAGGCAATGGCTTCTCCAGAATTTTCTATTCTTTCACCAAGAGAGAAATCAGCAATGAAAAAGCGGCGTTCTTCCCCTAAGGAGCCAAAGGATAGCGTGACTCCTTTCTCCAAAGTAGTTTCAATTGCGGTGCCTCTGACATCACCTTCTCTCGTGAAGAAGCGTAAGGCTATTGCATATGCTCGTGGGGAGTTTAAAAGGCAAAAATCCTCCTCGAAGAAAAATGAGTCTTCCAAGAAGAGTTCTCTTGAAGAAATGATGGCATCTAAGACAAAGCAGCGTGTTCCGAGGAAGAGAACTGCGCAGAGTGCCAAGAAGTACGATCTCTTCTTCGGTCGCCCTTGTGGGGCTGCTCTTCTTATTTTGGGTGGTATCCTGCCTTGGCAAGCCGTGAATGCTTTGAATGTTCACATAGGCCTTCTCACTTCAGCCCCATGCGCTGCCACCTTATGGAAGACATTAATGGTCGCTCTACTCGAATCTTTATGATCCCAGTGAAGATTTTTACCGAGCGTTTGAACTGCCAAGAAGGTTATATCTTTGGGAAAGGTGTTGCTGCAACCGATCCCCGCAAGACCTTTTCTGGTTGCTTTTTACTCCCGACCAGGGCATTAGGCAATCCTCATAATTTTATCGTAGAGACTCCTCGCTGGTTGCAAAAGGAATTAGAAGACTATTCTTTTATATGTAAAGAGGGTGCGAATGTCTGCCGTGGCTGCTTAGGTAACATCTCGGGCTTTAATCAATGGGGACAACATCTGGTCTCTCGTCATGAGGCGGTGCTTACAGCCGCTGGTGTGAAAGATGCGATCTTAGCCACTGGAGAGGGTTTTTGGAAAGACAACAACATCATCAATGCTTTTGTCAATTTCTGGTCATCGGCGACTAACTCTTTTATATTTCCATTTGGAGAGATGAGCATTACTTTATGGGATCTGAAGGGGATATGTGGTCTCCCTGTATGTGGATTGCCTTTTGACGAGTGTACCCCTCCAAACTCTACCTTCAATAAGAGCCCGATCGCTTTAAAGGTCATAGATCTTCTTGATGAGTTATATCAAACGACCAAGAAGGAAAAGTTCACAGCAAGAGACTGGGTGGCATTATTCTCCAGGGTTTCTGACCAACGGGTATCTAATGACAATTGGCCTTCTAACATTATTGAGTTCATGCCAGTGGACAAGGCGGCCTGTGGCTTCCCCTTGAGCGCCTACAACAAGTACAGCCTGAGGTTGAGCTTATCCGCTTTTTGTAGCTTTGGATTTCCGTTGTCATCTGTCCTTCCTCTTCGGCCTACGGTCTTGTAAAATGGTCATGTCTTTATGTTTCTTGCGAGATGGCTCAAGGCAAGCGCTTCGCCTTGGCACCACGAGTATTGTGTGATATCTATAAGTGTTTAAATCAGATTATATATAATGAGAAAGGCCCGGGGCACGCCATTTCTTATTTCTCGGCTCATTTTCTCCTTGGCTGGCTTGGATTCTATTTCCCAGAGATTTATGGAGTCGAGGAAGTTACCCAATTTCCTTCTCAGGATTTGATGTTGAAGAAATTTGCTAGGCGTAGCTTAGCCAGCTATAGTTTTGAAGACATGACCGGGCTCCTTATCCAGGCTGGATATTTTGAAGATAGGTTTTTCCGTATGGTTTCCCCCTGCGAGTGGTCGACGAAATCTTCCTCTGAGGGACTGACCCTTGATGATTCCGAGCAACTCAAGATTATGTTCATTAGTATGGCATCTGTGCGGTAAAGGTTGTTGAGCAAGTTGTGCCTAAATCCCGCTTTTGGGCTTTTAAACCCCTTGACTTGACCACCAGCTGGGGTGAACTAGGCTTGGTGAGATTAGACGCTTCAAGGAACCAGATATGGAGGAGACTGAGGCTCGTTGTGTCCAACACATTGATTCCTTCAAGGCCTACCCTGGGGTGGTCGGTTGTAGCTTTCACTGTACTGATTGGGTTGCGGAAGGAAAAGAGTATATTCGTCACGACACCGAGCCAGTCAAGAAGACCTTATGGGAGTTAGCTGCTGAAAAGGCAACTTCTGAAAAAGACCATAAACCCGTGGAGACTTGGAGTATGTTTCTTCTTTCTTTTCTCTTCTCTTCTCTCTCTTTTTTTTAATGTTTTTATCCTCAACTAGCCCCTCATTTTTTTTAGAATACAATGTCAAGCTTCCCGAAGTTGTATATCCGCCAAAGCCAATCAGTCGCTTTTGGTTTCCCAATCGTCCTACCAACTCAGAGGCTACAGAGTCATTGACAATGCATGACACCTGTGGCCAGAAGCGAAAAATTTAGAGAACGAGGGATTTGTCTTCGATTGCTGGACTTTCAGATCCTTCCCAAGGAAAAGATTCCTCAGAGCAAGGAGAAGCTATGAGACCTTCAGGAGAGTTTGATAAAAGGTCATATCCCATTTCCAAGCCCGAGCCATCTGAGGAAGGGGTCGTTGTAGCAGAGCCGAATGTTGCCATAAATTCTTCCAATGACCGTGAAGTTAGTGAGGGAATGCGTGCCGAGGTGCAGAACAACTCCCCCGTGCTACCGGATTCTAGTGACCATGCTCTAAGTGACCTCTTGGGCTTCCATGTAGATCTAAATATGGGTCAAATTGACCAACCGATGCGGTCTTGTGATAGCGGGCCTATATTTTCTAATAACATCTTCATGAGGGATTTTCTGGGGGTTCGGACTTCCGATGCGTGTCAATCTCTGCCATCAATAGGCCAAGGTACCCCCGTGAAAGCGACTTATTCTGATGATAGGACCATAGGTATGCTGGATTACCTTATCAATTATATCTGTTTCTTGCGATTATTCTTATCTTGATCACTTATTTGGCAGGATTTGGTTCGAGAGAGGAAATCCACATGGAAGCTCCATGTAATCACCCAGAAGGTGCGGGTATGAATTTTGAAGGTAAACCCCCTCTTTCCTTTTTTTTCGCTTTCTTCTTTTACATGTCATCATTTTTTTAACAGCCGCCTTAGTTGTCGAAGTATCTGATGACGATGCTCATGGTGAGGAGAATTCGACACCGATAGAGTCGTTGCCTGTTTCTCCTACATCACCAGGTATTTGTACTTTGGCTTTTCGCCTAGTTAACTTACTGTTCTGACGTCTTGAGTTGTACTTTTCAGCCTTACGATCTGGTCGCTCAGGCGGTCCTCACTTTAGTTCAACTGGCCCTAGTACTGGCGCGAGCTCAAGTGGGGCTCGTCAGCTTCCTGATGTCAAAGATCGCTTCTTGGATCCTTTGCATCATTTCTTTTCAACTTTCAAGGTGATCGGGGCAGAGCAGTTAGAGCAGCGGGATCTCAAGCGCTAAGGCGTGCAATAGCACAATTCAAGGGATGCATCATTTCTTCTTTGAGGGACATGGATTCTCCTGATGATGTCATCGAAGCGTTGGATATTTGTGAAGACTTTTCTATGGTCCTGGATAGGCTCCAACTTTGCGTTTCTGGTTTTGGTGATGTCATACTCTCACCGGAGAAGTTGCGTGCCCATTGGCGAGAGCTCGAGGCTGCTGCATGACCCTTGGTTTCTGTAGAAGATCTAGCGTCCGTAGAAGCCGACCTCTCCAAATGCAGAGATAGCCTTGCTCAACTTAAGGAACGTAACCTCCAGGTCGCAAAGGAGATGGAAAGTAAAAAGATGATTGCCGAGGAGATTCGAGCATCCATAGCGGCCAAACAGGCCAAGGTCCGTCGCATTGTCATTTCTATCTTTGTGGATAAAAGTAGACTAAATTCGTTGACTTCTACCTCCAACGAACTTCAAGCCGAAGTTGACCTCTACAAAGTAATGATTGATTCAAAGAGTCGGGATATTTCTACTATGGAGGCTAAGGTCGAAGAGTTGCGAGCGTATACAGTTCCTCCTGCTGATGTAGTGAACTCTATCTGAGTTTTGAAGGAGTCCCTTCCTTCTACAAGGGAGACTATAGAGATTCTCTTGCAAAATTTTGATGTATGACTCCCTTTATAACTTCTACGGATAGTATTTTTTTAAGTAATTCGCATTTACAGTTGCTTTGACTTGATTCTCGCAATTAACAACTTCATGTGTGCCATTACCATAGACCCTCTTGATGATGTAAGGCCCTTCCCATTTAGGCTCGAATTTACTGGCAAGTTTTCCCCCGGCCAGAAGCTCCATGCGTAGCTTTAGCACCAAATCTCCTCTTTTGAATGAGCGATGCTTCATGACTTTATTGTATGCTTCGACCATCCAAGCTTGATAGAGTTCGATTCGTTGTCGTGCTTGAATTCGCTTTTCATCTAGTGCTTCGAGCTCGTCGAAACGAAGTTTGGCTTGTTGTTCAGTAGTTAACCCAGAATGGGTAGCAACCCTTAAAGATGCTAACTGGATTTCCACTGGTAAAACTGCTTCAGCGCCAAAAGGTAGCGAATATGGCGTTGCTCTCGTCGCAGTTCGATGTGTGGTTCTGTAGGCCCATAGTGCTTCGGGCAGCCTCTAGTGCCAATCACGCTTATTTTTCACAGTCGTCCTTTTGAGGATTCGAATGATATTTTTGTTAAATGCCTCTGCTTGATCATTTCCTTTTAGGTAATAGGGCGATGAGAACAATTGCTTGATTCCAAACTTCCGGCATAACTGATTTACTTTGTCATTTTTGAATGGTGTGCCATTATCTGAGGTGATTTGATAGGGGACACCATAACGGTAGATGATTTTATGCTTGATAAATTCAACCACCTCTTGCGATCAGACTCTCTTGTAAGCTTTAGCTTCTGCCCATTTTGAGAAATAATCCGTAGCAGATAAAATATATAAGTGTCCTTTGGATGATGATGAGTTTATTGGACCGACAATATCAAAGCCCTACCAAGTGAAAGACCACGAAATAGGTGCTGGAGACATTATTGAAGCTGAAATATGATAGATATCTCCATGCATTTGGCAAGCTTCACAGGATTTTACAAAATTGATGGAGTCTTGGGCCATTGTGGACCAATAATAGCCCAATGTTCTGATCATATGATAAAGATGACGTCCAGATTGGTGGGTGCCACACTCGCTGGAGTGTGTCTCTTGAAGAACCTGACAGATATCATTCTCATTAATGCAGCAAAGCCAAAGCCTATCAAAAGCAATCCGATACAAATCATCTTGAAACACGGTATATCGCAAAACAGCCTTTCTCAGTGACTTCCTTGCATTTGGATCATCTGGTTCAATACCATATTTGAGATAGTTGATGATAGGGATGCGCCAGTCATCATTATTTGTGGTTACCTCGGATACACACCATCCAACTCAATTTACTTGGAGCTCTTCGTCATCTTCTAATCTTTGTACTCGAATTGTCATGTCATCAAGCTCATTGAAAGCGAGAATACTGGCCAACTTTGATAGTGCATCAGCAACTACATTTTCTGACCGAGGAACGTGCTCAACAGAAACAATTTCGAACTTTGCCAATAAAGTTTGAGCTTTGTCATAATATTTTCGCAAATGAGGCTAGTGCACTTCGTATTGATTGTTTAACTGTTTAATAACCAATTTAGAGTCCCCAAATATTCGCACAAATAAAATATCTGATTGCAAAAGAAGTTCCATGCCAATGAGTAAAGCCTCATATTCAGCTTCATTGTTTGTTACGCTTTTTCCAAGAAAATATGAGTGCGGGAACAAGTCTTTATGAGGGGAGACTACGACAATTCCAACGCCAGCTCCGGATGCTTTGAAGCGCCATCGAAATACATTTGCCACATTGGATCATCATTTGCATAGAAAACCCTCTCATCAGGTAGGTTTTCTAAGATGGAAAATTCTTCTTCAAGCGGATAGGCTGCTAAGAAGTCTGCTAACACTTGCCCTTTCACTACCTTTCGTGGCACATATTTGATATCAAATTCAGATAACAGCAGTGACCATTTTGCTAGGCGTCCTGAAAGCATTGGTCTAGTGATCAGGAACTTAAGGGGGTCAGCCTTTGATATAAGTATGATCTGATGCGCGAGGAAGTAATGTCTTAGCTTCTATGCCACAAAGACCAATGCTAGACAAATCTTCTCGATCGAGGAATAATTACATTCAGCTTGCAATAATCAACGACTGAGATAATATGCGGCTTGTTCTTTACCTTGGGCATTTTCTTGTGCAAGTAATGCCCCTAGTGATTGTGGACTAGCAGCAATATAGAGAATGAGCGGCTTTCCTTTCACTGGAGTCGTCAAAATAGGAAGATTTTGCAGCAATTCTTTAATGGCTTCAAAAGCCCATTGGCATTTCGCGTCCCACTGGAAAGTCGTATCTTTTTTCATCAACTTGTGAAAGGGCTGGCACCGGCCGGAAAAGTTGGAGATGAAACGCTGAATATATGACAATTGGCCTTGCAGACTCCTAAGTTCTCTGAGGTTTCGTGGAGGCGACATATTTTGAATTGCTTTCATTTTGAGTGGATTGACCTCGATTCCCCTTTGGCGGATTATGAACCCAAGGAGTTTCCCAGATGATACTCCGAATGCACATTTGAGAGGATTCATCTTGAGATCATACTTTCTTAGACACATAAACACCGACCTCAAATCTTCTTTATGCATATCTTGACCTTAAGATCTTACAACTAGGTCATCGACATAACACTCAACATGTTTATGTAACATATCCTGGAATATTTTTTGCATAGCCCTTTGATAAGTTGTGCCAGTATTCTTAAGACCAAAAGGCATGACTTTGTAGCAAAAGACATCCATCGATGTTCGAAATGCTGTTGCGACTTCATCTGCTAGAGCCATCTTGATTTGATTGTATCTTGAATATCCATCCATAAATGAGAATGTATTGTACAGGGTCGTGCCGTCGATTAGCAAATCGGTGAAAGGAAGAGGAAATTCATCCTTAGGGCATGCTTCGTTTAGATCTTGAAAATCTACGCAAATGTGGATCTGCCCATTTTTCTTTTTGACAGGAACAATGCTAGAAATCCATCTCGGAAATTTGATTTCCCAAATGAATTCAACATCAATGAGTTTTTCAACTTCCTTGATGATTTGTTCTTCGAGTTCTGGTCGAAACCTTCTCGGAGCTTGCTTGACTGGCTTTTTATCCCGCGTAATATACAGATGGTGCACTGCAACTGCGGGGTTGAGCCCTGGCATTTTGGAAACCCCCAAGCAAAAACATCTTTGAATTCACTTAAAAGCTGCCTCAACGTTGCCTTTTCTTTTTCGGCCAGGTTTTTGGCAATAAAAATGGGTCTCGGGTTCTCCTCATTCCCGAGATTGAATTCCTCGAGTACATCAATAGTAGGTTGCCCTCCATCCTCGATCACAGGTGGGGCATCCTCTGGTTCCATTAATGCCTCTTCATCGTTGCTGGAGTCCTCGATTGCAGAGATAGAGTAGGTGGTAGCGAAGTCTATGTCTTCTTCTTTTTTGTACCCGAGACCGAGTCTTTTGTTACCCTTTTGATAACCAGGAGGCCTTTCAGATAACGGGATAGGGATGTCACTTCCGAGGCCTGATAGATGTGGTTAGTCGGGGTAGAATCCCATCAAATCCATAATTTTCTTGCTTTCTCTACTATAGCGATAGAAATCCCATTTCTTGAGCTTAGCAGTGGGCAAACAAGAGGATTTGTTAGGCTACCGTAAACCTTGCCATATTGCTTTATGAAACGTTTTTTGCCAAATTTTTCATCTTGAGGTTCCTGCACACTTGGAGTAGATACATTAAACCCCACGAGCATTGCTAAAACCTCGTCGAGCGCTTTCCTAGGTTTTTAGTTTTGGTTAGTGGCCTTAGTGGCCATTCCATCACTCTCATAGCAATGTGACTTGACTTCCTCACTGGCCTGGTTCTGAAATCTCCGAAGAGCTTCTAGATCCACCTTGAATCTAGGGGAATTCGCTCGAGGTGGTTTAACAACCTTTTTCAGGACTTCTAGGTCCAAGTAGAAACGTGAGCCTGCAGCAGTGTTGCTATAGCTGGAAGGAGGTGGTATGGCTGCCCCCTGTCATTGTCGTGGTAGTGGCTGTACTGGATCGAGGCTCATATTTTCAAATTTGGTTTGAAACTGAGCCCTTGGTTTTGCCGTTCCTCGTCCATGACCTTGACCTTCGATCTTCTCACCCCTTGAGAATATGTCTGTGCTTACTGGGGCGGGGGGAGCCTGAGATACCTCCTACTGACCTTCTAATGTGGTTGCTTTGATTGCTTTCATTGATGTGTTGACAGTAGATGCCAACTCATAATACTTAGCATTAGAGTAAAATGATTCCGCCGTTGTTAATGGTTTATGGTCAGCAAAGATCCTTTTTTCGACTCTATCCTTGCCGTACTTGAAGCATTAATGCACCGTTGATGCGACGATGTTATTGCTGTGGAGCCAAGGCCTTCCTAGTAGTAAGTTATATGAGGTCGGAGCATTAATCACAAAGCATGGGATTTCGGTGCAAAAATCTTCTATGCTTAGTTCCAACTCAATTAGGCTCATGGTCTTTTGAGTCCCTTGATTAAACCCGTGAATCACCACACTAGTGTCTTTTAATGCTGATGGAGAAATTTCGATCCTCCTGAGTGTTCGAAGGGGCAGATATTTATCGCGGACCCGGCATCGATCATGATTTTGTTAACCAGTTCACCGGCCAGGTTGCCCGTAACATATAAAGGTCAGTTGTGATTAATGTCTCTAAGCAACTTATCCTCATCAGTGAATGAGATGATCTCATCACATTCAGTGGCGTCGATCAGGTAATCAAGGAGGATATTTTTTGTCTGTCAGAGCACTAACCAGTGCATCCCTGGCTTCTTGCGACAACTGCAAGGCATCGTAAATACTGAGTCAAGCAGGGAGTCGTTTCAAGTGTTCAAGCACATCATAGCTTACTAAGGACTTCCCATGATTGGCCGGTATGTGCTGTTCTGACTGAGTACGAATTTCTTGCACCAGGGCTTTACCCTTGTTTTCTGATGTGATTCGACCAGATAGAAGAATTGCAAGAACGTCCTCTTCAACTTGCACCATGTTGCAAGAGGCAGAGTCCTGAATGTTCGTAGCCAATGTTTGTAGTACATCTGAGAAAAATGGCTGTACTTTTGGGATTTCAGGGAAATACCCACTTATTGACTTGATGCACTGGTGAACCATGATTCCTTCTTTATCGAATTGTTGGTTGATTATTCTGCAGTTTATCCATCTCAAGATGTAGTCATACTGAGATTCTCCTAATAGGGGGTGCATGACCTCTATCATCTCTGGAGGGAACTCTGTTTCATATTTGTGGAATCTTAGGATAAACATATCAACGAACTCTTCCCAAGAACCAAATGCTTCTTCGGGAAGCGAGGAGGTCCAGAGAATAGCCAACTGTCATGGGCCAAGCTCAAGACAAAGTGTCCAAGTGCGAAGTCTTCTGTTTGCCCCATTTGACAGACCGCCAGCGAATAATCAAACAAGTGCGACAATGTATACTTATGATTCTCATGGAATAACTGAATATGCGGCCAATCATAGCTTAACTCCCTAGTTAAGAAAGGGAACACTCGAAGGATGGGCGCATCGTTTAATTGTAGTACATGCATGACTTGGAGTTGATTTGTCCTCCCAAAACCTTCAGCACCGCTAAAAATTGCATTTTGTTTGAAGCCTTCATTGCCGACCCACCGGATTGCCTTTATGAAAGTTTTGGCTCCAAAGGTCTTGTACCCGTTGTCAGTCGGAGGGCATACTGCATCTGAAAGGTCTTGTACCCGTTGTCAGGTTCAGGCAACCATATGGCTAAGGGATCACTCCATGTACTGTCTCTGAGATAATTTATGTAATGAGCAGTGGATTCTTGACTGTATTGTATTTCCCTCAAATAATTACTAGGGAACTGCTCTCTTTGCCTTGACAGGAAACGGACCAAGAACGCGTCTATCAAGATGACCTACTCAGCAATTTCTTCGATATGATTATCTCGGTACCAAGACATCACTGATTCCCCCAGTGAGTACCGGAAGTATTCCACTCTGGTTTCTCAGGATGCTGGCAGTAGTCGAGATTCTCGCAAATATGTGATGATGTGGTTTATTGGTGACATCTTAACTTTAAACTTGGTGTAGTTAGGGATAAGCACTGAGGCAGTTCTTCGCCGCTTTGCAGGTTTGGACGTGGACACATTTATATGATAACAAGTTTCAGTCTCTCCTTTGTTGCTATCTAGGTCCCAAAACGGACCATCCTCAGGGAACTCACATGGAGTAATGTTCTGCAATTCCTCGAGAATGTATCTTTCTTTTGCTGGTCGAGGTGATCTACTACAAGCCATTGATAGAATGGGAGTAGCAACTCGAGCTGCAAAAAGTCCATGATCAGGAATGGTTGCACCCGTGAGGATTGCCTCAAATGTCTTGAGAAGAAAGGGAGAATGGCCTTATCCCTGATCCTTTTATCTTCTCTGTGTAGATTTTTGAGGAATCTTTTTGTCCGTCTTAGGCTTGACAGTTTTTGAACTGCTTCCCAATCATCTTTTTCTACCATCTCGACTGTCACAACATTTGATGAGGCCTGCGCTGGAGGGCTAAGCTTGATAATCCCCTTGTCAATGTAATCTTGCAATATTGCTTAGAGATCCCAACACTTCTTAGTGGGGTGACCGACATATCGGTGGTAACTGCAATATCGCTGATGAGAAGTACGTCCAACTTCTTCTGGCCTTTTTGGGGCAGGCAACTCAAATAGCCCGGTCGACATGAGGTGCTGGAATAGCGTCTCCACCTCATCTTCCCCGAAGGCGTACTGGATTTCCTCTCTTCGAAAGAGCTTTGCAGGCTGCTCTTTTGCAGGTGGTTTTGCTTTATCTGGCTGCTTCTTAACCTCTGTAGCGTTCGCAGAGGTCTCTCCAGTTTTCTTCTTCTTAAACTTAATGGTTGTGGATGACTCCTTCCAGGATTTTTGCTGAGACAACAAATACTCTTTTCGACAAGCTTCTATGGCTAGGGCCTGAAATGTACTTAGTTATTCATTCATCAGCAAGGAAATTTCTGTCTTGATGCCATTCCGACAAAGATTGACCTTCATTGCTTGAGAGAGGGGTGCTTGACATCGGTTAGCGGCCCTCTGCCATCTAGTGATGTAGTCTTCAACCGGCTCGTCCTTCTTTTGTGACAAGGTTGATAATTCTGATAGTTGTACTTCTCGTATAGTATCAATGAATCAGGAGGTGAACATTTCCTTCATCTCTTCCCATGTTCGCACCGAGCCGGTTGGGAGAGATATGTACCACTGGAAAGCATCACCAGAAAGAGCATTGGGGAACATTCAAAGATAAAAATTTGAATGGTGCACCCAGTTGCCCATGGCATAGTGGAATGATGCCAGGTGCTTTAACTCACTCCCGGTCCTATCAAATTGGATCTTTGGTGGCTTCAAATCCCTAGGTAGCAACTCCGCTTCAACCTCTAAGGGATAAGGCCTGTTGATTGTCATTGTAGGGACCCCAGTAAGTTGAGGTGCCTGACGACGAAGGCATTCAGCCACAAGCTGATTCACCATCTCCTTCTGCGTGACAAACCCGGGTGGAGATCCCATGGGTGTGTTTACCCGTGCGTCTCGAGTTCGAGGGGTATTGATATGCAGATTATTGAATTGCGGAAAGCCTTGTTCCAATTCTGCATTTTCATCTTCCTCGGTCCACTACATGATTGGTTTCTCGGGTTGATGGATTGATTGACGGTTCTTTGGTGATAGCGGCTGATGGGAACTTGTTGTCTTGTCGGCTGGGGTTTCCATAGCCCGTTTCATATGCTTAATTTCCTCCTGGAGATCATGAATGAGCTGGGACTTGGGTGTAAGAACCTCTTCTTCTTCACCCACCATGTAAGAGGCTTCAAATTGGCCTCTTGGGAGAGTGGCCCTAATACCTTCAGGATGAGAGAGGCTGCAGAATGACGGCGTAATGGGCATTACGGCTGCCCTTGATCGGGTCAACATCTCCGAAGCTTTTGAAGTGCTTAGCTAAGTGAGGTCCACCATGTTGACTTCTATCGTTTGGAGGAGATGCCTCCTTCTTTTAGCTTCTCTCTTGGGGTGCGCCATCTGGTGCTTTCCTCGGGACAGGGCCACGACAGGCGCATAAGTCATATCCTCCCTCAGTCTGATCAATGAGGCGAATTGATTTTTTTGTATAAAATTTGGGATCATCCTGAGCGCCAAACGTGGATACGTTATATGGCGCTTGTGAGGATACTGTCACTCGTTAAAGAGTCTTGGCTTTTGAGATGTTCTTAGTTTGCGAGCGTTCTGTAGTGGCCTCTTTTGCAGCCTACCCCTTTGTTGGGGTTATGAAAATAGCTTATACCTTGGCCCTGGTGGCAGTGGTGGTGAAGCCTTCAAGTTTAAACGGGAAGTTGTTTTCCCGAACTACTTTTTTCTGATGTGCTATTTTCCTTGGTTTCCTTGATGCGTGATGAGGAATCGTTACTATGTTGGCAGTATCATGGTGACCTGGAGACTTGGCTCTAGCTTGTGAGCTAGATGGAGCAGCGATCGACTGATGGGGCGAATGCATCGGATCGGGGATGACAAATCGCAAGGTGCCCAAACCGGATCGTACAATAATAACTCCTTGCGGCTTGAATCGGTCATCCCTTCCATCGGCCGATGGAGCATCAAGCTGAGAAACCTTGGCCTGTCTTGTTGACTTCTTCCGCTCCCGGGTGTCATCTCAATTAGTTCGGGAGGCTAGGTCAACAATCCTTGAGGCAGCCCGACTGAATTGGTGAGTGATGGTGCATCGAACAGGATTTAGTACAGCTTTGTTCTCGTTTCGAGAAACATCAGCTTCTGGTCGGCAAGGTGGCGCTAGCCGAGTTGCAGTAGATTGTCTTGCAGAATTTCTCGTGAAGTGGGACCGCAAGACAGGTTATCCTACAGGCTGTTGGGCTGGTGCAGCAAACTAATGGGCGGACTTCTCGGCATAGTCTGACCGCAGAGCAAGTGGGCCCATTCGGGTTAGCGCCTGCAGAGACTTTTTCGGTCGGACAGGAGTGGTCCTAGAGCCTTGAACAATAAGAGGCTCCTTGAGTGGTGCAGATCGATCTCTCCTTCTCTTGATCGTTGTAGGAGAGCAGTCGATGTGTCGATAGACACGGTGTTCCGGTTTCTCTGGTACGTGAATGAAGTGATGCGGGATAGCCGCATCCATGTGGTTTGGCTTAGAAATGACAAAACCACCATTGGGCAGGAATCCAAAAGCCATCGAATGCGCCATGAGATCTGCAAAGGAACACTCAAGAGTGTCAGCAGTGAGAGATTAAGTAAGCATATAAAGACCATAGTTTTCAGCTCTTAAAGATGAAGGGGGAATGTTTCATGTCTGGTTCACCATTTGTTCCGGCCTCGTGAAAAATTATTAAAAATTATTTTCCTCCGGCTTTGAAAATAAATGCTTAATTAATTCCCCAGCAAAATTTTAAAGCATCTAATCTTTAACCGAGTCCGAAAAGTATATCACAGAAATATTTTGCATTGTGTTCCACATTCTGATTTTACATCTCCAACGAGAAAACCCTTGATTAAAGAGCTGAATACAATAGTCCATAAAAAAATGCTTATTTTTATTGAAATAATGATGAAATGCATAGAAGATCTTTCTACGTCTTTACAAGTGCACGAAAAATCGTGTCTAACAAAATTATAAAGATAAGTGAGTACACTACGCCCCGCGCCGTGACTCGAATGTGAGGTATATGATGTCATGCGCCATGACTTAAATATGAGGTACATGACGCCATGCGCCATAACTTAAATGTGAGTTTACGCTTAGCTCGTCGACCAGCGATGACTCGGTTTAGGAACTAGTGAGGGGCCCGTCGGCTACACTAGTAACCCTACACAGCAAACTAAGTGCGCTCTTAGCTTCTGGATTTACACAGCAGACCAACGTGTCCTGCTTTCAGCTTCTGTACTTGTACAAGAAACCAGCGTCTTCTGCATTCAGTCTCTGGGTTGAAATTTAAGTGGTCCATCTAAAAGGGGTTCGAGCCCAACTGGGCATGTTGAAAAGAGTTTGGGCCTAACTGGGCTTGACTCAACCAATTTGGGCTCAACTGGGTTTATTGGGGGATTTTGGGCGATGTTGGGCTCGTTGAAGAGGTCTGGGCCCGAGTGGGCTTGTTGAAGAATTTTGGGCCCGAGTGGGCTTGTTGGAGAATTCTGGGACCAGGTGAGCTTGTTGAAGAGTTTCGGGTTATCTTGGGCTTGTTGGAAGTTTTGGGCCTAAGCGGGTTTGTTGGAGGGTCTTGAGCCCAAGAGGGCTTGCTTGGACATTAAGGCTTGAGTTGAGCAGAAAGGTCATTTCTTTTCATATATATATGTATATATATATATAATAGAAAGGTACTTAGCCCCGTCTATCAACTTAACCCACTGCCTGGGGAGTATTTACTCGGGGAGAAGTATATAATTTTTTTTATAATATACATATATATATATATATATTTTTTTGAAAGTCTCTAGGATATATGTGTGTATTTTAAAATAAAATATATTTTTTTTGGGGCCCGCGAGACACATATATATTTTAGAAAACAAAATATTCATTTTTGGAGGCCCACGGGACTCATATATATTTTAGAAAATAAAATATTCATTTTTGGAGGCCCGCGGGACTCATATATATATTTTAGAAAATAAAATATTAATTTTTGATGGCCCGCAGGACTCATATATATTTTAGAAAATAAAATATTCATTTTTAAAGGCCCACGGGACACATATATATTTTAGAAAATAAAATATTCATTTTGGAAGACCCGCGGGACACATATATATTTTAGAAAATAAAATATTCATTTTTGAAGGCCCGCGGGACGCATATATATATTTTAGAATATAAAATATTCATTTTTGAATGTCCGCGGGACTCATATATATTTTAGAAAATAAAATATTCATTTTTGGAGGCCCGCGGGACAAATATATATTTTTTTGAAGGCCTACGGGACATGCATATATTTTAGAAAATAAAATATTCATTTTTGGTGGCCCGCGGGACTCATATATATATTTTAGAATATAAAATATTCATTTTTAAAGGCCCGCGGGACACATATATATTTTAGAAAATAAAATATTTATTTTTAAAGGCCCGCGGGACACATATATATGATTTAGAAAATAAAATATTCATTTTTGGAGGCCCGCGGGACTCATATATATATTTTAGATAATAAAATATTCATTTTTAAAAGCTCGCGGGAACAATATATATTTTAGAAAATAAAATATTCATTTTTGAAGGCCCGCGGGACTCATATATATTTTAGAAAATAAAATATTCATTTTTAAAGGCCCACGGGACACATATATATATTTTAAAAAATAAAATATTCATTTTGGAAGACGCGCGGGACACATATATATTTTAGAAAATAAAATATTCATTTTCGAAGGCCCGCGGGACGCATATATATATTTTGGAATATAAAATATTCATTTTTGAAGGTCCGTGGGACTCATATATATTTTAGAAAATAAAATATTCATTTTTGGAGGCCCGCAGGACATGCATATATTTTAGAAAATAAAATATTCATTTTTGGTGGCCCGCGGGACTCATATATATATATATATATATATATATATATATATATTAGAATATAAATTATTCATTTTTAAAGGCCCGCGGGACACATATATATGTTTTAGAAAATAAATATTCATTTTTGGAGGCCCGCGGGACTCATATATATTCTAGAAAAAAAAATATTCATTTTTAAAGGACCGCGGGACACATATATATATTTTAGAAAATAAAATATCATTTTCGAAGGCCCGCGGGACATATATACATATTTTTAGAAAACAAAATATTTTTTTTGGACGCCCATGAGATCCCGGGACCCCAGGCTTTTTTTTTACATATATATAATTTTTTTATCATTAAAAAATACTTAGCTTTATATATATATATTTATTTATTTATTTTGACACATATTAAAACTCCCGACATATGAATCAGAGAGAGATGGGGATAAAGGCTTTGTCATTGGTTCACTAGTTGTGCCTTCTTCAAATTTCTTTTTTCGTTGCCTAAGCACTTACACACCTCGGAGTCGAGGTTTCCAGTTCCAGGTTCAGATCCTATAGTTGCAGAACCCATTTCAGATTCATATCAAGTGAATATACATACTATAACCACCACAGGATACACATCTACGGGCAGGCCTTCTCTATCTATATACCGACAAATGATCGAATCTTTAGGGTGCCCAATGGGATGCCGAGACCCCAGGCCTTTTTGTATATATTATTATATATATTTTTATCATAAAAAATACTTAGCTTTATATTTATATATATATGTACATGTATATGGCGTGCCCGGTGAGATCCCGGGCTCTCGGGCCTTCATATATATATATATATATATTATCTATTTTTATATACCATCATAAAAAAAGTACTTAGCTTTATATTTATATATGTATATGTATATGTATATGGCGTGCCCGGTGAGATCCCGGGACCCCGAGCCTTCATATATAAATATATATTATTATCTATTTTTATATATCATAAAAAAGTACTTAGCTTTATATATATATGTATATGGCATGCCCGGTGAGATCCTGGGACTCCGGGCCTTCATATATATATATATATTGTTATCTATTTTTATAAATCATAAAAAAGTACTTAGCTTTATATATATTTATTATATATGACCCACCCTGTGCAGGAAAAAAATGGTTTTTGAAAATAATATATATGTGTATAGATATTTTTATATATAGAAAATATACATATATATATATTTGAAAGAGAAAAATACTTAACCTGCGTGTCAATTCAACCCGCCAGTCGAGGAGTATCCACGTTGGGAAAAGTAGTTTTTGAAAATAATATATATGTATATACGTATACATATATTTTTTATATATAGAAAATATACATTTTTTTTTGAAGGAGAAAAATACTTAACTCGTGTGTTAATTCAACCCGCCAGTTGAGGAGTATCCACGTTGGGAAAAGTAGTTTTTTTTAAAAATAATATATATGTATATATATATATTTGTATACATAGAAAATATACATATATATATATATTGAAGGAGAAAAATACTAAACCCGTGTGTCAACTCAACCCGCCAGTCGAGGAGTATCCACGTTGGGAAAAGTAATTTTTGAAATAATATATATGTATATATGTATCTATATATACTTTATATTTAAATATATATATAGTTTTAACCCGTGTGTCAATTCAACCCGCCAGTCGGGGAGTATCCACGTTGGGAAAAGTATTATTATTATTATTATTATTTTAGAAAATAATTCATATATATGTATATATATTTTTTTTAATAAGAATTTTTTTTTCACCTAAAAAATATATATGGAGAACTTACGTCCTCGATTAGAGGAAAACGGTGGGAATGCTTGTTCTTCTAAGAGCTCCGTCCCTTTTTCCTCGTCGTCTCCTCAAATGAGAAGCCAAGTGGGTATTTATAAGACTTTGGCCGGCTTCGTGCGGGTTCCTCAGCTAAAGGTATTTTGTGGATGCAAGCTCCCGCGGAACCGCATTCGCGCCGAACCGCTTTCGTGCGAAACTGCATTCACGCGGAACGTTCTTCCTCCAGTGGAATCACATTTATGGGGAGCACATACACACATACACACACACATATATATATATATATATATATATATATTTAAAACGGCAGCACCTTCTTGCTACGTCTCAGTTGTCGCTGTCATCCGGCCGAGATCGGGCATTTCTACTTTTCCTTTCCTTCTCGATCCATCAGCTTTTCCCATGTCCATGTTGGAAACATGTGGAAAATAAGCCAAGTTTATGTTTTGATGATTAACAAATCAATTTGAGTAAGTTTTGGTCACTAACATGTTTGCGGAAATGATTGAAGGATATACAAATGAAGAAAATGAAGCATGACAGGTCAAGTCGAATTCCAAGTCGACTCAGGCATCGACTTAAGCCAAGTCGATCCCCAAGTCGACTCCAGCAGCGACTTCAAAACGTCGTTTCCTTCCAGAGTTGAAATCGAGAATGAGAGCTGCCGAAGTCGCATCCCAAGTCGACTCCGCTTGCGACTTGAGGTGAAGTCGCAGACCAAGTCGACTCCAGCATTGACTTCGACTCGTCATTTCTGTCCAAAGTTGAAATCGAGGAGCAAAGCTGCCGAAGTCGCATCCCAAGTCGACTCCGCATGCGACTTGGGTGAAGTCGCAGACCAAGTCGACTCCAGCTTCGACTTCGGTGCGGAAATTGCCGAACGAGTTAACTCAATGACAGATTTGAGTGGAGATGAAGGTCAATTCGACTCAAACACTCAACATGGATCAAATGAAGATCAAAGCAAGCAGGGCTGCATGAATCCATCATGTTAGATCATGAACACATACTCGGACATCTTCCATGCATTCCAAGACTCAAGTGCTCAAGAACTCAAGAAAAGAAATCCAAGGTCTTTAAGATAAATAATCATACAGTGTTCCAAAGAGAAATAAATCAAGGGAATAACATCAATATGAAGAAAATCAAGTGATTAAAGTCATCTCTGAAGATTTCAAGTTCACCAAGCAAGCACAGGAAGTGAAGTCGCACCCGAAGTCGACTTCACCTGCGACTTGGATCAAGTCGAGGACCAAGTCGACCCAGACTGGAACTTGAAGAAGTTGCGGACAGCCGAAGTCGCACCCGAAGTCGACTCCATCTCGACTTGGGCGAAGTCGCACCTGAAGTCAACTCCACCTGCGACTCGGGTCGCAATGGTCAGAAATTTTTCGAACGTTGGCGCATTAAATGCGCGCCACCTACTTCCAAACGTTCGGATTCCCTCGCAAATTATATAAAGCATTCATAATGAACGAGGAGGGTAGCGGAGAATTCATTGAATGAGCATAACTCCCATCTCTAAGAGCATTAAGTGATCAAGTCATCATATAGAAGAAGAACCTTGCTTTCAAACTTCCAAGCGCCGCTCGTTGAATCTTTCAGACAGCTTTACAAGTTCTTCTCTACGCCAAATCTGCCTCTACACAATAGTAACGTGTAGAAACTTTCTTTTACTTTTACTTGTTGTATTGAACTTGATTTAGTTTGGGTAACTAAGATCAAGTGTAAGTAAAGTAGTGTGTGATTGGAGCGAAACTCGTCACCTACTTGTGCAGTGAATTGTTGATGCCCCCTAGAACTGGAATCTAGAAAAGAGCAGTGACTCTAGTTGTATTTGTAAAATACATAGTGGAACCCAAGTCACAAGAGGTGTGAGCTTCGAAGAGTGAAATAGGGAAGGTTGCCCGAACCACTATAAAATTTTGCTTGTTGGTTTTTATTTCTGCTCTCTGCACTATATTGCTTTCCATTTGTTTCTTCATAAAGGGGACTAGATTAATCCGGGGTAAAATTTCTGTTTAAGTTGAAAATTTTTAAATACCCAATTCACCCCTCCCCTCTTGGGTAATTGCCATTAACTCGGGACCAACGGTCCGGCAGCTGACTAAACACCAACTCAGAAAAATCATGAAAATGTGTGCTCCGGCTGTTTCTTGTAAACGCTCCTTGAAAGATTATGACATGGTAGAAGATAATAGTGATAACTAAGGCGCACGTATTACCACCAGACGATGTAGCTTTAGCTGCTTTCATCTTCTTCAATGCTTTTATCCTTTCAATCCTTACGCGCTTAAGCATGGCAAGTTCCGTGCTCTCTCTAACAAGTTTCTGATCAGTGGCATCCAACATCGGTGGATTTGGCGGGCAGGGTGGCTTAGGTGGCTTTTTACATCTCTTCTTCTTGGGCTTCTTTTTCTCCAACACAGACATTTTTCTCCGCTAGCAGGTTCGCTTCTACCAACGCATCCACCTTCCCAACATCAGCAGAATTTTAAGAAAATATCCCACAAGTTTTCACCTTTGAGAGATCCATCAAAGCTCACGCCCCTACTCGATGCCTTGCTGAACAATCCCTTGGTCTGTCCATCTCTTAGAACAGGGTCCTTTAATTGCTGCCCTTCAACAACCATCTTGCCCCATTCAAGATCAACGAAATGATCTCTTTCTATTGGCATAGAGCTGCCCATGACAAGCGTATTTTTATTTTATTATTTTATTTTATTTTATTATAAAACCACTTTTTTTAATCGGATAACGATCTTTAAGTCAGTGTTTGCATGACTCCATGTTCATCCCAACATAATGCCAACTGTGAAACCCTAACCTAAGTAGGGTCCAATGTATGCATTGGACATATAAAAGTGATTTATATGTGAATTAAATGGAATTTTTGGATGATTTTAGAATTTAATGATATTTTGAATTAGGGTTTCCATTGGAAACGGTGATTAAAAATTTAATCGTCGGAGCCCAAAGTGAGTCGATATGACCCGAGGGGCTTAATGAGGATTTAATGGTGACAAGGTGTCATGACTAATCATGTTAATTACCATGATTTAATTTATGGAGATTAAAGTGTAATTATGGAATTAAGGTGAAAAATGATGGAAAATTCATAACTTGACGCCTACAAGGCGGATTTCGATGAAATTTGAAAGGTAAGCTCACAACGGTGGGCCCAATATTATGAATGGATTGGATTAAAGGAATCATGATGGAATTAGGGTGATAATTAATTATTTTTATTTCCAAATCCAAAAGATAAATTCAAGTGGTCATAACTTGACGTAGAAACGTCGGTTTGAGATGAAATTTGAAACGATGCAATAAAATTATGAAATCTATGAGATGAATGAAATGGATTAAGATAATTATGATTGGAGAGCAAGTAACAAGTCGCTTAAGAGCTAAGTAAAGAAGGAAAATTGTGGACAAATGGATGGTTGTGATTAAAGCAGATTTTTTTATTTTTGTAAATGGTAAAACCAGATTTTACTTGGCTGTAAATTGCCACCACATATGGTAGATAAGGAAGCATTTAAGGAGTGTGGAATTGCAGCACCAAGTGGGCCCCACAGCTGGAAAAAAATTCAGCAATATATATAACCTATACACATCCATATGAGAGAGAGGTTTGAGAAATTTCCAAGTGCTGGAAATTCTTCCCTAAGCAACAGCAGCTCACGTCCTGTGAAACTCCGATCTTAGACACATATATGAAACCCTAGGGTTGTAAACCCTAGGTAATATATTAATAAAATATATATTCATGAGTATGGAAAATATGTGGGAATAAAGGTTAAAATAATTATTTATGGAATTCAGATGAATAGTGCACGTGAATAGTGAAACGTGAATAGTAACCATGTGGTTAACGTGAAATGATGAGTTAATCACTTTGGATTAACTTAATCACAAAAAGACAAAAAAGGAAGCTTCCCACAAAAGGACAAAATAGCAACTTTTTGATTTATTCAGTATTTTCGGATTTTTATGGATTTTTGTGAAGAAAATGAAGAGAAATTCATATCTTGCAATTCGGACATCGGATTGAGATGAAATTTTTTATGGATGGCCAAAATATGATGATGAACATGATGAGTGGTCCAAGATTGATCAAAACTCATGAATTAAGCGTCAAGATTAAACATCATTTGAAGATAAAAAAGTAGCTTTACTTTTTCATTAATTAAGCATTTGACTTTGGATTAATTTTAATTAATTAAATGGATAAATAATTAATGAAAATCTGCTATGAATGCTGGAGCTTGGACTATTGGGGCCAAATCCAATGGCCCAAAATCAATCTTATCAAAAATCAATGGCTAGGATTAATTTAGCCTAAATTAATTAATTTAAAAAAAAATAGGCAAAAATAGGGCTGCCGTAGGGGGGCTGGAGCAGGCCTAGGGTGGGCTGCACAAGGCTCCATGCACCTTCTGAAAATTAGAAAAAAATACATTTATAATTTAATACCTTGAGCAAGAGGGGGTAAATTCCAAATTCATGAAAAATCAAGCCCTATAAATAGGGGCCAAGGGGGTGAACATACAAGGCACTCCCAAGCTTGAGCAAGAGCTCATTTTCCACCCCCAAATTCGTTTTAAGAGAGAAAGAGGAGGTTAGAGAGAGAAAGGGCAAGTTGGAGGAGAGATTTTCCACTTCGGGTAAGTGACTTCTCCTCAAATTTCTTTTGGATGTTAAGTATGGTAGAATTATTCTTAGATAATTCCTAATCATGAGAAAATAAGTAAGGTTATAATGCCAAAGTAGAATTATGCCGAAACATCGAAAATTTGGAGCGAAGATACAGCATTCGGGAAAATCATGTATGATATGTGGAAATAATGTTCCAAATTTTATAAATGATGATTTGGGATGTATGATTATGATAAATATGATGTTGGAATGATGATATATTAATTTCATGATTTTTGGAATTAAGGATTATGCTTAAGTGAATTTATGTTGATTTTTAGTATATGGAGAAAATGATTTATTTAGCCAAGTTAAGGATGATAAATTCATAATTCATGAATTTTCCATGATATACTGAGCATAATCTATGTCATGGTAATTTTTATTATTGGGAAAAATATCAATTTTTTGAACCCATGAACAGTAACCCACGACGCTGTGAACAGTAACCTCTGGTGAACAGTACTCATGAACAGTGATCGTGAACAGTAATTTGCTACAGTTATTTTAAACAGTAACTATGAACAGTGAACACGTGATTTTGGGAAAATTTGAGATTTATTTTTATATTTTATGAGGACATATGGATGGAATTTTTAAAGGATTTATGGATAAAAATTCATATAAATGAGTAATGACCAAGTATTTATAAAAGGATAACCTCTATAAAAATGAGGTAATATGTGATCGTAAAGCATGCATGGGAAGCAAGCTAAGACATGAAATAAATGGATAAAATATCCAATTTCCTTGTATAGGAAAATGAAAGGAAAGGATAAAGGAGTCAGGTTGAAGCAAAGCAAAGGTAAGCAAGCGAACTTTTTTAAAATGTGATTTTATTGTTTCATTGTAAGCAAGCAATCCTTTTGAAAATGATGATTTATAAGCAAGCAAACTTTTTTTTAAAATGTGATTTTATTGCTTCATTGTAAGCAAGCAATCCTTTTGAAAATGATGATTTGTAAGCAATCTATATGCTTTTTAAAATATTTCTAAATGATTGCAAAATGTTTGCTTTCGTGTTTTATGAAATGTGTTTAAGGGTGGCCATTCCTATAATGTTTTGAAATGATGAATGTTTATGAGTTTTTATGAAAAGTCATGCCGGCATATTGATATCATGTGATGTTTATGGACATGTGCACATGTACGATGTATAAGGAAGAGGCTTTGGTGGAGGTAGAAAGCGGATCACAGGGTCCCCCTTCACTATCGCCGAGTCGTATGGGCTGTGTGCCGACGACATCCTCCCTAGAGGTGGAGGCAAAGGAATGTTATGTGTGAATGGATGCATTGAATTTTCATACATGAATTGAAAATGAAAGCATGAATTTGAAATGATATTTTTTAAGGGATGATGCAAATAATTCTCTATATGAGAATGACAAGTCACTTGGTGTAAGAGGTATATAATGCCGGGGAAATCAAAAGTCATACATCTAGGAACCATGTAGGCGTCAAGAGGAAGAGAGGTTCCCCTTGATAAGGCCAAGTCGGAGACAGCCGGCGTATTGGACCATGCTATGTGAGATGTTCCCTGGGCTAGCGTACCCGCACACGAAGGTTTATGTCAGGAGTGGAAAAGAAGCATTTGCACATCCAATGTTTATGAAAAAATTTCTATTCCATTGATAGTTGATCACTTGCTAAGTGTCTCCTATCGAATGGAGAGAAATGCATTTACGAATGATTTACATGAATGGTTTATAAAAGGTTTCAAAATATGGTTTACGAAAAGGTTTCTATTCCGTTGGTAGTTGATCACTTGGTAAGTGTCTTCTATCAAATGGAGAGAAATGCATTTAAACGAAAGAAAAATGCTTGCTTATTGAGTTTCGACTCATGTTTTGTTTTCCCAACCTCAAACAGGTGTAGGGAAAGCCAAGAGATGAAGGGCATGTGTTGCTAAAGGAAAAGAAGAATCTACAAAGGTTAGTAGATTTTTGTATGAACAGATTCCCTAATGGGATATGATGAGAAAGGACATAGATTGTATGAAATTATGAAGTTATGAATAGTATGAGAAATTGATGATTTATGATGATATGATAAGTCCATTATGAATGATGACGAGTATATATTTATGTGATGAAAGATGAAAGAAAAGAAAAAAAAATGAAAAAAAAATTGGACAGATCCAATTAAGTACCCGCCGTGTGATCAGGGCAACAATCCTGAGTCACGTTTACCAATCGACAAGATCTTGGAGTAAGGACTATGTGGACGCCTCGGTTCGAGGCGCCATACGTCCCCAACTTGGCCAGCAAGGAGGAAGGAAAATAGAAGAAAAATAAGGGAAAATAAAGGGAAAAGGAGGAATTGTCAATTAATCAAGTAAGTTTATGCTAATCTTGATTTTATGCTTCAAATCTGGAAATTATATGATGTTATAAACTAAAATATGGACGGAATAGTAAATGGATGAATTTTAACCTGAAAAGTTTTGGAAATAATCCTTATGAGGTGATTAAGGAACGACCAAATTTTCAACTTAAAAAGATAAATACTTTGCAAATTAAAAATCCGAGAAGATTCACCTAAACAGGGTAAAACGGGTGACAGGATCAGCTGTAAAAAATAATTTTCGGTCATTTTTATAAAAGGTATTTGGGATTAAAAATTTTAAAGGATACATAAAACATAATTATTATGATAATAAAAAATTAAAAATTAGGTTTTGATGGGTATAAATATACCCCATAATTAACGTCATTCAGGCTGTCTGGAAATGGATTCTGCTGTCCAGCAAGGTAAAAATACCAAATTAAATATAAATATTAAATATTGCGTGCTGGAAATATTTATTTTGGGTAACTCATGTAGTTATTGAGGTATGGTAGAAATTTTAGATCAAAAATACTTGATTTGTTATTAATTCAAGATTTTTAGATTTCGGTACGCCTGATTTCAGCAAATGTGGTTAGTTTGAAAAACAAATAAAAAAGAAATATGAAACCTATGTATAAATGATCAAAATTGATATATATGTTAATACCCTAAATTTTTATTAAGAAAAGTGGTATTATTTTCTGAAAATTCGGATTTATTGAACTGCTTAGGGTTTTGTGTCAAGAGACACGTTAAATGGGTGAAAAATGGGTTCCAAAGTTGCTGTTTTGGAAACATATGATTAGTGGATTTAAATTCCATAAAAATACCCTAAGTAAATTTTTAATTAAGGATAATTATCATGCTGAAATGTGGATTAAATTTCTGACTTGGGAAATTTTATGAAAGGCCTCATATATGTGTTGCCAAATGGGCATATGTGAATGGATAGACATGCATAAGTGGTAAATGACCTATGTAATTTGGTTTTGTGCAAAAATGCATAAAAATATGATTAATTTTTTTGAATATATTTCTGTTTAGAATGACATGATGTTAATCTCAAATTTTGAGATTAATTAATGAGGCTTAAGGCAACAACGGGTGCTTAAAATGAGCAACGATGTGTGAATTTTGGAAAAGGAGTGAAAAATGGCTTAAGAAAAGTAATGATCTATTAAATAATAATTATTGGATGATTATTATATGATTGAATGATTATCCTACTTAGGGGGCTAAATGTGATGCGTAATAGCCCATGTAATGCACAAGCATGTGTTATACAGGCATAACGACTTGAGAAGTCGAAGGAATTATGTATGTTAATGCAAATGGGTTGGAAAACTGAGTTGAATGCAAGAAAAGGAAATATATGAATGTTATATCATTCTTATATGTATAGGCAAAGGCAAAGGGATAAGGGAACGGGAAGCTAAGCAAGCAAGGTAAGCAAGCAGCTTTCTAAATGATTTAGATTTTCATTACAAGGTATTTAAGGATGGCCATTCCTTGTTTATATTAGTATTGAAATGTTTATTTCTGTTGAAATAAATGATTGCTTATGGTTGAGTGCTTGAAATGTGTTGAAACATGAGTTTATATGATGTTTCGAAAGGGATGATGCAAAGAATTCTCTACATGAGAATGACAAGTTTCATGTGTAAGAGGGTATATGATGCCGGGGTGACTAAAAGTCATGCATGGAATGGAAATCAAGTAGGCTAGTCAAGGTAGTAAGTGGACAAGGAGTCCCCCTTGACGTTGCCAAGTCGGAAAGGACCGGCGAGGTAGGCTAGTCGAGGTAGTAAGTGGACAAGGAGTCCCCCTTGACGTTGCCAAGTCGGTAGGTCCGGCGCCAAAGATGGAAAGGATCATGTCATGAAAGAGGGTTCCCCGAGCTAGCGTACCGTCGCATGAAGGATGACATCATCGTTGGAAATGATGAATTTGCACATCCAATGTTTATGAAATGTTTACGAATGGTTTACGTGAATGGTTTTCATGAAATAGTTTATGCAAGTTTTATGAAAAGTTTCTGCTTTGCAGGCAGTTGATCACTTGCTAAGTGTCTCTACTGAATGGAGGGAAATGTTTTTAAAGAATGTTGCTTTCAAAATGAATTGCATGAAAACCCTAAGCTTGCTTACTGAGTTTCGACTCACGTATTGTTTTCCAAACCCATAGACAGGTGAAAGGAAGGAGGCAAGGAGCACAGGTGGAGATTCAAGGATGAACGAATTTCCATGAGTACCTGTATATGAACTTATGAATGTTAACAATTAAATTGTTATTCAATGTTGTAGAAGGATTATGTTATGTTTTATGCCAATGGATTGGCGAAAATTTTTTATGGGTAAATGCTAAGGCATGAAATATCATGATATGGTTAAGTATGAAGATTATGAGATGACATGTGTAATTCTCAAATGATATAATGGCCTAGAAAGGTATTTGATGGAAAGATTAAAACAAGTGGAATGATATAAGCTCTTAAAGAGTTAGGTTTAAGTGGATAAATATCCAATAAGAACCCGCCGCGTGATCAGGGCAACAATCCTGATTCACATTTACCAATTGATAGATCCTGAGGTAAGGTTGTGACTCTCGAGCTTGGGCGCCACACCAACAGATTTAACTACCGTAAGAAAATGCAAACACTACAATCTAGGAGTAGAGATTTCGTCGCCGCCAGCTGACTTGGGAGGGTTTCGCAGGAGTTTATAGGGACGTCCATTGCTCCTGCTCAGATATGAACAATGGTGAGATAGGAGAAGAAAGCGTTTTCCACCCCAGGTGTCTTTGTTTGCGTACTGAGAAGGTACCATAGCCGTCTTTGGGTTTCATCTTACCTGTACCAAGCTTCGTATATGCTTGGACTTATATCATTGGGCTCGGGTTTCTTCATCCGATCTCTTTCACCATGTCTGGCATGCTAAATTAAAATGTTGTTGGTTGTTGGTCATATATTTGTTTGTTTTATTTTTTTTATTATTATTATCATTTATATATATATATATATATTTACTCCTTGTGCCTGCACAATGGATTAAAAACCCGAAAAGCCTCACAAGAAATTTGAGGTAAATATTGTCAGGCTTGGGTGTTGTTCCCTTCTTCTTCTTCTTCTTTTTTCTTTTATATATATATATTTTTTTTCTCTCCTTTTTTTCTCTTTTTTTGTTTTTTTTTTCCATCAATTTTTCTCTTTTTTTTTCTTTTTTTTTCTCTCTCTTTTTTTGTTTATTTTCTTTCTTCTTCTCTTTTTGTTCTTTTTTTTTTACACATGAAAAATCATATAATTTCATAGGCCAAAATTAACCATATAATTGTAGTGATCCTATGGTTCAAAACATACCTCATCAATAATCCTATTTTGGGGCTTGATTAAAATAAATAAGGCATATGCATGTAATCCTTTTTCATGAATGTATTTGCATAGAAAACATTTCATCTCAACCTTGATATTTACACTTTTCGTGTAAAATATCCTTTTTTAGGGTAAACTTTTCAAATAGGCTAAAAAAACCCATTAGGATAATCTTTTCGTATAAATAATTTCATAGCCCGATTTTTTAGGTTTTTCAAAGCAAAATATCTGCAAATCCATTTCTCCCTATCTAGTAGTGGCACTTACCAAGTGATCATTCTACATTTTGGAAGAAAATCCATCATATAACAGCACGCTAGCTAAGTGACCATTCCTTAAACTTGCTCCCATCTCACGGAGGGTGCTGCTAGTCTCCTGCCATCCCTTAGTGACTTGGCCATATATAGAGTGGGCTCCGGTCCATCTGCGATTGTCTCTACAATCGACCTATTCATTATTCTGGTGCACCAAACATCATCATATATATTCATATGCTAGCATGATTTCATGAAACATCACAGACTACAGTTCGTGTCCTTTTCAGCAACTTATAAAGTGGGCGGTGTACTTTAACATATTTGAAATCTATTTTTAGGATGACCACCCTTAAATAATTTTAGAAATATTTAAGTAAAATATTTTGATAAGCATTTGTAATGTTTGAGAAAATAATCTTTTTAAAAGTGTTGCCTCTAATAAATCTTGAAATCAGCATGGTAAAGAATAAAATAAAAGTCTTGCTTGCTTCCAATGAAACAATTCTTAAGGAATTTCATTAAAGTCATATTTTTCAAGACTTATACTTTTCCACTTGTAAGAAATTCTTAAAAGCATCAATATAAATACCTTCAATCATTTCAACACATAGGGAGAAAACACTATTTTGAAAAGTTTGGTTGCTTACCTGTGACAGCTTTAATCCCCTTCTTCCATTTTTTTTCTTGCCTTTGCCTAGATAAATGAAAATAACATTTCATTTATATACATAAAATTTCAAATGCTTGCATCCCTTAGGGTTTTCCAACTTTACATGAATCCTCATCAATTTACGTCAACTAGCTTAACCCACTTGTCTTTCAAGTTGGGTGTTAATCTTCCAATTCACACATCGGTGTGACATGTGAATCAATTGTGACCATTCTTCCCATTTTGACCATTCCTTTCATTTTATTACCCTTGTTTATGGTAAGCTTCTACATTCATTATAACCATTAAGGTTAACACAACATATGGAAGTTTAATACCTTTCATTGATCATTTAACACTCATTCTTTGCGTTTTCGCATTACTGCTCATTCAAGGCGCTTATTTATGAGTTAGGGCTGCTAGTTTTAATCACAAAATTTTTTGATATTTTATAATTTTCTCAATACAATCCTCTCTTTTATCATTTTTCCATATTTTCCATTCATTTTTACACTTTAACTAATCATACATGGTCATTTCTCGTTCTTGTCATCTATACCCTTCATGTGCACTCTTTTAGTCACACATGCATTATGTGTAAATCAAATTCATACAAAACAGAATTTTTCTTTTTCTTTTTTAATTTACTTAAGAACTTTTTTGCACATTAATTAGGGTATAATCATGTAATCAAAGTTTCCCAATTAATTTTTTCAGGACAGAAACTTTCCTCCCTCTTTTCTCCACCTTGGACGTCCACATCATTAGGGCCTACAAAACAGATTTCTAACTTTTCTTTTCAGCCCTTGGACATCTTCTCTTTGCTCCATATTTAGGGTATTTTACCCTCATAATCATCCATTTATCATGTTGCTTGAGTCATGCATCATTTCCACCCTAAACAAGTGGAATTTTCACCTACTTGTTAAACCAAAGTTCCACCCAATTGTTAAACCAAAGTTCCGCCGAACTAAGGTTCATCATGTAAGCTTGGTTTAACATAAATTAAACATGAAATTAATTCACATAATTCATACATAATAAAGGTTAAAATAGCAACATTAAATTTGAAATCAATAAAATTTCAGCATGGTCGTCGTGTGCATATGAACCCTAAATCACACATATCCTTTCTTGAATGCTTGAATTAACTCTTCTAATTCATTTGACATTTACTAACCCTATCAAGGGTTCCATAAATCATTATTTAGGGTTCATAATGAATCAAATTTATGATTCTTGAATTGAGCTAGAAAACTTGGAATTTATCTGTGAAACCCCAATCTTAGACACGTGTATAAAATCCTAGGGTTGTAAACCCTAGGTAATATATTAATAAAATATATATTCATGAAATATAAAAATATGTGGGAATAGATGTTAAAATAATTATTTATGAAATTCCGATGAATAGTGCACGTGAATTCATATCTTGCAATCCGGACGTCGGATTGAGATGAAATTTTTTATGGATGGTCAAAATATTATGATGAACATGATGAGTGGTCCAAGATTGATCAAAAATTATAAATCAAGAGTCAAGATTAAACATCATTTGAAGATCAAAAAGGTAGCCCACTTTTCATTAATTGTAATTTGACTTTTGGGTTATTTTTAATTAATTAAAAATCAAAAAATTAAATGCATATCTGCAAGGAGCAGCTAGGATGTGGACATGCATGGACTTTTGGGGCCAAAATCCAATGGCCTAAAATCATCCTCATCAAGAATCAACGGTTAGGATTGAATTAGCTTAAAATAAATAATTTTAATAAATTAAAAAATCAGGAAAATTAGGGCTGCCATAGGGGAGGCGTGAACAGTAGCTAGGGTGGCTGCACATGGCTCGAAGCACCTTTTGGAAATTAGAAAAAAATACATTTACAATTTAATACCTCAAGCAAGGGGGTAAATTCCAATTTGATGAAAAATCAAAAACTATAAATAGGAGGCAGGGGTGAACGTCCAAAGGCACAACCCAGCTCAATTTTGAGCAGAAAAAATCCCTTTCTAAGCCAAAGAATAGGAGGAGAGAAAGTTAGAGAGAGAAAGTGTGAGAAGAAGAGGGATATCTTCACTTCGGGTAAGTGATTTCTTCCCAAATTTCTTTTGGGTGTTAAGTAAGGTAAAACCATGCTTAGATAATGCCTAAGCATGAGAAAATAAGTAAAGTTATAATGCTTAATTGGAATTATGCCGAAACATAAAAAATTTGGAGCAAAGATGGAGCATTCGGGAAGATAGCATATGATATGTGAAAATAAAGCTCCAAATTTGATAAATGATGATTTGGGACATATGATTATGATAAATATGATGTTGGAATGATGATATATTAATCCCATAATTTTTGGAATTAAGGATTATGCTTAAGTGAATTTATGTTGATTTTTAGTATATGGAGAAAATAAATTATTTAGCCAAGTAAATGATAATAAATTCAAAATGTATGAAATTTTCCATGATATACTAAGCATAAGCTATGTCATGGTATTTTTTATTTTTGGAAAAAATATCAATTTTTGGAACTCATGAACAGTAACCCACGTTGCTGTGAAAAGTAACCTCGGGTGAACAGTACCACGAACAGTAATATGCTACAGTGATTTACTACAGTAACTATGAACAGTAAACAGCGTGATTTTGGAGAATATTTGAGATTAATATTTAAATATATGGATGAAATTTTTAAAGGATTTATGGTTAAAAATCAACATAAATGAGTAATGATCAAGTATTTATAAAAGGATAACCTCTATAAAAATGAGGTAATATGTGATCGTAAAGCATGCATGGAAAGCAAGCTAAGACATGGAATAAATGGATAAAATATCCAATTTCCTTGTATAGGAAAAGGAAAGAAAAGGATAAAGAAGTCAGGTTGAAGCAAAGCATGTTGGTCCCGAGTTTATGGCAAAACCCAAGAGGGGAGGGGTGAATTGGGTTCTTTGAAAAGTTCTTTTGTAAATCAAAACTTAAACCCTTTAGAGTTTTAATCCCTTAGATTGTAACAAATAGAAAGCAATAAGATAATGACAGCAATAAAGAAAAACAGTAGACAAGATTTATAGTGGTTCGGGCAACCTTTCCCTACTCTACTCTTCCAAGCTCACACACCCTTGTGACTTGGGTTCCACTATGTATTCCGCGAATACAACTAGAGTCTCCGCTCTCTTCTAGATTCTAGCTCTAGGGGGCATATACAACCAGAGCCTCTGCTCTCTTCTAGATTCAAGCTCTAGGGGGCATATACAATCAACACAAGTAGGTGATGAGTTACACTCCAATCACAACTCTACTTGCAATGTCTTGGTTTGAATCACCAAACTCAAACCAAGCACTAAAAACAAACAATAATGTGAAAATAAAGGAGATCTACACTTTACTGAATTATGTAACAAGTTTCAGCTTGAGGAAGAATCTGTAGAAGCAACCATTTGTATTTCGTTGAAGCAAACCGCAACTTTGAAGCTTGTTCTTCCTTTGAAAGTGTATAGATCACTCAATTGTAGAGAAAAGCGAATGAAAGCTCTTACTAGCACTTCTTTCCTCTCTTTAGGCTCTATGTTGTGTGTATCCACATTTGCTTGAGTGTCTATATATAGATGAGGGAAGATTTTGAACGTTATAGAGTTGGTTGGCGCGTAATAAATGTTTCAATGTTCAAAAATTCGAACGTTACGTCTCCAAGTCGCAGGTGGAGTCGACTTCATCTGCGACTTTGCCCAAGTCGCATGCTGGAGTCGACTTCGAGTGCGACTTCGGCTGTTCTTCAGCTACCAAGTTTGTCTTCTGGGTCGACTTGGTTTCAGACTTGGCCTCAAGTCGATCTTGGACTCGAATTGGGGTGCGACTTGACTATTTCCTTGTACCAAATCAGTTTGATCTTTGTTGATACAATTCTTACTTGCTTAACTCCTTCCTTTTTCTTGTCCTTCAATACTAAAGGCTTGGATTTGTTTCAAATCTTGTGAACTTGGAGAACTTGAATCTTGTATGGATAAATCATCTTTGATTTGGAATGAATTCATATGCCTTGCTTGCTTTAAGCTTGTATTAGTCTTCATAAACTCAGGTTTGATAAACTTGAGTTGTCTTCATCTTTAAATGGACTTGTACTTCAACTTGGGCTTGAGAATTTCAAGTCGATCTTGGGGTCGACTTCGTCTGCGACTTGGCCTCAAGTCGCAAGTGGAGTCGACTTCGACTGCGACTTCGGATGTGTTGTCCCCAAAATTAAAGCTGGAGAGAAAGGTGCAACTTCAAGTCGATACTGGAGTCGACTTCATCTGCAACTTGGCCTCAAGTCGTAAGTGGAGTCGACTTCGACTGCGACTTCAGATGTTTAATTCCCCAATTTCAACGCTGTTCAAAAATGCCTCTTGAAGTTGCTTGTGGAGTCGACTTCAGGATCGACTTCGCCTGAAGTCGATGTGAAAGTCGACTTGGATTGCGACTTGACTTGTTCTGTTTTGTATACAACTTTGTACAATAAATGTTAGTAGCTTAGATTTACTCAAATTGTGTTGTTTAATTATCAAAACATATGCTTTGGTCAATTTGTTTTGTTTTAACTATTGTTTCCAACAAAGCAAAGGTAAGCAAGCAAACTTTTTTTTAAAATGTGATTTTATTGCTTCATTGTAAGCAAGCGATTCTTTTGAAAATGATGATTTGTAAGCAAGCAACCCTTTTGAAAATATATTTTATTCTCAAGTATTTATGAAATGTGTTTAAGGGTGGTCATTCCTATAATGTTTTTGAAATGATGAATGTTTATAAGTTTTTATGAAAAGTCATGCCGGCATATTGATATCATGTGATGTTCATGGAAATGTGCACAGGTATGATCTATAATGAGAGGTTTTGATGGAGGTAGAAAGCGGATCAGAGGGTCCCCCTTCACTATTGCTGAGTCGTATGGGCTGCGTGCCAACGGCGTCCTCCCCAAAGGTGGAGGCAAAGGAATGTTATGTGTGAATGAATGCATTGCATTTTCGTACATGGATTGAAAAGGAAAGCATGGATTTGAAATGATGTTTATAAGGGACGATGCAAATAATTCTCTACATGAGAATGACAAGTCACCTAGTGTAAGAGGTATATAATGCCAGAAAAATCAAAAGTCATGCATGTAGGAACCATGTAGGCGTCAAGAGGAAGAGAGGTTCCCCTTGATGAGGCCAAGTCGGAGACAGCCGGCGTATTGGACCATCTATGTGAGATGTTCCCTTGGCTAGCGTACCCGCACACGAAGGTTTATGTCAGAAGTAGAAAGAAAGCATTTGCACATCCAATGTTTATGAAAAGGTTTCTATTTCATTGATAGTTGATCACTTGCTAAGTGTCTCCTATTGAATGGAGAGAAATGCATTTACGAATGGTTTACATAAATGGTTTATGAAAGGTTTCCAAAAATGGTTTAAGAAAAGTGTTCTATTCCGTTGGTAGTCGATCACTTGGTAAGTGTCTTCTACCGAATGGAGAGGAATGCATTTAAAATAAAAAATGCTTGCTTATTGAGTTTTAACTCAAGTTTTATTTTTCCAACCTCAGACAGGTGCAGGGAAAGCCAAGTGATGAAAAATATCAAGTGGATTTGCCTGTAAGTGATATGGTGAATGAATGAATGAAGCGTAGTTACAAAAGTATGTAATCCTTTGTATATTGAAGTATGAATGAATGCCCTAATGGGATATAATGAAAAAAGACATTGGTTGTATGAAATTATGAAGTTATGAATAATATGAGAAGTTGATGATTTATGATGATATGGATGAGTCCATTATGAATGATGATGAGTATATGTTTATGTGATGAAAGAAAAGAAAGAAATGAAAAAAAATTTGGACAAGATCCAATTAAGAACCCGTCGTGTGATCTGGGCAACAATCCTGAATCACGTTTACCAATCGATAAGATCTTGGAGTAAGGACTATGTGGACGCCTCGGTTCGGGCGCCACAAAAATTGGTATAAGAGTGTAACACCCCATTCCAAGAATTTCTCAAGAACTAGTCAATGAGCACTACACAATCTAAGAAAAATTCGGCAGCTTCTCCCCATAACATACAAGGGGTAATATGGAATACATGACCTGATATTCGTAACATTTCAATCTGTAACATTCAATCCTATTTATATACTTGCATCTTCATATAATAAGAACATTCATATAGAAGGAAATCATTAAATATTTTCCTTACACATCAAACAGATATAATAGTCATGCATATGTGCATCAACAAGGATTATAATCCAATATGAAATACCAAATACATTATAGTTGTCAAAGCGAATCCGCCTAAATAATTGTCTACATATATGATTATCAAAAAGAGCACAAATCTAAAAGAACTGAAATTAACATATTGTGCTAGGGTCTCTCATGTTTGATCTTCAACTTGTCCCATCCTTAAGTTCCCCTTCTGACCTGCGATCTAAAAGCACAATAACAAACGATATGAGTCTAAATAGACCCAGTAAGTAGATAGTGGTTAGCACAAAGTGGAAATAAGTATAATGATGGATACTCATATAGTGATGAAGCTAATACATATGGGTCCAATACCCACTCCCAAGATCGTATGCATATAACCATACACACAAATTGAACAACACAACCAATCATCTACTCATGTCCATCAAGGGCCATGAACAACCCTCTCCCCATGTCAATCAGGGGCCATGAACAACCCTTACAACCAACTATTTGAGATAACACATTATACATAACAGACAATGAAACACGTCGCAAACCACGCATACAACATCAACACAATTCAGATTCAACACATAGATCTGTCACACAAGCATTTTATCAAACACATGATAGGTGCGAAATGAAAGAACCTTCAATTCATACTCTCGATTGGGGCAAATCAATTCACGTCACATTCCAACAATATAAAAACTGCTAAGAAGTCTTTTACATCATAGAAATCGCGCATTCAAAGTAAATTCCCCATGAGCCCTAACTGTTACGAACTCTACGCCTAATACCATGGAGTCGTTAGAAGCTATACATTCCCTCTAGCCTCACATCGCATTTAACATAAAATTTCATCACTAAATCGAGAAGGGGCGACATCTACTTACCTTGACCGTGATTCCTCCCAAGACAGCGACCCTAGATGTGGACTGCAGAAATTCGGAGCCTTGGAGCTTCCTGGACTCGGATCTATGACCTTCAAGGTAGTTGGTATAGTTTCCCTCAAGAGATCACAGGTGGTTCGAACTGAGTGGAAGAGAAAGTAGAAGAGGAGCAAAGAACCAGAAGAGGAGAAGAAGAAAACGCGGTCGGACGCGAAATGGGAAATGAAGCCTTAGAGCGCGGGCCGCTTATGTTAATAGAATCCATTAAGTCGGGTCGGGGCATGGGTCAGGTCCAGTCGCAATTAGTAATTTAATTCCTCGCTCCTACAACTTAATAATTAAAAATTTCTCCAAGGGCACTGCCCCCTTCACACCCACGACCTGACCGGTCAGGTCGAACCCCGTACCTACTCTACGAAGGGGAAAAATAGTTATAGTGCTTAACAATGACACACTAATCATACACATTTAAATTTATACTCAGTGTGCTAAGATCATAATACAAGCATATATGCACTATATGTTCCCTAGATACTATATTCATATATGTTATGCATCCATTAACATTATAAACTCCTAGTGGCATGTTCATAAGTTATCTCATAAATAGAGAAGGGTTATAATGAAAAAATAATAAAATAAAATATCTGGTCCTTACAAAGAGCAAGGATTGGTAAATAGGCGGGAGAAGGAGAAAATAAAAGATAATGAAAGGATAGATCTGATACCACAGAAGATGGTATCAGAGCAAGGATTGGTAAATAGGCGTGGAAAGAAAAAAATTATGGATGATAGGAAAGTATGATACCACAGGAAGTTATATCATAGCAATGATTGGGAGATAGATATAGAAAGAATAAAGGAATGTAAGAAATAGAAATCATGATATTTATATATCATGATATAGAATTGGAATGTCATAGATTAAGGAAGAAAATGAATTGTTTGGCATTATTTTCCAATCTTGATGCATTTGGAGATAGGTGTGAGAGGATTATCTCTCTATAATAATGATGAGTTTATGGAAATAAACTAGACTGTAGTCTACACAGGCATGACCTAGTTGTAGACACTATGCAGTGAAAAGGAATTAACAAAAGTCGGAAGAGGATAATCGACTTTTGAAAGATTAATGAATAGAGGATATTTTGATGCGAAGATAATTCTTTGTTATAAAATTAAGTTTACACATATATGTCATGTTTATATGGAAAGAGAGCAGCGGACACTAACCTCTTTATTAGAAATGATTGATGATTGATGATATGATAAGATGGAAATTGCGCCGCAGAAGCGTGATGGAAAATGACAGGTTTCGGGACGAAATCTAATGTAAGAGGGTAAGGATTGTGAAACTCTAATCTTAAACACGTGTATAAAATCCTAGGGTTGTAAACCCTAGGTAATATATTAATGAAATATATATTCATGAAATATGAAAATATGTGAGAATAGATGTTAAAATAATTATTTATGAAATTCGGAAGAATAGTGCACGTGAATAGTGAAACGTGAATAGTAACCATGTGGTTAAAGTGAAACGATGAGTTAATCACTTTGGATTAACTTAGTCACAAAAAAACAAAAAAAGGAAGCTTCCAACAAAAGGACAAAATAGCAACTTTTTTATTTATTTAGTATTTTCGGATTTTTATGGATTTTTGTGAAGAAAATGAAGAAAAATTCATATCTTGCATTCCGGACGTCCGATTGAGATGAAATTTTTTATGAATGGCCAAAATATTACGATGAACATGATGAGTGGTCCAAGATTGATCAAAAATCATAAATCAAGGGTCAAGATTAATCATCATTTGAAGATAAAAAAGGTAGCCCACTTTTCATTAATTGTAATTTGACTTTTGGGTTATTTTCAATTAATTAAAAATAAAAAAATTAAATGCATATCTGCAAGGAGCAGCTAGGATGTGGACATGCATGGACTTTTGGGGCCAAAATCCAATGGCCTAAAATCATCCTCATCAAGAATCAACGGTTAGGATTGAATTAGCTTAAAATAAATAATTTTAATAAATTAAAAAATCAAGAAAATTAGGGCTTCCATAGGGGAGGCGTGAACAGTATCTAGGGTGGCTGCACATGGCTCGAAGCACCTTTTGTAAATTAGAAAAAAATACATTTACAATTTAATACCTCAAGCAAGGGGGTAAATTCCACTTTGATGAAAAATCAAAAACTATAAATAGGAGGCAGGGGTGAACATCCAAAGGCACAACCCAGCTCCATTTCGAGCAGAAAAAATCCCTTTCCAAGCTAAAGAAGAGGAGGAGAGAAAGTTAGAGAGAGAAAGTGTGAGAAGAAGAGGGATATCTTCACTTCGGGCAAGTGATTTCTTCCCAAATTTCTTTTGGGTGTTAAGTAAGGTAAAACCATGCTTAGATAATGCCTAAGCATGAGAAAATAAGTAAAGTTATAATGCTTAATTGGAATTATGCCGAAACATCAAAAATTTGGAGCGAAGATGGAGCATTCGGGAAGATAGCATATGATATGTGAAAATAAAGCTCCAAATTTGATAAAGGATGATTTGGGACGTATGATTATGATAAATATGATGTTGGATGATGATATATTAATCCCATGATTTTTGAAATTAAGGATCATGCTTAAGTGAATTTATGTTGATTTTTAGTATATGGAGAAAATAAATTATTTAGCCAAGTAAATGATAATAAATTCAAAATGTATGAAATTTTCCATGATATTCTAAGCATAAGCTATGTCATGGTATTTTTTTATTTTTGGAAAAAATATCAATTTTTGGAACCCATGATCAGTAACCCACGTTGCTGTGAAAAGTAACATCAGGGTGAACAGTAAACGTGAACAGTGATTTACTGCAGTAACTAGGAACAGTAAACAGCGTGATTTTGGAGAAATTTTGAGATTAATATTTAAATATATGGATGGAACTTTTAAAGGATTTATGGTTAAAAATCAACATAAATGAGTAATGATCAAATATTTACAAAAGGATAACCTCTATAAAAATGAGGTAATATGTGATCGTAAAGCATGCATGGAAAGCAAGCTAAGACAAGGAATAAATGGATAAAATATCCAATTTTCTTGTATAGGAAAAGGAAAGGAAAGGAAAAAGAAGTCAGGTTGAAGCAAAGCAAAGGTAAGCAAGCAAACTCTTTTTTAAAATGTGATTTTATTGCTTCATTGTAAGCAAGCGATTCTTTTGAAAATGATGATTTGTAAGCAAGCAACCCTTTTCAAAATATGTTTTATTCTCAAGTATTTATGAAATGTGTTTAAGGGTGGCCATTCCTATAATGTTTTTGAAATGATGAATATTTATAAGTTTTTATGAAAAGTCATGCCGGCATATTGATATCATGTGATGTTCATAGACATGTGCACATGTATGATCTATAATGAGAGGTTTTGGTGGAGGTAGAAAGCATATCAGAGGGTCCCCCTTCACTATTGCCGAGTCGTATGGGCTGCGTGCTAACGGCGTCCTCCCCAGAGGTGGAGGCAAAGGAATGTTATGTGTGAATGAATGCATTTCATTTTCATACATGGATTGAAAAGGAAAGCATTGATTTGAAATGATGTTTTTAAGGGACGATGTAAATAATTCTCTACATGAGAATGACAAGCCACCTGGTGTAAGAGGTATATAATGTCGGAAAAATCAAAAGTCATGCATGTAGGAACCATGTAGGCGTTAAGAGGAAGAGAGGTTCCCCTTGATGAGGCCAAGTCGAAGACAGCCGGCGTATTGGACCATGCTATGTGAGATGTTCCCTGGGCTAGCGTACCCGCATACGAAGGTTTATGTCAGGAGTGAAAAGAAAGCATTTGCACATCCAACGTTTATGAAGAGGTTTCTATTTCATTGATAGTTGATCACTTGCTAAGTGTCTCCTATTGAATGGAGAGAAATGCATTTACGAATGGTTTACATAAATGGTTTATGAAAGGTTTCCAAAAATGGTTTAAGAAAAGTGTTCTATTCCGTTGGTAGTCGATCACTTGGTAAGTGTCTTCTACCGAATGAAGAGGAATGCATTTAAAATAAAAAATACTTGCTTATTGAGTTTCGACTCAAGTTTTGTTTTTCCAACCTCAGACAGGTGCAGGGAAAGCCAAGTGATGAAAAAGATCAAGTGGATTTTCTTGTAAGTGATATGGTGAATGAATGAATGAAGCGTAGTTGCAAAAGTATGTAATCCTTTGAATATTGAAGTATGAATGAATGCCCTAATGGGATATAATGAAAAAAGACATAGGTTGTATGAAATTATGAAGTTATGAATAATATGAGAAGTTGATGATTTATGATGATATGGATGAGTCCATTATGAATGATGATGAGTATATGTTTATGTGATGAAAGAAAAGAAAGAAATGGAAAAAAATTTGGACAAGATCCAATTAAGAACCCGCCATGTGATCTGGGCAACAATCTTGAATCACGTTTACCAATCGATAAGATCTTGGAGTAAGGACTATGTGGACCCCTCGGTTCGGGGCGCCACAAAAATTGGTATCAGAGCAAGGATTGGTAAATAGGTGGGAGAAGGAGAAAATAAAAGATGATGAAAGGATAGATCTGATACTACAGAAGATGGTATCAGAGCAAGGATTGGTAAATAGGCGTGGAAAGAAAAAAATTATGGATGATAGGAAAGTATGATACCACAGGAAGTTATATCATAGCAATGATTGGGAGATAGATGTAGAAAGAATAAAGGAATGGAAGAAATAGAAATCATGATATTTATATATCATGATATAGAATTGGAATGTCATAGATTAAGGAATAAAATGAATTGTTTGGCATTATTTTCCAATCTTGATGCATTTGGAGATAGGTGTGAGAGGATTATCTCTCAATAATAATGATGAGTTTATGGAAATAAACTAGATTGTAGTCTACACAGGCATGACCTAGTTGTAGACACTATGCAGTGAAAAGGAATTAACAAAAGTCGGAAGAGGCTAATCGACTTTTGAAAGATTAATGAATAGAGGATATTTTGATGCGAAGATGATTCTTTGTTATAAAATTAAGTTTACACATATATGTCATGTTTATATGCAAAGAGAGCAGTGGACACTAACCTCTTTATTATAAATGATTGATGATTGATGATATGATAAGATGGAAATTGCGCAGCAGAAGCGTGATGGAAAATGACAGGTTTCGGGACGAAATCTAGTGTAAGGGGGTAAGGATTGTGAAACTCCAATCTTAAACACGTGTATAAAATCCTAGGGTTGTGAACCCTAGGTAATATATTAATGAAATATAAAAATATATGGGAATAGATGTTAAAATAATTATTTATGAAATTTGGAAGAATAGTGCACGTGAATAGTGAAACGTGAATAGTAACCATGTGGTTAAAGTGAAACGATGAGTTAAGCACTTTGGATTAACTTAGTCACAAAAAAACAAAAAAAGGAAGCTTCCAACAAAAGGACAAAATAGAAACTTTTTTATTTATTTAGTATTTTCGGATTTTTATGGATTTTTGTGAAGAAAATGAAGAAAAATTCATATCTTGCATTCCGGACGTCGGATATAGATGAAATTTATTATGAATGGCCAAAATATTATGATGAACATGATGAGTGGTCCAAGATTGATCAAAAATAATAAATCAAGGGTCAAGATTAATCATCATTTGAAGATAAAAAAGGTAGCCCACTTTTCATTAATTGTAATTTGACTTTTGGGTTATTTTCAGTTAATTAAAAATCAAAAAATTAAATGCATATCTGCAAGGAGCAGCTAGGATGTGGACATGCATGGCTTTTGGGGCCAAAATCCAATGGCCTAAAATCATCCTCATCAAGAATCAACGGTTAGGATTGAATTAGCTTAAAATAAATAATTTTAATAAATTAAAAAATCAAGAAAATTAGGGCTTCCATAGGGGAGGCGTGAACAGTAACTAGGGTGGCTGCACATGGCTCGAAGCACCTTTTGGAAATTAGAAAAAAATACATTTACAATTTAATACCTCAAGCAAGGGGGTAAATTCCACTTTGATGAAAAATCAAAAACTATAAATAGGAGGCAGGGGTGAACGTCCAAAGGCACAACCCAGCTCCATTTCGAGCAGAAAAAATCCCTTCCCATGCCAAAGAAGAGGAGGAGAGAAAGTTAGAGAGAGAAAGTGTGAGAAGAAGAGGGATATCTTCACTTCGGGGAAGTGATTTCTTCCCAAATTTATTTTGAGTGTTAAGTAAGGTAAAACCATGCTTAGATAATGCCTAAGCATGAGAAAATAATTAAAGTTATAATGCTTAATTGGAATTATGCCGAAACATCAAAAATTTGGAGCGAAGATGGAGCATTCGGGAAGATAGAATATGATATGTGAAAATAAAGCTCCAAATTTGATAAATGATGATTTGGGACGTATGATTATGATAAATATGATATTGGATGATGATATATTAATCCCTTGATTTTTGAAATTAAGGATCATGCTTAAGTGAATTTATGTTGATTTTTAGTATATGGAGAAAATAAATTATTTAGCCAAGTAAATGATAATAAATTCAAAATGTATGAAATTTTCCATGATATACTAAGCATAAGCTATGTCATGGTATTTTTTTATTTTTGGAAAAAATATCAATTTTTGGAACCCATGAACAGTAACCCACGTTGCTGTGAAAAGTAACATCAGGGTGAACAGTAAACGTGAACAGTGATTTACTACAGTAACTATGAACAGTAAACAGCGTGATTTTGGAGAAATTTTGAGATTAATATTTAAATATATGGATGGAACTTTTAAAGGATTTATGGTTAAAAATCAACATAAATGAGTAATGATCAAATATTTACAAAAGGATAACCTCTATAAAAATGAGGTAATATGTGATCGTAAAGCATGCATGGAAAGCAAGCTAAGACAAGGAATAAATGGATAAAATATCCAATTTTCTTGTATAGGAAAAGGAAAGGAAAGGAAAAAGAAGTCAGGTTGAAGCAAAGCAAAGGTAAGCAAGCAAACTCTTTTTTAAAATGTGATTTTATTGCTTCATTGTAAGCAAGCGATTCTTTTGAAAATGATGATTTGTAAGCAAGCAACCCTTTTCAAAATATGTTTTATTCTCAAGTATTTATGAAATGTGTTTAAGGGTGGCCATTCCTATAATATTTTTGAAATTATGAATATTTATAAGTTTTTATGAAAAGTCATGCCGGCATATTGATATCATGTGATGTTCATAGACATGTGCACATGTATGATCTATAATGAGAGGTTTTGGTGGAGGTAGAAAGCATATCAGAGGGTCCCCCTTCACTATTGAAGAGTCGTATGGGCTGCGTGCTAACGGCGTCCTCCCCAGAGGTGGAGGCAAAGGAATGTTATGTGTGAATGAATGCATTGCATTTTCATACATGGATTGAAAAGGAAAGCATGGATTTGAAATGATGTTTTTAAGGGACGATGCAAATAATTCTCTACATGAGAATGACAAGTCACCTGGTGTAAGAGGTATATAATGCCGGAAAAATCAAAAGTCATGCATGTAGGAACCATGTAGGCGTTAAGAGGAAGAGAGGTTCCCCTTGATGAGGCCAAGTCGGAGACAGCCGGCGTATTGGACCATGCTATGTGAGATGTTCCCTGGGCTAGCGTACCCGCATACGAAGGTTTATGTCAGGAGTGGAAAGAAAGCATTTGCACATCCAATGTTTATGAAGAGGTTTCTATTTCATTGATAGTTGATCACTTGCTAAGTGTCTCCTATTGAATGGAGAGAAATGCATTTACGAATGGTTTACATGAATGGTTTATGAAAGGTTTCCAAAAATGGTTTACAAAAAGGTTTCTATTCCGTTGGTAGTCGATCACTTGGTAAGTGTCTTCTACCGAATGGAGATGAATGCATTTAAAATGAAAAATGCTTGCTTATTGAGTTTCGACTCAAGTTTTGTTTTTCCAACCTCAGACAGGTGCAGGGAAAGCCAAGTGATGAAAAATATCAAGTGGATTTTCCTGTAAGTGATATGGTGAATGAATGAATGAAGCGTAGTTACAAAAGTATGTAATCCTTTGAATATTGAAGTATGAATGAATGCCCTAATGGGATATAATGAAAAAAGACATAGGTTGTATGAAATTACGAAGTTATGAATAATATGAGAAGTTGATGATTTATGATGATATGGATGAGTCCATTATGAATGATGATGAGTATATGTTTATGTGATGAAAGAAAAGAAAGAAATGGAAAAAAATTTGGACAAGATCCAATTAAGAACCCGTTGTGTGATCTGGGCAATAATCCTGAATCATGTTTACCAATCGATATGGTCTTGGAGTAAGGACTATGTGGACGCCTCGGTTCGGGGCACCACAAAAATTGGTATCAAAGCAAGGATTGGTAAATAGGCGGGAGAAGGAGAAAATAAAAGATGATGAAAGGATAGATCTTGTTGGTCCCGAGTTGATGGCTAAACCCAAGAGGGGAGGGGTGAATTGGGTTCTTTAAAATTTCTTTGATAATCTCAAAGATCTTAACCCCTTGAAAAAGTTAATCCCCTTTTTAAGCGAATGGAGAGCAAATAAGATAAAGCAGTAAAAATAAGTAGAACACAAGATTTATAGTGGTTCGGGCAAACCTTCCCTACTCCACTCTTCCAAGCTCACACTCCGTTGTGACTTGGGTTCCACTATGTATTCCACGAATACACTTAGAGTCACCGCTCTCTTCTAGATTCAAAGCTCTAGGGGGCATACACAACTTAGAGCCACTTGCTCTCTTCTAGATTCAAAGCTCTAGGGGGCATATACAACTAGAGCCACTTGCTCTCTTCTAGATTCAAAGCTCTAGGGGGCATATACAACTACTTGCACAAGTAGGTGATGAGTCTCACTCCAATCACACCCTACTTTGCATACACTTGATCTTAGCTACCCAAGCTAAATCAAGGTTTATACAACCAAATAAAGAAATGAATAAAAACTACACTTTACAGATTTGTGTAGGCAGTTTTGAGCTCGGGGAAGAAATCAAAAGTAGCTTGAATGATGATTGTTGAAGCAACTTGCAGTTTGAGGCTCTTTCTTCCTTTGAAACACTCAAGTATGAAGAAAAGGTATTTGAAAATCTTTCTTGCACTTCTTTTCTCTCTTTGATCTTTAGAGTAGTGTCTCTTGTATTTTCTCACGTTCATTTGAATGTCCTTTTATAGATAGAGGAAAATATGAACGTTGTAGAAGTGGTTGGCGTGCAATAAATAAACTCCAACGTTCAAAAATTTGACCGTTATTTTCCAAGTCTAAGATGAAGTCGACTTGGCCTGCGACTTGGCTTCCAAGTCGCACATGGAGTCGACTTGGCCTGCGACTTGGGTTCTTCAGAAACTCAAGTCTGAGACTTGGGTCGACTTGGCTTTCAGACTTCAACTCAAGTCGATCCTGAAGTCGACTTGGGTTGCGACTTGGCTTGGTCTATTGCAGAAACGCCTTGATCTTCTTGAAATGTCTTGAGTCTTGTAAATCTTTTGAAAGCTTTGAGTTCTTGCATAATATATGTATTTTCCTTGCTTTGCTTTTGGACTTACTTGGTCATCATGACTTGAATTTTACTCCATTTGGAAGCTAGCTTGAAGATTTACTTTGAGCTTGATAGACTTGATTTGAATGTAGAACATGATTCTTAACTTTGAAATTGACTCATTTGTTTTTCATCTTGATTCCTTGGACTTGAATGATAAATCCTCTTGAATATCTTTAAAACAGCATCTTTGAAAGTTTGAACATCTCAAGTCGTGGATGGAGTCGACCTGGTCTGCGACTTTACCCAAGTCGCACCTGGAGTCGACTTCGTTTGCGACTTCGTTATGTTCGTTTCCACTTTTCAGCTCTGGATACTCCAAGTCGATGCTGGAGTCGACTTCGTCTGCGACTTGACTTCCCAAGTCGCAAGTGGAGTCGACTTGACCTGCGACTTCACCTGTTGCCTTTTGGGATTCATTCTCAAGTCGATATTTGAGTCGACTTTGGGATCGACTTCGCCCAAGTCGAAGTCCAAGTCGACTTGGAGATCGACTTGACTTCTTTGCTTTCCTTAAACATTTGTCAAACATGTTAGTACTCTTTATATACTCAAATAAGTTCTTGTTAATCATCAAAACTCAGGCTTTGGTCAATTTAGATTATTTTGAACATTGTTTCCAACAATCTCCCCCTTTTTGATGATTGGCAAAACTTCATTTGAGTTGATACCTTTCAAAAATTTCAAACATATTCATTTGAGAAAACAGAGCATATAGGTATCGTTTGAACATATAATTGAGAACATTTAACTTTGTATTGTAATCATTGATCAAATATATTATTCATTCAAACTCTGTATCATATATCAATCATAAACCAATTATCATATCAAACATCATTTCATATATATGAAGTTTCATTACAGAATACAATGAAGCATAAATGAAACTATCCTAGTTACATCCTAGATACAAACTACCCAACCCAAAAAATAAAAAACACTCTAACCTATCTTCCTCCCCCTTTTTGGCAATCATTCAAAAAGTACTAAAGACTTGGTAAATTGAAATTGAGAGATGGGATAGACAGATTGAGTTGGTTTGATGGGACAATGATGGGCCGAGGAGTAAACAAGAGAGGCGTGATCGGGAGTTGCCTCTCTATGAACTGAACCCGACTCGTAGGGATCAAGTTCAGGCATGGGTCGCTTTTTATGATGGCCGGAGGCAAGATGATAGCGGATATGTCGCATTTCCCGCTCGATTCTATCTTGTCGGGAATGCATATCTTCAAGCGCATTAAGGACACCGGTGACAAGACTTGTCATCCGGTTTTCTTGTTGTCCCATTTCAGCCCTTATGGCTATGATTTCATCTTTCAAATCCTTTAGGGTGACCTCCTCAGAAGAGGTTGGAGGCACCCGTTCTCTTGCAGTGGACCCTTGTGGAGAATAGGATCCGTGCGATTGAGGCGATGGTGGCTCTTCTGGAGCAGCCGGTGCCTCGGGAGGTTGCTCCCCCTCAGCTTGTGCTTGGTCCTCTTGATGCTCTTCTTCTGAAGCATCATGCCTCAGTTCAAGCAAATTGATCTTCATTCTTTGTATGAGAGCCTTATTTATGGCATTTGTGGATTTGAGCACTTCGAAAGGCTCGCCTTCAATATCCACTTTGAAGAATTCAAGGATCTTTGTAATCCATGTGCCATAGGGAAGGACTCCTCGTGGGTTGTCCTTTCTATTTCCCAAGGCTTCTAGAAATAATTTGGGAATGCTTACTTTGACCCTGTTGGCCACTTTCCATAGTATCCCAGCTTCCTGTGGATTCAATTGATTTCTTCCACCGCCCTTTGGGTAGATGCAGTGGGCAATGAGAAGCCTTAGTACCCGTAGCCTAGGTGACAAATCCATGTACCGAAGGAATTTGATTCCCGGATGGTACTTGTTGCTTCGGGTGAGCTGATTATACATTTGATCTATAGTAAGATCTTCTGGAATAGGCTCATCTTCATACGGAACTCCAAGTATGTGTCCTAAATGACTCATTACTTCAGTTGGTCCTGCAACTATCCCGATTCCAAGATCCATTTCAACTCCTTTGACGAATGTTCCAAAGTATTCTTCATCCCAAAGATAATAAAACATTCGAGTAAGATCTGGATAGACCCTTTCGTCTTCCTTTAGCAAGTTGGTCCATCCTTGAAAATCCAATAGATCTTCTATGTCGGATCCATATTCTTTCAAGAAATTGAAATCTATGATCTTGGGTATGAATACCTTCCGTTCGTAGAACTTTTTGTAGAAACGGCTATGTTGGAGCTCGGTTTTGAAGTAGGTAGTGGGCATCTTCAAAACTTGGGCTTTCCCAGCTGCAGTGCCCCTTCTGCTTGTTCCGGATTGTGTACTCTGTGAGGTTTGTTGATTTTCCGACCTGGGTGCTTGATCAGATGATTGAGTGGAGGTTTGGAATCGAACCCGTTTACCCGTCGAAGTTGATGGTTCCTCTCTGGCTCTTTTTGATGGAGTCCTAGTTCTTCTAGGAACTTCTCTTGGTTGAGATGAAGGTTGTGGTTGTGTGGGAACCCGTTTGGGGTATGGTTTTGATACTGCTTTCTTTGGTGCCATTTGGAGTTTGGATTTTGAGAATGGGATTTGAAAGGAATGGTGAATAAAACTGGAAAGAGAGAAAAGGATTTGCCGGAAAAGTTTTGCCGGAGATGGAAGAAGAAATTGCCGGAGAAAAGACTGTCACCGGAGATGGGAGAATCGTCGGAGGAGAAGAGAAAAACAGAGAGGCCGAAAAAAAATGAGAAAGAAAGAAGAGAGGAGAGAAGAAAAAGAGAAGGAATTCCCGGAATTCGGACGGTCGCGCGCGCGGAGTCGACTTGCCCTAGGCGAAGTCGACTTCGGTCCTTCTGGAGTCGACTTCGCCTGGAGGCGGAGTCGACTTCGACCCTAGCGGAGTCGACTTCGCTTCTGGAGGCGGAGTCGACTTGGCGTCCTTGGAGTCGACTTGACTCATCGACTTGATATTTTCCAATTTAATTTTCTTATTTATTTTTCCTAGTTTAGCTCTATCATCCCCATATCATTCCTAATCTTACAAAATGAATCTTTGGCTAGAGGTTTGGTAAAGATATCAGCAATTTGGTCTTCTGTTTTTACATATTCTAAGCACACATCATGATTTTCAACATGTTCACGAATAAAATGATGTCTCACATCAATATGTTTGGTTCTAGAATGCAATACAGGATTTTTAGTCAAACAAATTGCACTTGTATTATCACATCTAATAGGAATATCAATATAATCAATACCATAATCCTTTAATTGCTGTTTCATCCAAAGTAATTGGGCACAACAACTACCGGCGGCTATGTATTCGGCTTCCGCAGTAGATAGTGCAACACTTGTTTGTTTTCTTGAATGCCATGAAACTAGCATATGTCCAAGAAATTGACAAGTTCCACTGGTACTTTTTCTATCTACTTTATATCCGGCAAAGTCTGCATCCGAATAGCCGATTAGATCAAAGTTTGACCCCTTTGGATACCATAGTCCAAGGTTTGTAGTTTTTATCAAATATTTAAAAATTCTTTTTACAGCAAGTAGATGTGATTCTTTGGGACATGCTTGAAATCTAGAGCACATACAAACACTAAATAAGATATCGGGTCTAGAAGCAGTTAAATAAAGCAAAGATCCTATCATGCTTCTATAAAGCTTTTGATCGATACTTTTACCGTTTTCATCCGTGTCGATTTTGATTGTTGAGCTCATTGGAGTGTTTGCTCCTTTGCTATTCTGCATTCCAAATTTCTTGAGCATCTCTTTGACATACTTGGACTGGTTCAGAAATATTCCTTCACTTTGTTGCTTGATTTGTAGTCCAAGGAAGAAATTTAATTCTCCCATCATGCTCATTTCGAACTCGCTCTGCATTATCTTAGAAAATTCTTGACAAAGATTTTCATCAGTAGCACCGAATATTATGTCATCCACATAAATCTGTACAATCAAAATATTTTTATTTTTGTACTTGATGAATAAGGTAGTGTCTACTTTCCCTCTTTGAAACTCATGATCAATCAAGAATCTATTTAATCTTTCATACCAAGCTCTTGGTGCTTGTTTTAGTCCATATAATGCTTTGGTTAATTTATAAACAAACTTTGATTGATTCTTTTCTTCAAAACCAGGGGGTTGTTCAACATATACTTCTTCATTCAAATAACCATTTAAAAATGCGCTTTTTACATCCATTTGAAACAATTTGAAGTTCATATGAGAAGCAAATGCTAGTAGGATGCGTATGGCTTCTAATCTAGCCACGGGTGCATATGATTCTTCAAAATCAATTCCTTCTTCTTGGGAATACCCTTTGGCTACTAATCTTGCCTTGTTTCTAATTACAAGACCGCTTTCGTCTAATTTGTTCCTAAATACCCATTTTGTACCAATGACTGTATGATTGTTTGGTCTAGGAACTAAATGCCATACATTGTTTCTTTCGAATTGATTTAGCTCTTCTTGCATTGAAATAACCCAATTTTCATCATTAAGAGCTTGTTCAATGGTATTTGGTTCAATTTTCGATACAAACGCATATTGGCCATAAACGTTTTGTTTTGATCTTCTAGTTTTTACTCCTTCATATATGTTTCCAATAACTTGTTCAATTGGATGGACATTTTTAAACTTTAAATCAGTTGGAGGTTTGTAAGAGTCATTACCTTCACTTACCTCTTCCTCCTCTGGATTTTCTGGCTTGAGCTCGAGTTCCTTTGGTTGTTCTTTGCCTTTCGTCTCATCTGCATCACTTAGTTCATCCTCCTTTCTCGGAGTTTGGTTAAATTCATCAAATACAACATGTATGGATTCTTCTACAACTTGGTTTCGTTTGTTGAATACTCTATATACTTTGCTATTTGATGAATAACCAAGGAATATAGCCTCATCGCTTTTGGCATCTAATTTGCCCAAATTGGTTTTTCCATTGTTTAAAACATAACATGTACATCCAAAAGCATGAAAATATGAGATATTTGGTTTCCTTCCTTTCCATAGTTCATATGGGGTCTTTTTCAAGATTGCTCGAATGGTAACTCGGTTCAAAACATGACAAGTTGTACTCACAGCTTCACCCCAAAATTTCTTGGATAGATTGCTCTCATTTAGCATAGTTCTAGCCATCTCTTGTATAGTTCTATTTTTCCTTTCAACTACTCCATTTTGTTGTGGAGTTCTTGGTGCAGAAAATGTGTGGTGAATTCCTTTCTCATTACAAAGTTCCATGAATCGTTTGTTTTCGAATTCGCCACCATGATCACTTCTTATGGTCACAATAGTACTTTGTTTTTCATTTTGCACCAAATTCACAAAAGTTGCAAACATAGAGAAGGCTTCATCTTTACTAGCTAAGAGAATTATCCATGTGAATCTTGAAAAATCATCAACTATGACAAATACATATTTCTTTCCACCAATGGTTAGAATGTCGGATGGCCCGTATAGATCCATGTGTAGCAATTCAAGTGGCTTATTGGTGGAAATTTCCTTTTTGGTAGAGAAAGGCATCTTGGGTTGTTTTGATAATTGACATGCCTTGCAAATCTTGTCTTTGTCATATTTCAATCTTGGTAATCCTTCTACCAAACTCTTTTTCCATAGGGTTTTTATGTTTCCCATGTTTATATGTCCAAGCCTTTTATGCCAAACCCATGGATCATTATCAATGGCCATTAGACATTGACCATTCAATTCATCAAGTGAAACCAAATATACATTTCCATGTCTTTTACCACTAAACATGATATGCTCTCCATCAAATACATTACATACAGATGATTCAAACACAACTTTGTATCCTTTATCACATAATTGGCTAATGCTCATTAAATTGTGTTTGAGTCCTTCAACAAACAAAACATCTTCCATGCATGCATTTGAAATACTATGTATATTTCCTTTACCTTTAATTTTACCTTTTTCATTATTGCCAAAGGCAACTATTCCATCATTGCAAGGCTTAAGTTTGTGAAACAAACTTCTTTCACCGGTCATATGCCTTGAACATCCGCTATCCATGAACCATTCATTGTTTGCCTTTGCCTTAAAACATGTCTGAAAAATAAGAAAATAAATCTTATCTTTTTGGTACCCATTTTATGGGTCCATTTGGGTTAGTAATAGAATCTAATCTAAGTTGATCTAACTTTGAAAGCCCAAATCTTGTGTTTCTTGGAACCCAAACTAATTTAGCACCATGGTCATATAGTTTCTTAAAATTACATTTGTAAGTTTTATGACCCATCTTATTGCAGAAATTACAAGCCAAAGGTAATCTTGGAGTAGGTCTCCAAGCATACAAAGGTTCAATCATTGGTCTTCTAGTCCACTTAAAATTTTTCTTTTGTGGCTTGTATATAGATGCAGATTTAGTTTGATATTTCTCAAGTAATTTCACATTTGATTTGCTACTTTCTCCTTGCTCAAATGTATGATACCCAAGACCTTTTTTATGTGTTTGGGAGGTCATATTCAAAAACATTTTGACGCTTTCTCCTGGATTAGAGAACTTGGCTAATGATTCATTTAATGATTTGTTCTCCTTTTTTAGCAAATCATTTTCTTCTGCAAGTTTACCATTTATAATTATTACTGCATCACATTGTTTTTTCTTAATTGTAAACTTGCTTCCTAGTTTCTTCATTTCTTCATATAAAGAATCATATGCCATTTGTAGCTCATCTAATTCAGCACATTTGAGGCATTCATGAGAGGAAGAATAACTTGAATTAGGAAGAGAGAATTTGGAACTTACCTCTTCATTGCTTGTGCATTTTGTTGAGGTAGTTTGTTCTCCTTGCTCGATTTGTGCCATACAGCAAATTCTCGCACATTCTTCCGCTTCGATTTCGTCGGTTGAGGAGCTACTCGTTGTAGATTCCTCGTCATTCACGTACATGCCTCTTCCTTTATATTTCTGAAATCTTCTATTGTCCCCTCGATCCTTTCTTTGTTCTTTTGCCTTAATTTCTTCGGGAGTTGGACATTGGGCTTGCATATGTCCTGAACCGCCGCATCGGTAGCACTTGGTTGATTCTTTCTTCTTCTCTCGGGGAGTTCTTTCTTTGAAGCTTCTGAAATTTTTGCCTTTCCTCACAAATTTTCTGAATCGTTTTGTGAGTAGAGCAATCTCGTCGTCATTTTGAGAAGAAGATGTGTCGTCGGTGTCTTGTGCGGCTTTTAAGGCAATTGCTCTTTTGCCCCTGTGTTGATCTTCATTCCTTTTCTTAATTAGCTCATGTGACATAAGTGAGCTAATTAAGTCTTCAAGCTTCAGCGTGTTGATGTCTTTGGCTTCTTCAATTGCAGTGATCTTTGGAGTCCATGATTCGGGTAGAGCTCTTAAAATCTTCATGACCTGCTCAGATTCAGATATTGCTTTTCCAAGACCTTTTAAAGCATTAGTAATCTTAGAGAATCTAGCAAACATTTCAGAAATATTTTCTGTTTCTAACATTCTAAAGTTCTCTAGTTCTCCAATCAAAATATTCCTTCTCGTCCCTTGGACTTGAGAAGTTCCTTCATAGATAGAGGTTAGCGTATCCCATATTTCTTTGGCGGTCAAGCAAGAGGATACTCTATCATATTCAGAAGCATTAAGAGCACAAAATAAAGAGTTCATAGCTTTGGCGTTGCTCTTAACAGTTCTTACTTCCTCATCGGTCCATTTGGAAGCTCTTTCATCGGTAGGCAAGGTTACACCATCTTGGATAGCAATCCAAGAGTCCATGTCGGTAGCCATGATGAGTTGCTTCATACGAAGCTTCCAATATCCAAAATTGTTCCCATCAAACAACGGTGGCCTTGTAAAGGATTGGCCTTCAGCAAATGCGGGAACGGAAGTAGATTGGGATGCCATTTCAATAAGATCTCTTTGATAAACTCAAAGACCTGCTCTGATACCACTTGTTGGTCCCGAGTTGATGGCTAAACCCAAGAGGGGAGGGGTGAATTGGGTTCTTTAAAATTTCTTTGATAATCTCAAAGATCTTAACCCCTTGAAAAAGTTAATCCCCTTTTTAAGCGAATGGAGAGCAAATAAGATAAAGCAGTAAAAATAAGTAGAACACAAGATTTATAGTGGTTCGGGCAAACCTTCCCTACTCCACTCTTCCAAGCTCACACTCCGTTGTGACTTGGGTTCCACTATGTATTCCACGAATACACTTAGAGTCACCGCTCTCTTCTAGATTCAAAGCTCTAGGGGGCATACACAACTTAGAGCCACTTGCTCTCTTCTAGATTCAAAGCTCTAGGGGGCATATACAACTAGAGCCACTTGCTCTCTTCTAGATTCAAAGCTCTAGGGGGCATATACAACTACTTGCACAAGTAGGTGATGAGTCTCACTCCAATCACACCCTACTTTGCATACACTTGATCTTAGCTACCCAAGCTAAATCAAGGTTTATACAACCAAATAAAGAAATGAATAAAAACTACACTTTACAGATTTGTGTAGGCAGTTTTGAGCTCGGGGAAGAAATCAAAAGTAGCTTGAATGATGATTGTTGAAGCAACTTGCAGTTTGAGGCTCTTTCTTCCTTTGAAACACTCAAGTATGAAGAAAAGGTATTTGAAAATCTTTCTTGCACTTCTTTTCTCTCTTTGATCTTTAGAGTAGTGTCTCTTGTATTTTCTCACGTTCATTTGAATGTCCTTTTATAGATAGAGGAAAATATGAACGTTGTAGAAGTGGTTGGCGTGCAATAAATAAACTCCAACGTTCAAAAATTTGACCGTTATTTTCTAAGTCTAAGATGAAGTCGACTTGGCCTGCGACTTGGCTTCCAAGTCGCACATGGAGTCGACTTGGCCTGCGACTTGGGTTCTTCAGAAACTCAAGTCTGAGACTTGGGTCGACTTGGCTTTCAGACTTCAACTCAAGTCGATCCTGAAGTCGACTTGGGTTGCGACTTGGCTTGGTCTATTGCAGAAACGCCTTGATCTTCTTGAAATGTCTTGAGTCTTGTAAATCTTTTGAAAGCTTTGAGTTCTTGCATAATATATGTATTTTCCTTGCTTTGCTTTTGGACTTACTTGGTCATCATGACTTGAATTTTACTCCATTTGGAAGCTAGCTTGAAGATTTACTTTGAGCTTGATAGACTTGATTTGAATGTAGAACATGATTCTTAACTTTGAAATTGACTCATTTGTTTTTCATCTTGATTCCTTGGACTTGAATGATAAATCCTCTTGAATATCTTTAAAACAGCATCTTTGAAAGTTTGAACATCTCAAGTCGTGGATGGAGTCGACCTGGTCTGCGACTTTACCCAAGTCGCACCTGGAGTCGACTTCGTTTGCGACTTCGTTATGTTCGTTTCCACTTTTCAGCTCTGGATACTCCAAGTCGATGCTGGAGTCGACTTCGTCTGCGACTTGACTTCCCAAGTCGCAAGTGGAGTCGACTTGACCTGTGACTTCACCTGTTGCCTTTTGGGATTCATTCTCAAGTCGATATTTGAGTCGACTTTGGGATCGACTTCGCCCAAGTCGAAGTCCAAGTCGACTTGGAGATCGACTTGACTTCTTTGCTTTCCTTAAACATTTGTCAAACATGTTAGTACTCTTTATATACTCAAATAAGTTCTTGTTAATCATCAAAACTCAGGCTTTGGTCAATTTAGATTATTTTGAACATTGTTTCCAACAGATCTGATACCACAGAAGATGGTATCAGAGCAAGGATTGGTAAATAGGCGTGGAAAAAAAAAATTATGGATGATAGGAAAGTATGATACCACAGGAAGTTATATCATAGCAATGATTGGGAGATAGATGTAGAAAGAATAAAGGAATGGAAGAAATAGAAATCATGATATTTATATATCATGATATAGAATTGGAATGTCATAGATTAAGGAATAAAATGAATTGTTTGGCATTATTTTCCAATCTTGATGCATTTGGAGATAGGTGTGAGAGGATTATCTCTCAATAATAATGGTGAGTTTATGGAAATAAACTAGATTGTAGTCTACACAGGCATGACCTAGTTGTAGACACTATGCAGTGAAAAGGAATTAACAAAAGTCGGAAGAGGCTAATCGACTTTTGAAATATTAATGAATAGAAGATATTTTGATGCAAAGATGATTCTTTGTTATAAAATTAAGTTTACACATATATGTCATGTTTATATGGAAAGAGAGCAGTGGACACTAACCTCTTTATTCGAAATGATTGATGATTGATGATATGATAAGATGAAAATTGCGCAGCAGAAGTGTGATGGAAAATGACAGGTTTCGGGACGAAATCTAGTGTAAGGGGGTAAGGATTGTGAAACTCCAATCTTAAACACGTGTATAAAATCCTAGGGTTGTGAACCCTAGGTAATATATTAATGAAATATATATTCATGAAATATGAAAATATGTGAGAATAGATGTTAAAATAATTATTTATGAAATTCGGATGAATAGTGCACGTGAATAGTGAAACGTGAATAGTAACCATGTGGTTAAAGTGAAACGATGAGTTAATCACTTTGGATTAACTTAGTCACAAAAAAAAGGAAAGCTTCCAACAAAAGGACAAAATAGCAACTTTTTTATTTATTTAGTATTTTCGGATTTTTATGGATTTTTGTGAAGAAAATGAAGAAAAATTCATATCTTGCAATCCGGACGTCGGATTGAGATGAAATTTTTTATGAATGGCCAAAATATTATGATGAACATGATGAGTGGTCCAAGATTGATCAAAAATCATAGATCAAGGGTCAAGATTAAACATCATTTGAAGATAAAAAAGGTAGCCCACTTTTCATTAATTGTAATTTGACTTTTGGGTTATTTTTAATTAATTAAAAACCAAAAAATTAAATGCATATCTGCAAGGAGCAGCTAGGATGTGGACATGCATGGACTTTTGGGGCCAAAATCCAATGGCCTAAAATCATCCTCATCAAGAATCAACGGTTAGGATTGAATTAGCTTAAAATAAATAATTTTAATAAATTAAAAAATCAAGAAAATTAGGGATTCCATAGGGGAGGCGTGAACAGTATCTTGGGTGGCTGCACATGGCTCGAAGCACCTTTTGGAAATTAGAAAAAAATACATTTACAATTTAATACCTCAAGCAAGGGGGTAAATTCCACTTTGATGAAAAATCAAAAACTATAAATAGGAGGCAGGGGTGAATGTCCAAAGGCACAACCCAGCTCCATTTCGAGCAGAAAAAATCCCTTTCCAAGCCAAAGAAGAGGAGGAGAGAAAGTTAGAGAGAGAAAGTGTGAGAAGAAGAGGTAATATGTGATCGTAAAGCATGCATGAAAAGCAAGCTAAGACATGGAATAAATGGATAAAATATCCAATTTCCTTGTATAGGAAAAGGAAAGGAAAGGATAAAGGAGTCAGTTGAAGCAAAGCAAAGGTTAGCAAGCAAACTTTTTTTTAAAATGTGATTTTATTGCTTCATTGTAAGTAAGCGATCCTTTTGAAAATGATTATTTGTAAGCAAGAAACCCTTTTGAAAATATATTTTATTCTCAAGTATTTATGAAATGTGTTTAAGGGTGGCCATTCCTATAATGTTTTTGAAATTATGAATATTTATAAGTTTTTATGAAAAGTCATGCCAGCATATTGATATCATGTGATGTTCATAGACATGTGCACATGTATGATGTATAATGAAGAGGTTTTGCTGGAGGTAGAAAGCGGATCAGAGGGTCCCCCTTCACTATTGCCGAGTCGTATGGGCTGCGTGCCGACGGCGTCCTCCCTAGAGGTGGAGGCAAAGGAATCTTATGTGTGAATGAATGCATTGAATTTTCATACATGGATTGAAAAGGAAAGCATGGATTTGAAATGATGTTTTTAAGGGATGATGCAAATAATTCTCGACATGAGAATGACAAGTCACCTGGTGTAAGAGGTATATAATGCCAAGAAAATAAAAAGTCATGCATGTAGGAACCATGTAGGCGTCAAGAGGAAGAGAGGTTCCCCTTGATGAGGCCAAGTCGGAGATAGCCGGCGTATTGGACCATGCTATGTGAGATGTTCCCTGGGCTAACGTACCCGCACACGAAGGTTTATGTCAAGAGTTGAAAGAAAGCATTTGCACATCCAATGTTTATGAAGAGATTTCTATTTCATTGATAGTTGATCACTTGCTAAGTGTCTCCTTTTGAATGGAGAGAAATGCATTAACGAATGATTTACATGAATGGTTTATGAAAGGTTTCCAAAAATGGTTTACGAAAAAGTTTCTATTTCGTTGGTAGTTGATCACTTGGTAAGTGTCTTCTACCGAATGGAGAGAAATGCATTTAAAATGAAAAATGCTTGCTTATTGAGTTTCGACTCATGTTTTGTTTTTCGAACCTCAGACAGGTACAGGGAATGCCAAGTGATGAAAAATATCAAGTGGATTTGCCCGTAAGTGATATGGTAAATGAATGAATGAAGCATAGTTACAAAAGTATGTAATCCTTTGTATATTGAAGTATGAATGAATGCCCTAATGGGATATAATAAAAAAAGACATAGGTTGTATGAAATTATAAAGTTATGAATAATACGAGAACTTGATGATTTATGATGATATGAATGAGTCCATTATGAATGATGATGAGTGTATGTTTATGTGATGAAAGAAAAGAAAGAAATGAAATTTTTTTTGTAGGAGATCCAATTAAGAACCCGCCGTGTGATCAGGGCAAAAATCCTGAATCACGTTTACCAATCGATAAGATCTTGAAGTAACGACAATGTGGACGCCTCGGTTCGGGGCGCCACATTATCAAACCAAAACTCGGTTCAATACCTACTTGAAGTTGTTAGATTTGCGTCCTCTTTGCTCAAGCTTGGTTTTCTCCTTTCTTCCCTTCTTTTTTCTCCTCTTTTCTTCTTCTTTTCTTTCCTTTTTTCCTTCTTGCTTGGCCGTCCAACCTGTTGGACCTTTTTATTTTTTTTTATTTTTCTACCCAAAAGAATGGATGTGTAGCTGTCCGCCAAGGGGCGTTCCAAGATGCCCATCTTCCCCTTCTTATAAGGGTGCTTTGAACCCTTATTTAACACCTCATTTTGGGTTTTATAATTCCCATAATTATCTCCAATTGAGCTTTCTTGCTTATCTATATAATTTCCATTATATATATAATTTTAAAACACAAAAATTCTTCTCACATGTTGTCCACATGCACGTCCCTAGTTATCCACCCCTTTTTGGCATTTTGTGTGGCGCTCCGAACCGAGGCATCCACATAATCCTTGCTCCAAGATCTTATCGATTGGTAAATGTGACTCAATATTGTTGCCCTGATCACATGGCGGGTACTTAATTCGATCTCGTCCAAAAAAAATTTCTGTCTTTTTCTTTCATCATATAAATATATACTCATCATCATTCATAATTGACTTATCCATAACATCATCAATCGTCAACTTCTCATATTATTCATAACTTCATAATTTCATACAACCTATGTCCATTTTCATTATATCCCATTAGGGCATTCATTCATAATTCAATATACAAAGGATTACATACCTTTGTAACTATGCTTCTTTCATTCATTCATCATACTACTTACAGGCAAATGAACTTGATCTATTTCATCACTTGGCTTTCCCTGCACCTGTCTGAGGTTGGGAAAACAAAACATGAGTCGAAGCTCAATAAGCAAGCCTTTTTCATTTTAAATGCATTCCTCTCCATTCGGTAGAAGACACTTACCAAGTGCTCAACTACTAACGGAATAGAAACCTTTTCGTAAACTATTTTTGGAAATCATTCATGTAAATCACTTGTAAATGCATTTCTCTAAATTTGATAGGAGACACTTAGTAAGTGATCAACTATCAAATGCACAGAAATCTTTTCATAAAAATCATTTCATAAACATTGGATGTGCAAATGCTTCCTTTCCACTCCTGACATTAACCTTCGTGTGTGGTTACGCTAGCCCAAGGAACATTTCACAAAGCATGGTTGAATACGCCGGCTATGTCTCCGACTTGGCCTCATCAAGGGGAACCTCTCTTCCACTTGACTCCTACATGGTTCCTACATGCATGACTTTTGATTTCTCCGGCATTATATACCTCTTACACCAGGTGACTTGTCATTCTCATGTAGAGAATTATTTGCACCATTCCTTAAAAATATAATTTCAAATCCATGCTTTCATTTTCAATCCATGTATGAAAATGCAATGCATTCATTCACACATAACATTCCTTTACCTCCACCTCTGGGGAGGACGCCGTCGGCACACAGCCCATACGACTCGACAATAGTGAAGGGGGACCCTCTGATCCGCTTTCTACCTCCATCAAAGCCTCTTCATTATACATCATACATGTGCTCATGTCCATAAACATCACATGATATCAATATGCCGGCATGACTTTTCATAAAAACTCATAAACATTCATCATTTCAAAACATTATAGGAATGACCACCCTTAAACACATTTCATAAATAATTGAAAATTAAACATATTTTCAAAATTGTGCTTGCTTACCTCCTCAGTCTGTGTCCTCCACCTTTTTCTTTCCTTTTCCTATATAAGGAAAAATGATATTTTATCTATATCATTTCATGTCTTAGTTTATTTCCCATGCATGCTTTATAATCGTCCATTACCTCATTTCTATAGAGGTTAATCCACTAAATATACTTGGTCATTACCTCATTAGATGAATTTTTATCCATAAATCCTTTAAAAATTTCATCCATATATCCTCATAAATATATAAAAATAAATCTCAATTTTTTCCCAAAATACGCTGTTCACTGTTCGTAATTACTCCAAGATATTGTCGATTGGTAAATGTGACTCAATATTGTTGCCCTGATCACATGGCGGGTACTTAATTCGATCTCGTCCAAAAAAAATTTCTGTCTTTTTCTTTCATCATATAAATATATACTCATCATCATTCATAATTGACTTATCCATAACATCATCAATCGTCAACTTCTCATATTATTCATAACTTCATAATTTCATACAACCTATGTCCATTTTCATTATATCCCATTAGGGCATTCATTCATAATTCAATATACAAAGGATTACATACCTTTGTAACTATGCTTCTTTCATTCATTCATCATACCACTTACAGGCAAATCAACTTGATATATTTCATCACTTGGCTTTCCCTGCACCTGTCTGAGGTTGGGAAAACAAAACATGAGTCGAAGCTCAATAAGCAAGCCTTTTTCATTTTAAATGCATTCCTCTCCATTCGGTAGAAGACACTTACCAAGTGATCAACTACCAACGGAATAGAAACCTTTTCGTAAACTATTTTTGGAAATCATTCATGTAAACCATTCATGTAAATCATTTGTAAATGCATTTCTCTGAATTTGATAGGAGACACTTACCAAGTGATCAACTATCAAATGCATAGAAATCTTTTCATAAAAATCATTTCATAAACATTGGATGTGGAAATGCTTCCTTTCCACTCCTGACATTAACCTTCGTGTGTGGGTACGCTACCCCAGGGAACATCTCACATAGCATGGTCCAATACGGCGGCTGTCTCTGACTTGGCCTCATCAAGGGGAACCTCTCTTCCACTTGACGCCTACATGGTTCCTACATGCATGACTTTTGATTTCTCCAGCATTATATACCTCTTACACCAGGTGACTTGTCTTTCTCATGTAGAGAATTATTTGCACCATTCCTTAAAAATATAATTTCAAATCCATGCTTTCCTTTTCAATCCATGTATGAAAATGCAATGCATTCATTCACACATAACATTCCTTTACCTCCACCTCTGGGGAGGACGCCGTCGACACACAGCCCATACGACTCGACAATAGTGAAGGGGGACCCTCTGATCCGCTTTCTACCTCCACCAAAGCCTCTTCATTATACATCATACATGTGCTCATGTCCATAAACATCACATGATATCAATATGCCGGCATGAATTTTTATAAAAACTCATAAAAATTCATCATTTCAAAACATTATAGGAATGACCACCCTTAAACACATTTCATAAATACTTGAGAATAAAACATATTTTCAAAATTGTGCTTGCTTACCTCCTCAGTCTGTGTCCTCCACCTTTTCCTTTCTTTTTCCTATACAAGGAAAAATGATATTTTATCTATATCATTTCATGTCTTAGTTTATTTCCCATGCATTCTTTATAATCGTCCATTACCTCATTTATCTAATAGAGGTTAATCCTATAAATATACTTGGTCATTACCTCATTAGATGAATTTTTATCCATAAATCCTTTAAAAATTTCATCCGTATATCCACATAAATATATAAAAATAAATCTCAATTTTTTTTCCAAAATACGTTGTTCACTGTTCGTAATTACTGTTCATGTCACTATAGCAAATCAGTGTTCACATTTACTGTTCACCCGAGGTTACTGTTCACAGCAACATGGGTTACTGTTCGTGGGTTCCAAAAATTGATATTTTTCCTAAAAATAAAAAATACCATGACATAGCTTATGCTTAGTATATCATGGGAAATTTTATACATTTTGAATTTATCATCATTTACTTGGCTAAATAAATCATTTTCTCCATATACTAAAAATCAACATAAATTCACTTAAGCATAATCCTTAATTCCAAAAATCATGAAATTAATATATCATCATTCCAACATCATATTTATCATATTCATTCATCCCAAATCATCATTTATCAATTTTGGAGCATTATTTACACATATCATATGCTATCTTCCCGATTGCTCTATCTTTGCTCCAAATTTTCGATGTTTCAGCATAATTTCAATTAAGAATTATAACGTTACTTATTTTCTCATGCTTAGGTATTATTTAAGCATTGTTTTACCCTACTTAACACCCAAAAGAAATTTGGGAAGAAATCACTTATCCGATGTGGAGATATCCTTCTTTTTCTCACACTTTCTCTCTCGAACTTTCTCCTCAAGGGTAAAACGTGGTGGAGGTGAAAAATGCTGAAATGGAGCTGGGATGAAGTTCCTTGGACGTTTACTCCTGCCCCCTATTTATACTTTTTGATTTTTCATCAAATTGGAATTTACCCCCTTGCTTGAGGTATTAAATTGCAAATGTGTTTTTTTCTAAATTTAAAAGGTGCATGGAGCCTTGTGCAGCCCACCCTAGGCCTACTCCAGCCCCCTATGGCAGCCCTATTTTTTCTAGATTTTTAATTTATTAAAATTTATTTATTTTAAGCTAATTAAATCCTAGCTGTTGATTTATGATGATGATGATCATGGACCATTGATTTTGGTCAAAATATCACCCACCCAGCATCCATTGCAGCTTTTCATTAATTATTTGATTAATTAAAATTAGCTCAAAGTCAAATTCGAATTAATGAAAAAGTAAAGCTACTTTTATATCTTCACATGACGTTTAATCTTGACCCTTGATTTATGATTTTTGATCAATCTTGGACCACTCATCATGTTCATCATCATATTGTGGCTATCCATAAAAAAATTTCATCTCAATCCAATGTCCGAATTGCAAGATATGAAATTTTCTTCATTTTCTTCACAAAAATCCATCAAAATCCGAAAATACTAAATAAATAAAAAAGTTGCTATTTTTTCCTTTTGTGGGAAGCTTCCTTTTTTGTCTTTTATGATTAAGTTAATCTAAAGTGATTAAATTAACATATTCCTTAATCTTACGTTTACTATTCACGTGCACTATTCATTCGAATTTCATAACTGATTATTTTAACCTCTATTTTCGCATATGTTCATACTCATGAATATATATTTTATTAATATATTACCTAGGGTTTATAACCCTATTCATACACGTGTCTTAGATCGGGGTTTCACATTTTGTGAGCTCAAAAATGCTGCCCACTTGCTGCCCCTTGAACGTCCCTACATGCAGCCCTATTTCCATGCATTTAATGATTTTTAAAAATTGCAAAATTTGCCAAAAATTCCCTCCCTTGGACACCTCGTTTGCACCATTAATTTCTTTGACTTTTGCATTAATGTGAAACCACTTTTTGAAGCAAAAAAACAAAGGGTCTTAACCATAAGTGATTAAGTATTTTTCATGTAATTTAGCTTAATCAAATCCATTCATATGATAGGACACTTTATTTTAGCCCTTCATAAAAATTTTCATCTTAAAATGACCTTTCTAGTGTAAGTTATGGTCATTTGAAAATGCCCCTTGAATTTGGATGAAATTAAATAATTATCACCCTAATTTAATATTGATTAACTTAATCCATTTCTTTCATGAGGTAGAGCACGTCAACATGTGCTTACCTTTCAAATTTCACGTCAATCAGCCTTATGAGCGTGAAGTTATGAATTTTCTAACAATAGCCACCTCAATCCCATAATTATCATCAATTTAATCATAATCAATGGAATAATTAACCATTCCATATCATCATTTTCTATACCTCATTTTGCCTCTTTTTGTGCACATTAACCTACATTGAACAAAAGTGATTAACTTAACCACCTCACTTGTTTATTAGCCCAAATCTCATCCATCCAGTTTAAAGCAAACATTAATAACTCTTGAATACCTAGATTATATTTATTGATCTCAAAATGTTCTAGGTATCACAAACTTTGTGGTGGACATGATTTTTTTAAGCAATATTGAGAATTGCCGATTGCAAAAATGAGCTCCTCCATCACTAATAATGGCATGACGTGTGCTAAAGTGAGTTATAATATTTTTTTTGAGAAACTTGGTCACAATCCTACCATCATTAGTGGGGAGAGCGATTGCTTCAACCCATTACTAAGATATATTGATTTCCAAATGATGGGATAAATAGACCCATGAAATCAATACCTCATATGTCAAACAACTCCACTTCTTAGATACTTGCTTAAGGAATTTTTTGTCGCCTTGGAATGTTGCCAGAATGCTGACAGTTATCACAACTCTTCACAAAGAAGTGAGCATCTTTAAATAGTGAAGGCCAACAAAATCTAAATTATCAAACTTTTGTTGCGATGCGATCACCTTAGAAATGTCCTCCATAGAGTGAGGAATGACAATGGTGTAGAATTTCTTCAATTTCTACTGTAGGAACACTCTTGATTACTTGGTCGAAGAACTGCTTGAATAAGAAAATTCATCCCAATAATACTTTTTTATATTAAGTAGAAACATTTTCTTTTATTGTGCATTGAGGTCTGGTGGAAGCATTCCACTCACAAGATAATTGACACCATCCGCATACCATGGATGGATTAGTATATGATATTAACCAGTTGCTCATACTAAAATACCTTATTGATGTGCTCTGCATGAGACTCTTTTTTCTCACTTTCAAGCCAAGAGAGGTGATTGACTACTTGATTTTTGATGCCCTTTCGATCTTTAATCTCAAGATCAAATTCTTATAATAGTAATACCCATTGAATCAGCCACCATTAGACATCTTTCTTTTTTATCAAGTACTTGATAGCCGAGTGATCTGTATAGATAATTACCTTGGTTCCAACCAAATAAGATTTGAACTTATCAAATGTAAAAACTGCTACCAATAATTCCTTCTATGTGGTGGTGTAGTTAAGTTGATCATAATTCAAAGTCTTGCTTGCATAATAGATGAAATGAAAGATCTTGTTCCCTTTCTAACCAAACACCGTCCTATACATCAACTCAAATGGAGGACCCCAATTAGAAGTAATAATAATTGGTGTGGAAGTAAGCATCGTTTTGAGTTCTTGAAATGAATGAATATACCAATAGTAATTATTATTATTATTATTATTATTATTATTAGTGTTGTATATGTTGTATATAGGCGCAGCATTCGGGGGATGTGTAATATGTGCATGAATGGATTACAATTTATGCATGTTTGTGTGGCTACACCACTTGGTTATGATATGATGTGATGAGGCATTAATTTAGGGATGTATGATTAACCCATTATTTGAGACACTATAACTATCTTGAACCTCTCAGGGGTCAAGGAGGCAATGCCTCTAAAAAAATTTTTAATTCAGTAAGAGATATATGAGGAAAAGTTAGTGGTAAATTAGTAACTAGGCTCGACTTGTGTTGGCAAAACCTCTCTTAAGAGAATGGCACGTGACCTCCTTTCATTTTTCATCTTCTTCTCATTTTGGCTCCACCTCTCTTCATTTTCCCTTCTTCTCAGTTCCAATCCATCCTAAACCCTCTTGAAAACTCTCTAAACTATGTTGAAGATCATTGATTCACATAAAGGGAGCTCAAAAATTCCAAAGATTAGATTCTATAGCTACTGAATTAGATTCACATAAGTAGACGCTTTCTTTTCTGAAATCAAGGGGAAATCTTGTCCTAAATGTGATGTAGCGCTAATGGAAAAGATATGTGTATCACCCTAGGGAGCTCCAGTGTTGTTTGTTCGAAAGAAGGATGGGAGTTTAAGACTTTATATAGATTACAGAGGACTAAATAGGGTCACGATGAAGAACAGATACCCTCTGCCACGAATTGATGATTTATTTGATCAACTAAGTGGAGCAACGACTTTCTCCAAGATAGATCTATAGTCAGGGTACCATCAATTGAGAATTAGTCCTACCAATGTTCATAAGATAGCTTTTTGGACTAGATATGGACATTATGAATTATTGATAATGCCGTTTGGACTTACAAATGCCCCTGCTGTATTTATAGATATGATGAACAAAATATTTTGAGATTATTTAGATTAGTTTGTTGTGGTATTTATCGATGATATACTGATTTACTTAAGATCAAAGGAAGAGCATGGAATTCACCTTTGAAGGGTGTTGAAAAGGTTAAGGAAAGAAAAGTTATATGCCAAAATACTGAAAGGCGAATTCTGGTTAAAGCAAGTAGCATTTCTAGGGCATATTATATCTAAAAAGGGAATTCAAGTTGACCTTCAGAAAATTTAAGCGGTGCTTAAGTGGCCAAGGCCAATAAATATTACATAAATTAGAAGTTTTCTAGGATTGACAAGCTACTATCGAAGAGTTGTTGAGGGCTTTTCACAATTATCGGCGCCACTAACTCAATTAACCCGATAAGGAGTTAGATATCTGTGGTTTGATTAATATGAAAGCAATTTTCAAAAATTGAATCAATGATTAATAGAGGCACCTATTTTAACCCTACCTTAAGGAAATGAAGGGTTTACGGTTTATAGTAATGTCTCAAAAAAAGGATTAGGGTGCGTGTTTATGCAAAGAGGAAAAGCGATAGCCTATGCATCTCGGTAACTGAAGCCCAACGAGGTAAATTACCCTACTCATGATTTAGAACTAACGGCAGTAGTGTTTGCCTTGAAGATTTGGAGACACTATCTATATGGTGCTAAGAGTGAAATATACACTGATCATAAGAGCCTCCAGTATATTTTTGTGAAACCGTAACCCATGTAGGACCCATATGTATGCATCAATCATGGATATGATGTTCATTTGTGAATTATGTAATTATGAAAGTATTTTATGATTTTTGCTAATTATTGCAATTAGGGTTTTGAATTAGCAATAATGATGGGATTAATCATTTTGAGCTAAAATGAGACAATGGGTTTAGAATAAATCATTTGTGATTTAAATGTGCAAATATATCATGAAAAATCATTTTTCATTATTTAAAATGAATTATGGGAAGTATTATGGTAATTGCAAGTTTAATGGAAAAACATTGAAAAATTCATAACTCAACGCCTGTAAGGCGGATTCAAGTGAAATTTGAAACGAAAATCATTAATGTTGGGCTTGGTATTATGGAATAAATGGGTTATGAAAATTCTTGATGAAATGAGAATTCTGATTTATTGATCATATTTCAATTTCAACCGTTAACTTTAATCGACTATAACGAGAGCTAGGAAACTCGGATTGAGATGAAATTTGAAACGATTGAATAAAATTGTGAGATTTTTATTTGAATGGCTTGGATTAAGCATGAAATGTTGAAAAATACCTGTATTGAAAAAGGTGAGCATAGTTGACTAATGCTCCACAAAAGTAACTTTCCATTAATGCTAGAGTACCAAGTATAAATGCATGATGGGAATGGAATTTGAGGTGGCAATTGCAGGCCATTCCTTGGGGATTTTGTGTAAATATTTGAAATGCATATATGTGAGAATTATCCATCCATTTAATGCATGATATGATGAAGCTACAAGAGCATAGCTAATGTGGCAATAAGGGGACGTCCAAGGGGCTGTTTGGTGCTTGCATGGGCACACTTGGACGGCTATGGATAATGCCATTTTGTGATTTTTGGTAAAATGGTAAAACCAGATTTTCCTTGGCTGTAAATGTGCCACCACATATGGTAGATAAGGGAACATTTAAGGAGTATGGAAAGGCACTACCAAGTGGGTCCCACAGCTGGAAAAATTCTAGCTCTTATAAGGCATGCACGTAACTTGGAGGAGGGGTTGGAAATTGCTAAGTGTTTTGATTTTTCACCCCAAAGCCTCTACCAGCTGCTCACGTCCCACATACCCAGCAAAAAGAGGAAGGAAATAAAGGAGAAAAGAAGGACAAATTGAGAAGAAAAGCATCTCAAAGAATTAGGGATTGAGTTGGCTCAAAACCAAGTAAGTATGTGTTTGGTTTTAAGTTGCTTGACTTGAGTTTTAAACTCAAAACTTGGAAATGAAAAGGATTCTTAAAGGATCTGTAAAATGGTTTTTTAACATGCTTTTTCATGAATATGGAATGGATATTAAGTTTTATGTATGAATTTTCAAGTTAAGATTGATGAAAGTGAAGTTATGCATGTGTATTAAGTGGAAAATCCAAGTTGATAAACCCTAAATCTCTAAGACAAGTTGCTGTTTTGGTTTGATGATGTGATTAAGTTATAAATCATGTATCCATGCAATATATATGATGGTTTATGCTTAAGCGATGGATTTTTGAAGTTATGAAATGCAAAGTGTTGATTTTGACCTAATTTCTATGTTTATATGCTAAAAATGTTATGAAAATGGACTTGCATGTTTTAAGAATTTTATGTAGGGTAAAATACCCTAGATTTAAGGAATTATGGATGCCCAAAATAGTTGGGAAAAAGAAACCCTAAAACTGATTTTTATGATTTTCATGAAAGAACGTCAAACCGACATGAAACGGAACTCAAAACGTGTGGGTAACTTGCTGTTTTGAGAAATGATAATGCATGGATGTTATATATGTGTTTAATCCCTAAATATGTATTAGGAAAAATGGATTTAATTTCTGGAATTTCGGAATTGTATGACTGCATAGGATTATGTGTCAAAACACACGTAAAACGGGTGAAAAATGGGTTCTAAACTTGCTGTTTTGGAAACCTAGGTTGAATGGATTTAAATACCATAAAAATAAATTGAATGAAGTGTTAATTAAGGGTAATTAAACCTCTTAAAAATGGATTAAATTTCTGAGTTAGCAAATTTTATGAAATGCATTATGTTTATGTGCTAAATGAGCTTATGTGATGGGATAAAAGTAAATGGGTGATGAATGACTTATGAAAAATGATTTTATGAAAAAATGCATGAAAATGAGATGAATTCCATGATTATACATCTTTTTTGAATGTGTGATGATTTATTTCAAATTTTGAAACTGCTTAAGGAAGCCTAAGGCAATAGCATGTGCTAAAGCAAGCACCGTCGTGTGTGTTGTGGGAAAAAATGGATAAATGGCAAAGTGAGCTCAATGAACCTACGAATGATGTGTATTGAATGAATTTTGTGTGATTAAAATGAATACCCTGTGTATGGGGTTATACATGTTATGATATATGGTAGCCGAAGAAATGTGTATAAAATGAGATATATGTGTATGATGACTTATGAAGTCAAATAAGTGATGTATATATATGGAATGGGTTGGAAAACTAAATGAAATATGAGAAAAAAAATATGAAAAGTCATATTATTCTCATGTAGGCAAGGGCAAAGAAAAGGTGGTGACGGAAAGCTAAGGAATTTAGGTAAGCAAGCAAATTTTCTAAAGGATTTTTACTTTCTAAATTGTTTACATAAATGAAATTCTTGCTTTAACTTGTTTGTTGAAACTATGAAAATTGTTTCTAATGTGTTTAAGGATGGTCATCCCTTAGCAAAATGATGTTGAAATGATATTTTGCTTCAAATGCAATGTTATGAAATCTTTCTTTGATAAATGCTATGGAAAAATGATGTGATTCCATGTTTTTGATTGAAAAATCATGCTAGCATGTTAAAGATGGATTTATGCAAAAGTTCATGTGCACAGGATACTAGGTCCACTGGAAGGGTATAAGCGGACCGATTGTCCCCCCTTGGTGTGGCCAAGTTGCTTGAGACAGGCCTAAGGCCGGCGGTGCCCTCTCTGAAATGAGAGTTAACGTGACGGATGGTCGCCTAGCTAGCTTCCATCCTAAGGGAGAAATGGTATACATGTTCATGTTTTCATATGGCATATTGCATATGGAACCCGTGATGGGTACAGGATTTCATGCTTTTAAGATATACCTTTAGATAAGGTATAGATTGCTTTCCAATATGATTTTGAATGCAAAATGTTGTCTGAAAGGATTTGCGTGTAAAATTCAAATAGCTTGCTTATTGAGTTTTGACTCACGATTTTATTTTCTAAACCCAAAGACAGGTGAAGGACAGGTCATGGCAAAGGAGCAAGTACCGGCTTAAGGAATCCATGGAAAAAACTTATGAAACTCATGTTTTGAAATTTATGTGAAATGGTTGTAAACTACATGCAGTGCTTTATGTTGAATAGATGTAATCTATTTGAATGTCTTATATGATGACTGTGATATATATATGCAGTGACATCTGATTTAGGCAAAAGATGAAATGTCTCTTGAATCGCATGTTTGTATATGATAAATGGATCGAAATGACTTAGATATGTCTAAAATTGAGATTATGAGAACTTGATTTGTTATATGGACTTCCATATGATTATAATTAATGGGATAAATATCTGATAAAACCCGCCGTGTGACAGGGCAACAATCCTGATCACGTTTACCAATCAATACGATCTCGAGGTAAGGCTCAGGATGTGACACTCGGGTTTGGGGCGCCACAGGGCTTGTTATCAGAGCGTGGATTGGTAAATAGGCATGGAAATTTTCTAATTATAGGAAACTGATAGAATATAAAGAGATATGCATGATTTCACATGAATATATATGATTACTCATAACGATGTGATGAATTAGATGTGATTAAATGATTCTCATGAATGATTATAACATGATGAAATGCATGCTAGATGATGAAATAGACATGTTCAGGTGATGATTTGGTATGCTTCTAACATGATGAAATGCATGCCATATGATAATGAAGTATTGTTGCAATGCAATTTGATTGCTATATCTACACAGATGGTGGATAGAGGAAAGAGAATGATGAGTGCAGAGGAGTTACGAAGGGAAAGAGAGGAAGAGAATAGGAGACAGAGAAGAGAAGAAAATATGAATCGATGGTGGGAATCACAGCCCGACAATACACCATATCCATCAGACCCCCCAGGATTTTCACCAATATGCACACATGATCACACTAAGGGAAGTTACTATGACTCCTCAAGTCAACATGCACAAGATCTAGGAGAGCCCTCCAGTTATAAACCTAGGGCACGAGTGTTACCAGGCACTTACATTGGCATTCCCCGAGATCCCCCTGTTCCAACAGACAGAGCAAATCCGCAAGACCTACAGAACTTTTGGGATAAGACACAAGCACCTATACCTCCTGATGCTGGTCCATGGTACAGATTTGTTGATGGAGGTGTCCAGTTTCGTTATGGAGCATCTTGTGAGAGACTCCATCAACTGGAAGTGGACATGGCCCTCTATATAAAAAGGCGTCGTGCCGAGGGAGTCATCGAAGTACCTGCTGGCCCTAAACTTGATGAGGTGATGCTCTATATAATGGAGAATACAGGGGAAATTGTTCGATTGGCCGAGGTCAATGATGATGATGACCCGATGGAATTCCTTGAACCATTTGAGGAAGAAGAAGAGGAGGAGGAAGAGGATGAAGTAGAGGAGGAAGTTGAGGAAGAAATAGTGGAGTTTGTAGAGGATGATGAGGATGAGGATGATGATGATAGTGATGATGAGGAAGTTCAGGCATGGTCCGACACTAGCACTATCACAGAAGCACCCTCACAAGTTTCACGTAGACGTAGACGTTGAGGGAGAGGTCCAGGAGGACGATGAACTTATTTATTTTTCTTTTCTTTAAACAACTGTGTATATATAAGTGTGGTTGATGATCATGTGGTGCATGTATAATTATGGTTAGTCGACACTATGGTTGCTCTGGATAACTGACATGTACGTAAGTGTGAAATGGGTATGTCATGCTGCATATGTACATAAGTGTGACTTGCTTTTGTATGTATTAACTGTGAATATGGTGTATGTGAATGAATATGTTGATATACTGAACTCTTGATGTTTTAGAGATGTATGGATAAATGAACATGAGCTGAATGGTGTGATATATTACGGTTGTGACCATGTGATGCTGAGATGCATATGCAATGATTTAATATTGAATGAAATTGAAATGCGTATGCAATGATTCCATGATGATTATTAATGAAATGCGTATAAAGGATTTAATGCTAATTAAAAATGAAAAGTGTCTGTTATATACTCATATTAGAACAATGGTGGAAACAAGAGCAGGAGTAAGGAAAAATAAAAGAAAAGAGGCAGAGATAGAGGTTCCAAGCCAACACCAAGTTGGCGAATCTAGCCGACCTAAAAGGGGAAGGCCAGTGACATAGAATCAAAGGAACCAACAGAGGCGAAATGATGAAAGCCCTGAACGGAATATAGAAGTGGAAATTGAGTCGAGGCATAATAGACTCATGGAGGAAAGAGTGACTGCAGTGGTGGAAAAAGCAATGCAGCAGGCCACTAGGGATTGGGCAGCACAGACTGCCGACATTATACAGGGATTATGGAAAATGACCCAACAAGCTCAGTTGGGAAATGCAGAAAGAGAAGGACTTGCTCCTATGGTGGACCCCGTTGCCACACCGGCACCTCTAAGGGACGAAAATCAGCTAATGGAAGCTGATAGAAGAGCCATAAATGCGTTTCTAGCACAACGACCTCCGAAATTTTCTGGAGAACCCGACCTGGTCCAAGCACAGCAGTGGTTGACGGAGATTAAGAAATTGTTCAGGATATCTCCGTGCAACGACCGTCAGAAAGTACTATGTGCCACCCATTTGTTAGCAAATGATGCACATGAATGGTGGGAGACCATGTTAATCACAATGCCACGACCTGAAGAAGTGTCTTGGCAAACATTTGTGGAAGAATTTAATAAAGAATACTTCCCGGTGGGTTTGCAGAGTCAAAAGGTGATAGAATTTGAAAAGTTGTATCAAGGGAGGATGACGGTCACCGAGTACGCTACAAGGTTTAATGCTCTGGTCAGATATGTCCCTTGGATCAATGTGCCACAAAATAAGGCACAGATATTTCAACAACGGTTGAGGCCATATCTGCGAGAAAGCCTTGCACCTTTGCTGATAAAAGATTATGCTTCAAGTCTTGAGAGAGCAAGGGGTTTGGAAATTGAGGCCTTGAGAACTCAAGAATTAAGATTGGGTTCTAAGGCATTTAGTATGGGTCCTAAGGAACCAGAAACTGGAAAAGAGAAAGCTAGAAAAGGCAACATAAGAAAGGGAAAAGGAATTCAAAAGAAGAAAAGCTCGCCATTGTGTAAGAAATGTCAAAGGCGACATACAGGCGAGTGTCTAAAAGGCTCGAATCGGTGTTACAACTGTGGACAGACGGGTCACATTGCCAAGGAATGCAGGCCGGGAGAAGCAAAGGTGGTTAAGTGTTATATATGTGATCAAGTGGGTCACATAGCCACGAACTGCCCGAGCAAGGCACAGTCATCTCAAGGACGGGAAGACCTGCTCAACTTAGGATACCTGGAGCGACAAGCAAGCAGGGAACTTCTACGAACCCGGTGCATGTGCATGCCCTGACCCGGACAGAATCTCAAGAACAAGAGGAAAAGGTGGTCACAGGTATGGTTTACATTCTAGGAAATATGACAGTAGCTTTGTTTGATTCTGGTGCCACCCATTCATTCATAGCGTGCCAATATGTGACCACTCATGCACTGCCGATAGAAGAGACCAATCAGGTTATACATGTAGAATCTCCAGTCTATAGGTTAGCAAGTACTAGCCAAGTATGCAAAGCCTCCCCAATTAGGATAAGATCATTGATTCTAGAAGCTGATTTGATCCTATTGCCTATGACTGAGTTCGACGTAATATTGGGTATGGATTGGCTAAGCTAATGGGGTGCGACCATAGACTGTAATAATAAGAAAGTGCAGTTTGAAGCAACTCCAGAAAGGGAGATTTCCATTGGAAAACTAAGGCAACCTGACAGTTCAAGTATATTGATATCATCTATGAAAGCTGTCAGGATGATTCGACAAAAGTGTCAAGCTTATTTGGTGTCAGTGAATGTAGACAAAGGAATGGAGGTGGAAATTAATCAAATACCCATGGTTAAAGAATTTCCCGACGTATTTCCAAAGGAATTAACCACATTACCTCCACAACGGGAAATGGACATGACAATTGATGTAATGTCGGGTACAGCTCTGATTTCTAAAACTCCATATATAATGGCGCCAGCTGAGATGAATGAACTAAGGGCGCAAATACAGGAGCTGTTGGACAAAGGATTTATTAGACCAAGTGTATCCCCTTGGGGAGCTCCGGTACTGTTTGTGAGGAAAAAGGATGGAAGCTTAAGGTTATGTATTGACTACCGAGAGCTGAATAAGGTTACAGTAAAGAATAAATATCCATTACCCAGGATCGACGATCTATTTGATTAGTTGCAAGGAGCAACGACTTTATCCAAGATTGATTTACATTTAGGGTACCATCAGCTGAGAATAAGTCCGGCCGATATTCATAAAACGGCATTTCGAACCAGGTATGGACATTATGAATTTTTGGTAATGCCTTTCGGACTTACTAATGCCCCTGCTGTATTCATGGACATGATGAATAGGGTTTTTCAGGACTATTTGGATCAATTTGTGGTTGTTTTTATTGATGATGTCCTGATCTACTCTAAAACGGAGAAAGAACATGAAGATCATCTGCGAAGGGTTTTAGAAAGGTTAAGGAAAGAGAAATTCTATGTCAAACTGAAGAAATGTGAGTTTTGGCTGAAACAAATAGGATTTCTCGGACATATAATATTTGACAAGGGTATTCAAGTTGATCCTCAAAAGATTGAGGCAGTTTTGAAATGGCTAAGGACGACGACCATTACAGAAATTCGAAGCTTCCTAGGTTTGGCCGGCTATTACAGGAGGTTTGTCGAACGGTTTTCACAATTTTCAGCCCCGTTAACCAAGTTGACTCGTAAGGGAGTCAGGTATGTATGGTCTGAGGAATGTGAGCACAGCTTTCAGGAGTTGAAACAATGGTTAGTGAAAGCACCCATTCTAACCCTACCCGAAGGAAATGAAGGGTTTATGGTTTATAGTGATGCATCGAGAAAAGGATTGGGTTGCGTTTTGATGCAAAGGGGTAAGGTGATAGCTTATGCGTCACGACAACTAAAGCCCAATGAGGTAAGCTACCCCACGCATGATTTAGAGTTAGCCGCGGTGGTATTTGCCTTAAAAATATGGAGACATTACCTGTATGGTACAAGATGTGAGATTTACACTGATCATAAGAGCCTCAAATATATTTTCACTCTGAAAGAGTTTAACATGAGACAGAGGAGATGACTCGAGTTATTGAAAGATTATGATTTAGAAATTTTATACCATCCAGGTAAGGCAAATGTGGTAGCTAATGCATTGAGCCGAAATGTCAGCTTAGCGCATCTTATCACTAAGGAGAAAGGACTTCTTAAGAAAATTGAGGAAATGGAATTGATTGTATGTTCACCAGGAGTCCAGGTTCGACTATCCCAATTATACATACAATCCTCACTTTTTGAACAGATTAGGGTTGCGCAGCAAAAGGACACAGACCTACATACACATGTTGAGAAAATGAAGAAAAAGGGGTTGACAGAATTTGCTATTGATGAACAGGGTATGTATAGGTACAAAGGTCACCTTTGCATACCTAACATAATTGAATTGAAGGAACAAATTCTTAAGGAAGCCCAATTTTCGCCTTTTTCTATTCACCCAGGAAGTACCAAGATGCATTAGGATCTCAAGAAAGCATATTGGTGGAATAATATGAAAAGAGAGATCGCTGAATATGTGGCTAAGTGTCTAACTTGCCAACGGGTGAAGGCGGATCACCAGAAAATACCTGGTAAGTTACAGTCCTTAGAAATTCCTGAATGGAAGTGGGACGATATCACTATGGACTTTATTGAAGGATTACCTAGAACCCAAGCAGGAAATAATTCTATATGGGTAATCGTGGATAGGTTATCAAAAGTCGCACACTTCTTACCTATCAGAAGGACTTATACAGCGGAAAAGCTAGCTAAGGTTTATTATAAAGAGGTTGTACGATTACATGGAGTGCCAAAATCGATTATCTCGGATCGAGATGCGACGTTTACATCAAGGTTTTGAAAAAGTTTGCACGAAACCTTCGGCACCCAACTCAAGTTTAGTACAACTTTTCATCTTCAAACCAATGGACAAACGGAGCGGGTGAACCAAGTTATTGAAGATATGCTCCGTATGTGTACTTTAGAGTTTGAAGGATCATGTGATGACTATATCTCAATTGCGGAATTCGCTTATAACAATAGTTATCAAGCTAGCATCCAAATGGCTCCATTTGAGGCATTATATGGTTGACGGTGTCGAATGCCATTGAACTGGGATGAGGTTGGAGAGAAACGATTAGCCCCAAACTTATCTCAACGAATGGCAGACAAGGTGAAAACTATTCGCCAGTGTATACTCACAGCCCAGAGTTGGCAAAAGAGTTACACAAATTGCAAGAGAAGGGATTTGAATATCCAAGTCGGCGAACATCTGTTTATAAAGGTTACATCATTCAAAGGGGTTACAAAGTTTGGGAAAAGGGGAATATTGAATCCTAGGTACATTGGACCATTTGAAGTTTTGGAAAAGGTTGGGAAACTAGCATATCGGGTAGCCTTACCCCCAGCGCTAGACTTAGTTCACAATGTCTTTCATATATTGTTGCTTAGGAAATATGTCCCAGACCCAACACATGTATTAGTGGCTGAAAATTTGCCGATTCAAGATTTCTAAACTATGAAGAAAGACCAGTGAGGATCTTGGATCACAAGGTACAAAAGCTTCAGAATCGGAAAATTTAGTACGTCAAGGTGCAATGGAACCGGTATTCCGAAAATGAAGCCAGTTGGGAGTTAAAGGAAGAAGTTGAACGAAAATACCCCCATCTATGTAAAGAATAGATGGTTTTGGGACGAAACCTGTTATAAGAGGGAGAGGATTGTGAAACCCTAACCCATGTAGGACCCATGTGTATGCATCAATCATGGATATGATGTTCATTTGTGAATTATGGAATTCTGAAGGTATTTTATGATTTTTGCTAATTATTGCAATTAGGGTTTTGAATTAGCAATAATGATGGGATTAATCATTTTGAGCTAAAATGAGACATGGGTTTAGAATAAATCATTTGTGATTTAAATGTGCAAATATCATGAAAAATCATTTTCCATTATTTAAAATGAATTATGGGAATTATTATGGTAATTGCAAGTTTAATGGAAAAATATTGAAAAATTTATAACTCAACGCCTGTAAGGCGGATTGAAGTAAAATTTGAAATGAAAATCATTAATGTTGGGCTTGGTATTATGGAATAAATGGATTATGAAAATTCTTGATGAAATGAGAATTATGATTTATTGATCATATTTCAATTTCAACCGTTAACTTTAAACGGCTATAACGAGAGCTAGGAAACTCGGATTGAGATGAAATTTGAAACTGTTCAATGAAATTATGAGATGTTTATTTTGAATGGCTTGTATTAAGCATGAAATGTTGGAAAAATACCTGCATTGAAAAAGGTGAGCATGGTTGACTAATGCTCCACAAAAGTAACTTTCCATTAATGCTAGAGTACCAAGTATAAATGCATGATGGGAATGGAATTTGAGGTGGAAATTGCAGGCCATTACTTGGGGATTTTGTGCAAATATTTGAAATGCATATATGTGAGAATTATCCATCCATTTAATGCATGATATGATGAAGCTACAAGAGCATAGCCAAGGTGGCAATAAGGGGACGTTCAAGGGGCTGTTTGGTGCTTATTTGTGTTTTTTATATTTTTAAAATATGAATATAATTTGTTGAGATGCAAGTAAATGAGAATTTCATGCAATAATGGAGATTTTCAGCAATAAAAAATTTGAAAAAGGTAGGTACATACAACTGAAAACGTGGACAGCTTATGGTGATGGAAAATGTGATTTTATTTGCTAAGTTGCTGCAATTTTTGCTAAATTTATTTACATAAAATTAATGCATGAATTAATGGTTAATTAAGTGTACAATTTACCCTTAAATTAGGTTCGGAAAAAAATGAAAAGTGGCTGCAAAAATAGGTAGCAAATGACGTGCTTGCATGGGCACACATGGACGGCTATGGATCAATGCCATTTTGTGATTTTTTGTAAAATGGTAAAACCAGATTTTACTTGGCTGTAAATGTGCCACGACATATGGTAGATAAGGGAACATTTAAGGAGTGTGGAAATGCACTACCAAGTGGGCCCCACAGCTGGAAAAATTCCAGCTCTTATAAGGCATGCACGTAACTTGGAGGAGGGGTTGGAAATTGCTAAGTGTTTTGATTTTTCACCCCAAATTCACTACCAGCTGCTCACCTCCCATATACCCAGCAAAAAGAGGAAGGAAATCAAGGAGAAAAGAAGTAGAAATTGAGAAGAAAAGCATCTCAAAGAATTAGGGATTGAGTTGGCTCAAAACCAAGTAAGTATGTGTTTGGTTTTAAGTTGCTTAACTTGAGTTTTAAACTCAAAACGTGGAAATGAAAAGGATGCTTAAAGGATCTGTAAAATGGTATTTTAACATGCTTTTTCATGAATATGGAATGGATATTATGTTTTATGTATGAATTTTCAAGTTAAGATTGTTGAAAGTGAAGTTATGCATGTGTATTAAGTGGAAAATCCAAGTTGAGAAACCCTAAATATCCAAGACAAGTTTCTATTTTGGTTTGATGATTTTATTAAGTTATAAATCATGTATCCATGTAATATATATGATTTTTTATTCTTAAGTGATGAATTTTTGAAGTTATGAAATGCAAAGTGTTGATTTTGACCTAATTTCTATGTTTATATGCTAAAAATGTTATGAAAATGGAATTGCATGTTTTAAGTGTTTTATATAGGTTAAAATACCCTAGATTTAAGGTATTATGGATGCCCAAAATAGTTGGGAAAAAGAAACCCTAAAACTAATTTTTATGATTTTCATGAAAGAACGTCAAACCAACGTGAAACGGAACTCAAAACGTGTGGGTAACTTGCTGTTTTGAGAAATGATAATGCATGGATGTTATATATGTGTTTAATACCTAAATATGGATTAGGAAAAATGGATTTAATTTCTGGAATTTCGGAATTATATGACTGCATAGGATTATGTGTCAAAAGACACGTAAAACGGGTGAAAAATAGGTTCTAAACTTGCTGTTTTGGAAACCTAGGTTGAATGGATTTAAATCCCATAAAAATACCTTTAAAGTAGTGGTAATTAAGGGTAATTAAACCCCTGAAAAATGTATTAAATTTCTGAGTTAGCAAATTTTATTAAATGCATTATGTTTATGTGCTAAATGAGCTTATGTGATGGGATAAAAGTAAATGGGTGATGAATGACTTATGAAAAATGATTTTATGAAAAAATGCATGAAAATGAGATGAATTCCATGATTATACATCTGTTTTGAATGTGTGATGATTTATTTTAAATTTTGAAACTACTTAAGTAAGCCTAAGGCAATAGCATGTGCTAAAGCAAGCACCGTCATGTGTGTTGTGGGAAAAAAATGGATAAATGGCAAAGTGAGCTCAATGAACCTATGAATGATGTGTATTGAATGAATTTTGTGTGATTAAAATGAATACCCTGTGTATGGGGTTATACATGTTATGATATATGGTAGCCGAAGAAATGTGTATAAAATGAGCTATATAAGTGTATGATGACTTATGAAGTCAAATAAGTGATGTATGTATATGGAATGGGTTGGAAAACTAAATAAAATATGAGAAAAAGAAATATATAAAAATTCATATTATTCTCATGTAGGCAAGGGCAAAGAAAAGGTGGTGACGGAAAGCTAAGGAATTCAGGTAAGCAAGCAAATTTTCTAAAGGATTTTTACTTTCTAAATTGTTTACATAAATGCAATTCTTACTTTAACGTGTTTGTTGAAAATATGGAAATTGTTTCTCATGTGTTTAAGGATGGCCATCCCTTAGCAAAATGATGTTGAAATGATATTTTGCTTCAAATGCAATGTTATGAAATCTTTCTTTGATAAATGCTATGGAAAAATGATGTGATTCCATGTTTCTGATTGAAAAATCATGCCAGCATTTTAAAGATGGATTTATGCAAAAGTTCATGTGCATAGGATACTAGGTCCACTGGAAGGTTATAAGCGGACCGATTGTCCCCCCTTGGTGTGGCCAAGTCGCTTGAGACAGGCCTAAGGCCGGCGGTGCCCTCTTTGAAATGGGAGTTAACGTGACGGATGGTCGCCTGGCTAGCTTCCATCCTAAGGGAGAAATGGTATACATGTTCATGTTTTCATATGGCACCCGTGATGGGTATAGGATTTCATGCTTTTAAGATATACCTTTAGATAAGGTATAGATTGCTTACCAATATAATTTTGAATGCAAAATGTTGCCTGAAAGGATTTTCTTGTAAAATGCAAATAGCTTGCTTATTGAGTTTCGACTCACGATTTTGTTTTCCAAACCCAAAGACAGGTGAAGGACTTGTCATGGCAAAGGAGCAAGTACCGGCTTAAGGAATCCATGGAAAAAACTTATGAAACTCATGTTATGAAACTTATGTGAAATGGTTGTAAACTATATGCGGTGCTTTATGTTAACTAGATGTAATCTATTTGAATGTCTTATATGATGGCTGTGATATATACATGCAGTGACATCTGATTTAGGCAAAACATGAAATGTCGCTTGAATTGCATGTTTGTATATGATAAATGGATCGAAATGACTTAGATATGTCTAAAATTTAGATTATGAGAACTTGATATGTTATATGGACTTCCATATGATTATAATTAATGGGATAAATATCCGATAAAACCCACCTTGTGATAGGGTAACAATCCTGATCACGTTTACCAATCAATACGATCCTGAGGTAAGGCTCAAGATGTGACTCTCGGGTTTGGGGCGCCACAATTTTCACTCAAAAAGAGCTCAATATAAGACAAAGGCAAGGACTCAAGTTATTGAAGGATTATGATCTTAATATATTATACCATTCAAGTAAGGCAAACGTGGAAGCCAATGCATTGAGCGAAAATGCCAGCATAGCAGACCTAATCAATAAGGAGGAAGGATTGCTTTGAGAAATCAAACAATTGGAGTTGATTGTATGTCCATCTGTAATATAGGTAAGATTATCGCAAATGCAGATGCAATCCTTACTGTTTGAATAAATTAAGACTTCATAACAGAAGGATTTGGATCTGCAAAGGTATGTGGAGAAAATGAGACAGAAGGACCCCAAATGAATACATCATTGACGAATAGGGTATGATCGATACAGAAAACGCATCTGCGTACCCAATTTAAATGAATTGAAAGAATAAATATTAAAGGAAGCACATTTTTCTCTATTTTCTATACACTTAGGAAGCACCAAAATGTATTAGGATCTCAAAAAAGGATATTGGTGGAACAATATAAAAAGAAAAATTACATAATATGTAGCCCAAGTGTTTGACGTGTCAAAAAGTGAAATCAGATCATTAGTGAACACTTGGAAAACTACTATCACTTGAAGTTTTTGAGTGGAAATGAGATGATATTACCATGAATTTTATTGAAGGGTTACTTAGTGTTGAAAACAATTGTTGAAAATCAAATGCAAAATATCCAAAGCATGTGTTTTGATGATTAACAACACAATTTGAGTAAGTTTTAACTACTAATGCATATTGTGTATTGTTTTAGTTATAAAAGTGAAAAATATAAAGTATAGCAGGTCAAGTCAATCACCAAGTCGACTCCAGCATCGACTTAGGCGAAGTCGATCCCCAAGTCGACTCCAGAAGCGACTTCAAGTGCGAAATTTTATCCAGCGTTGAAATTGGGGATCAAAGTGTGCCGAAGTCGTAGATGAAGTCGACTCCATCTGCGACTTGGGTGAAGTCGCAGGCCAAGTCGACTCCAACATCGACTTCAGTCAAACAGGACAGAATTTCAGAAGTCAAGTCGAAGAACAAAGTCGACTTCAAGATAGACTTGAGTCAAGTTGAAGACCAAGTCGACTTAAATATTCGACTTGCGTTTTAGTGGCTTGAATACCGAGAAATCAAAAAATTAAAGAAAGAGAGATTAAGTACCAGAAATCGCTTTGATGGGGAAACGTAAGTAAAACGCGCTTATTATCTTCACAATATTATTGTATTATAGTAAGATGTTTTCAAAGAAATTGAAATGATTGAAGTTTTTCTATTTGGAATCGTCTTAGGTCTAATTCCTACGTGAGAAAAGAATAAAAGATGATTTTTCATTGATCTCAATTGACCCCCTGTTACTCTCCATAATTGACCCCCTGTTACTCTCCATAAGAGAAGTAATGGGGTAGGGATGATAGGATTTGAACTCGCGACTTTTTGTACCCAAAACAAATGCGCTACCAAGCTGCGCTACATCCCTTTCAATTCTTGTACAGTGTCATTGTATAGAACCCATGTCTTGTTTTCCACCTCGTTATTTCCTCTATCTAGATAGAATTTCCCTTGTCATTTCTTCTTCGTCTCATTTCATATAAATTATGAATTATGAATATAATAAATAAATTATATACATATAAGGAAGCCAAACGTATAAAAGAATGAATACTTATTGGTAATATTTAGGAAGAGGGTGTCATCTTTTTCCACTTTAGGTACAGGTGGGTCTCATCTACTGGATCGTTGTACATATATTGTATTAGGAATTCCTGTACAAATACAAGTGATCTTTAACTACATATGCTTCTGATCCTATATGTATTCCAATAAAGAAGGAGGATTTTCAATGCGAGATATAAAAACATATCTATCCGTGGTACCTGTGCTAACCGCTTTATGGTTTGGTTCTTTAGCGGGTCTATTGATAGAGATAAATCGTTTATTCCCAGATGCGTTGGTATTCCCCTTTTTTCTTTTTAGTTACTGATGTGGGAGTGGGTGAATGAAGAAGATTCAAGGTAGAATAAATTTTCTGTTACCAACCCCTTCTATTTTTGGTTGTTTAGGATAGGAAGGAAAGAGAAAGAATAAAAAAGTGGATTGAACTTCAGCGAAACTCGTGTTCAGGATAGAATTAATAGAGGTAAAACAGAAATAGAAATAAATAGAAGTGTAGGTTGAGGGTAGACTCTTCGAGATCCTACAAGATAGTAAATGAAATAGTAGGATTAAGAATAATTAATAGTTGGAAATCGTTGTATTACTTATTATTTATTTTAAGACTTTAATTGAATTGATTGCAACGAAATCTTTCATAAGCGGATTTCGGGTTAGCAACTTATCTTTGATTTTTTTCTCGTTCCTTTCTTCTTCGGTTCGGATCGAAAATAGAGGAATTGCGTAAGTCCAAAGGAGGTTCATGGCCAAGGGTAAAGATGTCAGAGGGGTAGTTATTTTGCAATGTACCAATTGCGCCCAAAAGAATTTCAAGAAAGAATCGCGGGGCACTTCCAGATATATTACTCGAAAGAATCGACACAATACACCTAGTCGATTGGAATTGAGAAAATTCTGTCCTTATTGTTACAAGCATACGATTCATGGGGAGATAAAGAACTAGATTGAATGGAGGGAGCGGAACGCGTGTACCGCCCTTCTATTCCACGGAATAAGAATAAATTCTATTCTATAAATAAAAAAATTAAGTCCTATTTCGGTTGGATCCGAAATGCACGAATAAAGAGGAGTTTAGAAATAAGGAATTAACCATGGATAAAACCAAGCGATTCTTTCATAAATCCCAACGGGGTTTTCATAAACCCCAGCGAGATTTTTGTAGGCGTTTGCCCCTAACTAGACCGGAGGATCTATTTGATTATAGAAACATGAGTTCAATTGGTCAATTTATTAGTGATATAGTTGTCTCAATTCTTGAGCAATTCCTCCAAAAACTCGAGTTCCTTTTGGATTTCCTTCTTTATTAATGACAACTGTTGCGTTGTCATCATATCGTATTATGATACCGTCGTCACGTCGGAGTTCTTTACGAGTACGTACAATTACAGCTCTGATCACTTCTGATCTTTCGAGAGACATATGGGGCACTGCCTCTTTGATAACAGCAACAATAACGTCACCGATATGAGCATATCGTTGATTACTAGCTCCTATGATTCGAATACACATCAATTCTCGAGCCCCGCTGTTGTCCGCTACATTCAAATGGGTCTGAGGTTGAATCATATCACTTTTTTTGAATCTCTTCTTTCAATGCCAAGGTCGAAGGAAAAAAGGAAGAAATATTATCTGTCCAAAAATAGAACTAAAGAAATCGAAATCTGTGATTGTCTTTTTCATCGCAAATATCTGGTTCCACATCCCTATCTTGCAATAATGAATTGCGTTTGTATAGGCATTTTGTATGCGGCTATTTCAATAGTTGCTTTGGCTACCGTTTCGGATACTCCACCCATTTCATAAAGTATTCGCCCCGGTTTAACAACGGATACCCAATATTGGGGTTGTCCTTTCCCCGAACCCATACGCGTTTCCATAGGTTTTACTGTCACGGGTTTATCGGGAAAAACACGTACCCATATTTTTCCACCCCGGCGCGCATATCGTGTCATTGCTCATTTCCCTGCTTCTATTTGTCTAGATGTGATCCAAGTGGGTTCAAGTGCTTGAAGAGCATATTTCCCGAAACAGATATGATTGCCTCGATAAGATATTCCCTTCATTCTTCCTCTGTGTTGTTTGGGGAATTTGGTTCTTTTTGGGGTATAGTTGATTGTTGTTTCTCAATCCCATCTCTACTGCAGAACTGGACATGAGAGTTTCTTCTCATCCAGCTCCTCGCGAATAAAACGATTCAACAATATTATAGATACGCGTGTCTTTTTTGAAAAATACATTAAATCGTGGGTGTTGGTCCCGAGTTAATGGCAATTACCCAAGAGGGGAGGGGTGAATTGGGTATTTAAAAATTTATAACTTAAACAGAAACTTTACCCCGGATTAATCTAGTCCCCTTAATGATGAAACGAAATGGAAAGCAATATAATGTAGAGAGCAGAAATATAAATCAACACACAAGATTTTATAGTGGTTCGGGCAACCTCCCTACTCCACTCTTCCAAGCTCACACTCCTTGTGACTTGGGTTCCACTATTGTATTCTTCAAATACAATTAGAGTCACTGCTCTCTTCTAGATTCCAGCTCTAGGGGGCTTCAACAAATCTCAGCACAAGTAGGTGATGAGTTTCACTCCAATCACACACTACTTTGCTTACACTTGGTCTTAGTTCCTCAAACTAAATCAAGTTCAATACAATCAAATGAAAAACAGAAAGAATCTACACGTTACAATTGTGTAGAAGCAATTTGGCATAGAGAAGAACTCGTAGAGTTGGCTTTGAAGGATCAGCAGTTGAGCTTTCGCAGTTTGAAGCAAAGTTCTTCTTCTAAGGATTGGCTTGATCACTTAATGCTCTTGAAGGTAGGAGTTATGCACACTTAATGATTTTCAGCTGCTTCCCTCGTCCACAATGAATGCCTTTTATAATTGTGGAGGGAATCTGAACGTTTGAAGGTAGGTGGCACGCATTAAATGCGCCAACGTTCGAATAATTTCTGACCGTTGCGACCCAAGTCGCAGGCGGAGTCGACTTCGGGTGCAACTTCGCCCAAGTTGTAGATGGAGTCGACTTCGGGTGCGACTTCACCTTTCCGTAGCGTCTTCAAGTTCCAGGTTGGGTCGACTTGGGCATCAACTTGACCCAAGCCGCAGGTGGAGTCGACTTCGGTGTGCGACTTCACTTCGTCAGTTATCTTGATGAACTTGAAAACTTGAAATGCTATAGTTTGCTTGGATTCCTTCATGCCTTTTGTTGTTCTCTTGCATTTTTCATTTCCTTTTGAATCATTGTCTTCATTTTAGCTTGCTTTCATTAGCTCCATGTTTTGTAACCCTTTGAACCCATATAGTCTTGAATCATATAATCTTGAATAAGTTCTTGGTCGAGTTGATGCATCTTGCTTGGACTTGGATTAGTCTTCAAATGTTTCAGTTTGAGCATCTAGGTTGCCTTGATCTTCATCTTCATACAAGTATGTCTTGAAAATAGTTAATCTCAGCTTGTCTTCTGAAATATCCCCTCTGCCCAATCGAAGTCAATGCCGAAGTCGACTTCGTCTGCGACTTCACCTCAAGTCGCAAGTGGAGTCGACTTGGTCTGCGACTTCGACCCAAGTCGCATGCGAAGTCGACCTCGTTTGCGACTTCGGCAGTTCAGCTTCCCATTTTCAACTCTGGAAGGATTTGGCGCATTGAAGTCGATGTTGAAGTCGACTTGGGGATCGACTTGGCCTTCCATGCTCTATTTTCTTCAAATGTATATCCCTTAAACACTTCCACAAACATGTTAGTAGCCAAGACTTACTCAAATTGATTTGTTAATCATCAAAACATAGATTTAGCTTATTTTCCACATATTTTCAACAATCTTCCCCTTTTTGATGATTGACAAAACCGATTTGAGTGTATACCTTTCAATTGCTTAAAAACATGCTAATATTCATGCAATCAATCAAGTTGAAATATTTATCCAGAAAACTTTAAAAACAATCATAAAAGCTTGTACTCATAAAAGATTATACTCGAAAATCCCGATCTCTTGAACCATTTAGACTCAAATCATTTAGACTCAAATCCCGATCTCTTCTCCCCTTTTTTGTCAATATATCAAAAATTAGAGGGTAAAGTTAAAGACAGGTGGGGTTGCTCCCCCTAAACAGGTGCTCCCCCTCAATTTGTGCTAGTTTGATTCAATAATTCCCATGTCATTTCTAATCTTATAAAATGCATCTTTTGCTAGAGGCTTTGTGAATATATCAACAACTTGATCTTCTGTTCTTACATATACCAAACATATGTCATGATTTTTTACATGTTCTCTAATAAAATGGTATCTAAGGTCTATATGTTTGGTCCTAGAATGCAATACTGAATTTTTGGTTAGACATATGGCACTAGTATTATCACATCTAATGGGTATATCTTTAAAATCCATGCCATAGTCCCTAAGTTGTTGTTTCATCCAAAGTAATTGGGCACAACAGCTCCCGGCGGCAATGTATTCGGCTTCCGCCGTAGATAGAGCAACACTAGTTTGTTTTCTTGAAAACCATGAAACCAACATGTTCCCAAGAAATTGACATGTTCCACTAGTGCTTTTTCTATCTACTTTGTAACCGGAAAAATCCGCATCCGAGTAGCCGATTAGATCAAAATTAGAGCCCTTTGGATACCAAAATCCTAAATTGGTAGTGTCAACTAAGTATCTGAAAATTCTTTTCACAGCTACCAAGTGTGATTCTTTTGGACATGATTGAAATCTAGAGCACATGCACACACTAAACAATATATCAGGCCTAGAAGCAGTTAAATACAATAGAGAACCTATCATGCTTCTATACAATTTCAAATCAACTATTTTTTCTTTCTCATCTTTGTCGATTTTGATTGTTGATCTCATAGGCGTGTTTGCTCCTTTGCTATTCTCCATGCCAAACTTCTTCAGCATTTCTTTGATATACTTGGACTGACTAATGAAGATTCCTTCATTTAGTTGCTTGATTTGTAGTCCAAGGAAGCAATTCAGCTCTCCCATCATGCTCATCTCAAATTCTTTCTGATAAGCTCAGAAAATTCTTGACAAAAAGTCTCATTAGTAGCACCGAAAATGATATCATCAACATAAATTTGAATGATCAATATATCTTTTTCTTTATACTTGATAAACAAAGTGGTGTCTACCTTTCCTTTTTGAAAATCATGATCAATTAGAAATTTGCTTAATCTATCATACCAAGCCCTTGGAGCTTGTTTTAATCCATATAATGCTTTGGTTAGCTTTTACACGAATTTAGATTGATCTTTTTCTTCAAATTCAGGTGGTTGTTCCACATACACCTCTTCATTTATATATCCATTCAAAAATGCACTCTTAACATCCATTTGAAATAATTTAAAGTTCATATGAGATGCAAAAGCTAATAAGATGCGAATTGCTTCCAATCTAGCAACCGGGGTATAGGATTCCTCAAAATCTATTCCTTCTTCTTGTGAGTATCCTTTTGCCACAAGTCTAGCTTTGTTTCTCACTACAAGTCCACTTTCATCTAATTTGTTCCTAAAGACCCATTTGGTGCCAGTAACAGTACAATCTTTTGGTCTTGGAACAAGATGTCAAACTTGGTTTCTTTCAAATTGATTTAGCTCTTCTTACATTGCTATAATCCAGTTTTCATCATCAAGAGCTTGATCAATATTGGATGGTTCAATCTTAGATACAAAGGCGTATTATCCACAAACATTTTGCTTTGACCTTCTAGTTTTTACACCTTCATATACATTCCCTATAACTTGTTCAATTGGATGGGAATGTTTGAATTTTAAATCAGTTGGAGGTTTGTAAGAATTATTACCTTCACTTACCCTTTCCTCCAAGGAATCTTCTTGCTTTTCCACATGCAGTTTTTCTAGACTACTTGCTATGTCATCTGCATCACTTAAATCATCTCTTCTTTTGAAGTATGGGTTAGTTTCATCAAAAACAACATGTATGGACTCTTCTACAACTTGGTTTCGTTTATTGAATACTCTATATGCTTTGCTATTTGATGAGTAACCAAGAAATATTGCCTCATCACTTTTAGCATCTAGTTTTCCCAAGTTGGTTTTTCCATTGTTCAAAACATAGCATGTGCATCCAAAAGCATGAAAATAAGAGATATTTCGTTTTCTTCCTTTCCATAGCTCATATGGGGTCTTTTTCAAGATTGCTCTAATGGTTACTCGATTTAAAACATGACAAGTTGTACTTACAGCTTCACCCCAAAATTTCTTGGATAATTTACTCTCATTTAGCATTGTCCTAGCCATCTCTTGTATGGTTCTGTTTTTCCTTTCAACCACTCCATTTTGTTTTGGAGTTCTTGGTGCAGAAAATGTGTGATGAATTCCTTTTTCATTGCATAATTCTATAAATCGTTTATTTTCAAATTCACCACCATGATCACTTCTTATAGTCATAATAGTACTTTGTTTTTCATTTTGCACCAAATTGACAAAAGTTGCAAACATAGAGAAGGCTTCATCTTCGCTAGCTAAGAGAATTACCCATGTGAATCTTGAAAAATCATCAACTATTACAAACACATATTTCTTTCCACCAATGGTTAGAATGTCGGATGACCCATATAGATCCATGTGTAGCAATTCAAGTGGCCTAGTGGTGGAGATTTCCTTTTTGGTAGAGAAAGACATTTTCGGTTGTTTTGATAATTGACATGCCTTGCAAATTTTGTCTTTGTCATATTTCAACTTTGGCAAGCCTTCTACCAAACTCTTCTTCCATAGGGTCTTTATATTTCCCATGTTTATATGTCGAAGCCTTTTATGCCAAACCCATGGATCATTATCAATGGCCATTAGACATTGACCATCTAGTTCATCAAGTGAAACCAAATATACATTTCCATGTATTTTTCCACTAAACATGATATGTTCTCCATCAAATACATTACATATAGATGATTCAAACACAACCTTGTATCCTTTGTCACATAATTGATTGATGCTCATTAGATTGTGCTTGAGTCCTTCAACAAACAAAACATCTTCCATGCATGCATTTGAAATACTATATATGTTTCCTTTACCTTTAATTTTACCTTTCTCATTATTACCAAAGGCAACCGTTCCATCGTTGCAAGGCTTAAGTTTATGAAATAAACTTCTTTCTCCGGTCATATGCCTTGAACAGCCGCTATCCATGAACCACACGTTGTTTGCCTTTGCCTTGAAACATATCTAAAAAATAAACTAGTAGATCTTATCTCTTTGGTACCCATTTTATGGGTCCATTTGGGTTAGTAATATGATTCAATCTTTGTTTCTCTAACTTAGAAAGCCCAAATCTTGTGTTTCTTGGAACCCAAACTAGTTTTGCACCATGGTCATACAGTTTCTTAAAGTTACATTTATAGGCTTTATGACCCATTTTATTGCAGAAATTGTAAGCCATTGGTAATCTAGGAGTAGGCCTCCAAGTATGTAACGGTTCAAACGTTGGCCTTCTAGTCCACATAACATTTTTCCTTTTTGGCTTGTATATAGGTGCAGTTTTGGTTTGATATTTCCCAAGTATTGGCACATTTGATTTGCCACTTTCTTTTTGCTCAAATGTATAGTATCCGAGACCTCTTTTATTTGTTTGGGAGGTCATGTTCAGAAACATTTTTACATTTTCTCCTGGATTAGAGAACTTAGCTAATGATTCATTTAAGGATTCGTTCTCCTTTTTCAGTTTCTCTACTTCTTTCAAAAGTAATTCATTTTCATCTTTCAATTTTGATGATCTTTCAGCCAGTTTTCCATTTACAATAATGACAGAGTTACATTGTTGTCTCTTCAATGACAACTTGTTTCCTAGCTTTTTGATTTCCTCATATAATGAATCATATGGAAGTTGTAGTTCTTCTAATTCAGCACATTTGAGGCATTCATGAAAAGAAGAATAACTAGATTGAGAATGGCAAGGTTTGGAAGTTACCTCTTCATTGCTTGTGCTTGAGATGGTTTGTTCTTCCAAAACTTCTATTGTGTTCAAACACAACAGATTTTCTTCTTGTTCGATTCGCGCCATGCAGCATATTCTAGCACAATTTGCCTCCTCATAGGTGGCGCGCATTAAATGCGCCAATGTTCGAATAATTTCCGACCGTTGCGACCCAAGTCGTAGGCGGAGTCGACTTCGGGTGCGACTTCGCCTTTCCGTAGCGTCTTCAAGTTCCAGGTTGGGTCGACTTGGGCATCGACTTGACCCAAGTCGCAGGTGGAGTCGACTTCGGTGTGCGACTTCACTTCGTCAGTTATCTTGATGAACTTGAAAACTTGGAATGTTATAGTTTGCTTGGATTCCTTCATGCCTTTTGTTGTTCTCTTGCATTTTTCATTTCCTTTTGAATCATTGTCTTCATTTTAGCTTGCTTTCATTAGCTCCATGTTTTGCAACCCTTTGAACCCATATAGTGTTGAATCATATAATCTTGAATAAGTTCTTGGTCGAGTTGATGCATCTTGCTTGGACTTGGATTAGTCTTCAAATGTTTCAGTTTGAGCATCTAGGTTGCCTTGATCTTCATCTTCATACAAGTATGTCTTGAAAATAGTTAATCTCAGCTTGTCTTCTGAAATATCCCCTCTGCCCGATCGAAGTCGATGCCGGAGTCGACTTCGTCTGCGACTTCACCTCAAGTCGCAAGTGGAGTCGACTTGGTCTGCGACTTCGACCCAAGTCGCATGCGAAGTCGACCTCGTTTGCGACTTCGGCAGTTCAGCTTCCCATTTTCAACTCTGGAAGGATTTGGCGCATTGAAGTCGATGTTGAAGTCGACTTGGGGATCGACTTGGCCTTCCATGCTCTATTTTCTTCAAATGTATATCCCTTAAACACTTCCACAAACATGTTAGTAGCCAAGACTTACTCAAATTGATTTGTTAATCATCAAAACATAGATTTAGCTTATTTTCCACATATTTTCAACAGTGGGATTTATTGATATTGAATCTGTTACGCAAGAATTTGTATATCTTGTGTATTTTATGTATACAGATATAGAAAGGTTTCTATATTTCTCTATCCAAATAGAAATAATAATGCCTTTTTTTAACGAATCCTTGACCCTTACCGAATCGGCTAATAAATTGTAATTCAATAAGGTTTCGCAGGTGAATATTTACTCTTTTCATATTTGCTTCATTTGTAGGGTTAACCCATTGCCTCTCGTAATAAATCAACGGATTCCCGGTTGGTTCCACCATCCCGCCCAATGAATCATCGGGATTCCATTTTCAATAGAATCTCGTGGAGTCACAGGTTCCGTCGTTCCCATAGCTTCTCCATTAATGGCTAGGCCTGAACTTTGCAATGGAGCTCCCCAATTCCAATTTGTTCCCAAGTCAATTTCCCCAGTCTCTATTGACTCGAAGCTCTTTATTATTTGTATTTTTTTCTATGAATTGAAAAATTAGGGAAGAATCCGTATTGATGCTTTATCACACTGCCTTTTACTTTTATGAGTATGAGATGATTTATAATAGACCATACATATTGGAATTTTATACCGTTTGGATTCGACTTCTCTCTTTCTCTCATCCTTCCATTTACCCATATCCCTCTATTTTCACCTCACAACCCATAATGAATGAGATTTTTCGTTTATGAAATAAAGATTTCAGTTGCTACAACTATATGATTGGCACATCATATGGTAACTGGTTCTTTGGATATCGATAATACAAAACTATGAGCTGGTTATAAGTTCTATAGTTATTAGTTAGGGTCCAGTCCATTTTTTGGATTCCCAACCCTAAAGAAAAACCAACAAGTCACACACTAAAGATAGCAATTCTACCAAAAGTTCAATCGAATTTTTTATTCAGCCCTATAGAATTAGAATTGAGAATTTTTCATTGAAGGTAAAAAGAATAATTTGTCAATTTTTGTTTTATCACTGGATAGAATGGCAAGGAAAGTCCCATCATTACTCGCCTACAAATATCCAAATTTTGATTCCTAATACTCCATAGATAGTTCGAACTGTAGAGGAACAATGATCAATTTTAGCTTGAATGGTTTGTAGGGGGACCCTACCTTCTCCGATCCATTCGACGCATGCAATTTCTTTTCCGCCAATACGCCCTGCTAGTTGCACTTGAATTCCTTTTGTATTTGCTTGTTTAGATAATTCAATAGCTTTTTTCATTGCCCTTCGAAAGGGAACTCTATTCTTTAATTATAGAGCTATATATTCTGCAAGAAAATTAGGTTGTCTATAAGGTTTTGTAACTTTTTTGATAGCAATGTTAAGTTTCCGGTTCACAAAATTTAACCCTTTTTCTTTTTTTACATTGATCTTTAATTTTTTGATTTCTTGCGTTCGATTCTCTTTAAATAATTTTTTTGGGTCTCCAACATGGATGATGACCGTAATCAGATCAATTTCTTTTGGAATTTCTATATGTGCAATTCCAACAAAAATCGAGGATATTTTTCTATTTTTTTGTACATACTTCTTGATACAATTCTGTATTTTTTCATCTTCCTGAAGACCCAAGGAATAACTTTTTGATTGTGCGAACCAAAGGGAGTGATGCCTTTGGGTTTCCCCAAGTCGTAAATCAAGTGGATTTATTTTTTGACCCATATTTTTGTTCTTTCTTCCTCCCTTTCTCTAAATATCTCTCTATTATAAGATCTTTCCATACGTTGTTTGTTCCTAAATAGATATCTTATCTGGTTTCTTTTTAGAGCGATCCCTCACTACAATAGTTATATGACATGTGGGTCTTTTTATTGGATAACTCTGTCCTCAAGCCCGAGGTTTGAGCCTTTTCATGATAGTATCCCCATCGACTTCGGCTTTACTAATGACTGAATCAACTTCGTTGAAACTTTATTGTGACTAGCATTTGCTGCTGCAGAATAAACCAATTTCAAAATGGGATAAGATGCTCGATAAGGCATGAGTTCAAGTAGCATAAGTGTTTCTTCGTAAGGACGCCCGCGGATCTGATCAACGACTCTTCGTGCTTTGTGAGCAGACATACATATATTTTGAGCTACAACCTTTGCTTGTGTAATTAAGGTCTTCTTCGTCTTCATCTTTTGCAAAACCCTCTTCCACTTTCTCCACTTTGACATTAAAGTTCACCTCTCACCAATGAATGATGAGTGCTTACTTCACTTTATTATGGCGAGATTTATTATCCTTTTTCGGGTGTCCGTTGAAAGTCAGAGAAGGCACGAATTCTCCCAATTTGTGACCGACCATACTACCTGTTATATAAATAGGTAAATGTTCTTTTCCATTATGGATAGAAATTGTATGTCTGATCATTGTGGGTATAATGGTAGATGCCCAGGACCAAGTTAATATTATCTTTTTTTTCCTTCATGTTTAGTTTCTCAATTTTTGTCAATAAACGATTAGCTATAAAGGAATTTTTTTGGGATAAGCGCGTCACGATTGTGGGTTCCTCCCTTTTTCTTTTGTCAAAACGAAGAAACCTATTCTATTGGATTTTCCATGTTCCTATTCCTATTTACGGAGACGAAGAATCAAACTATCACTATATTTATTCCTTTTCCTACTTCTTCCAAGCGCAGGATAGCCCCAAGGAGTTGTGGGTTTTTTCTACCAATCGGGGCCCTCCCCTCACCACCCCCATGGGGGTGGTCTACAGGGTTCATAACCACTCCTCTAACTACAGGACGCTTACCTAGCCAACACTTAGATCCAGCTCTACCCAAACTTTTCTGGTTTGCCCCAACGTTGCCCACTTGTCTGACTGTTGCTGAGCAGTTTTGGGATATCACACAGACCTCCCCATATGGTAATCTTAACGTGGCCGATTTACCCTCTTTTGCAATCAGTTTCGCTACAGCACCTGCTGCTCTAGCTAATTGTCCACCCTTTCCAAGTGTGATTTCTATATTATGTATGGTCGTGCCTAAGGGCATATCGGTTGAAGTAGATTCTTTTTTTTGATCAATAAAAACCCCTTCCCCAATCGTACAAGCTTCTTCCAAAGCATACGACTTTCTAGATGTCTATGATGATATCTAGACAGATGGATCTTATATGAATCGTATCGTATGATGAAGTACCACATGAGTGGATATATAGGAATCCAAATCTGCCGAATCACTCATGTTATGATCTTATACATCCTAGGTCTCCTCGTTCTGTCATCTGGCTTATGTTCTTCATGTAGCATTCAGACCAAATGACTCTATAAAATTACGTCGATACTTCCACATATTACGGGTAACGTAGGAGACATCTCTATTTTTCCCCAGGGGATCTTTCGAATGACCACTACTTAGCTTTCAATTCGCCTCTGACCATCAAATGAAATGTGAATAACCCGTCCTCCTCTCTTTGAAACAAGGGAAGAGGTGCTTCCAGTTCTGTCCGTGCTTCAAAAAATTTTGTCTTCTCCATATTACCATATCTCTAGAGTCAATAATTTTATATGAGGAACTACTGAACTCAATCACTTACTGCTGTTACTCTTCAGTTTTCCATTGAGGTCTATCCCGTAGGGATACTCAAATTGGATCAGTGATCGATTTCTAGGTTTCGTCGTAAACCTAATTGGTTACTTCCAATTACGTAAATCAATAGTTCAAATCGCACTCAAAGGTAGGGCATTTCCCATTGATATAGGAACCTTTGTACCAGAAACAATGGTATCTCCAATTATAGCCCCTCTGGGATGTAAAATATATCTTTTCTCACCATCCCCATAGTTTATGAGACAAATGTATGCATTTCGATTAGGGTCGTATTCTATGGTTATGATTCTACCAGATATGTCTTTTTCATTCTGTCAAAAATCAATTTTACGGTATAGACGCTTATGGCCTCCCCCTCTATGCCCTGCGGTAATGATTCCTCTGGCATTACAACCTTTACCACAATGATGTTGTCCATAGATCAAATTCTTTCGTGGGTTGGATTTCACTTGACTCTCTAAGGCTCCATTGCGTGTGCTCGGGGTAAAAGTTTTGTATAAATGTATCGCCGTGTTATTAAGTATTTTGATTTAAGTTCTTTTCTGTATAAGAGTTAGAATAGAATAACCCGGTTGAAGCGTAATGATCATACGTCTGTAATGCATTGTATGTCCCATAATAGGTCCCCTTCCCCTTCTTCCACCCTTTTCCGGGAGTCGATGACTATTCATAGCTATTACCTTGATACCAAAGAAGAGTTCGATCCAGTGCTTTATTTCTGTCCTAGTTAATCCTGATTCGACATTAGAAGTATATTGATTGTTCTCCAATAACCGAATACTTTTGCCTGCAAAGACTTCATATTTGATTTGATCCATAAATCCGTTTTCTTCCCTATTAGTTCTAGGATCGATAAGAATTCTAGTTCTTACTCTTCATACGTTATAGTATGAATATACCATATCGTACGTTATAGTATGAATATACCATACCCTTTTGTTATATATGTCTTCATTTGTTAGAGTATGAATATACCAAGTGTGTTTTATGTTTATATTTTATATATATATAATATATATATAAACCCATTTGTCATGTAAAGACTTCATATTTGATTCCATCCATAAATCCACTTTCTTCCCTATTAGTTCCAGGATCGATAAGAATTCTAGTTCTTACTCTTCATACGTTATAGTATGAATATACCATACCCATTCGGTACGTATCAATGGCGAGATTCCATTGATACAGAGCCAACTCCAATAGACTTATTGAACGTTCACGTTGGTGTGCATCCAGTAGGAATCGAACCTGTGGATTTGCCAATTATGACTTGGGCGCTTTAACCATTCAGCCATGGATGCTTAACAGGGATTATCGTAAAGTAAATAACCCAACTCTAATTAAAATCAAATCTTTACGAAAAGTCAAATCCATGAAAGGACATCAATTCCAATCCTGGATCTTCGACTTGAGAGAGATATTGAGAGGGATCAAGAATTCTCAGGATGCTTAACGGGAATCAATTATCGTAATGGGGGGTCAATTATGGAGAGTAACGGGAATCAATTATCGTAACAGGAATCAATTATTATAATAGGAATCAATTATCGTAACAGGAATCAATTATTGTAATAGGAATCTATTATCGTAACAGGAATCTATTATCTATTATCGTAACAGGAATCAATTATTGTAACAGGAATCTATTATTGTAACGGGGCGTCAATTATGGAGAGTAACGGGAATCTATTATCGTAACAGAAATCAATTATCGTAACGGGGGGTCAATTATTGTAACAGGAATCAATTATCGTAACAGGAATCAATTATCATAAATAAACAAATTCCAATTGACATTTTAGTGAAACAAAATCACACTAATTCTATATTAAAACAAATAGGAGGTTCAATATCTATGAACAAAAAAAATTTCCGGGGGATCGAATCGATCAACAAAAGAAGCTTTCCGGGGGATCGAATTGATCAAAAAAGAAGCTTTCAGGGGGATCGAATCAATCAAAAAAGGAGCACGAAGACTTCAACTCGAATTCTGGATTCTCGAATTGCAAGATATATTGAGAGAGATCAAGAATAAGAATTCTCACTATCTCTTTGATTCATGGAAAAAATTTGATTCAGTGGGACCCTTCGCTCGCATTTTTTTCCATCAAGAACGTTTTCTGAAACTCTTTGACCTCCAAATTTGGCGGATCCTACTTTTACACAATTCGCAGGGTTCAACAAGCAATCGATATTTCACGATCAAAGGTGTAGTACTGCTTGTAATAGCGGTCCTTATATATCGTATGAGCAATCGAAATATGTTCGAAAGAAAAAATCTCTATTTGACGGGGCTTCTTCCTATACCTATGAACTCCATAGGACCCAGAAATGATAGATTGAAAGAATCTTTTTGGTCTTCCAATATCAATAGGTTGATTGTTTCGCTCCTGTATATTCCAAAAGGGAAAAAGATCTCTGAGAGTTGTTTCATGGATCCGAAAGAGAGTACTTGGGTTCTCCCAATAACTAAAAAGTGTAGAATGCCTGAATCTCACTGGGGTTCGCGATGGTGGAGGAACCAGATTGGAAAAAAGAGGGATTCTAGTTGTAAGATAGCTAATGAACCCGTAGCTGGAATTGAGATCTCATTCAAAGAGAAAGATATCAAATATCTGGAGTTTCTTTTTGTATCCTATACGGATGATCCGATCCGCAAGGACCTTAATTGGGAATTCATTGATCGTCTTTCTCCGAGGAAGAAGCGAAACATAATCAACTTGAATTCGGGGCGGCTATTCGAAATCTTAGTGAAACACTTGATTTGTTATCTCATGCCTGCTTTTTGGGAAAAAAGACCAATTAAAGTGGAGGGTTTCTTCAAACAACAAGGATCCGAGGCAATTATTCAATCAAACGATATTGAGCATGTTTCCCATCTCTTCGCGAGAAACAAGTGTGGTATTTCTTTGCAAAATTGTGCTCAATTTCATATGTGGCAATTCCGCCAAGATCTCTTCGTTAGTTGGGGGAAGAATCAGCACGAATCGGATTTTTTGAGGAATGTATTGAGAGAGAATTGGATTTGGTTAGACAATGTGTGGTTGGCAAACAAAGATCGGTTTTTTCGCGGGGTACGGAATGTATCGTCAAATATTCAATCTAGCCAATCGAAAGGATCTTTTGATCAATCCAGAGATCCTTTCAATTCCATTAGTAATGAGGATTCGAAAGGATCTTCTGATCAATCCAGAGATCCTTTCGATTCCATTAGTAATGAGGATTCGGAATATCACACATTGATCAATCAAAGAGAGATTTAGTAACTAAAAGAAAGATCGATTCTTTGGGATCCTTATCTGCTTCCGGGAGAAATCGAAGAATTTCTTGGGAATCCATCAATTCGTTCTTTTTTCTCTGACAGATGGTCAGAACTTCATCTGGGTTCGAGTCCTACTGAGAGGTCCACTAGAGATCAGAAATTCTTGAAGAAATAACAAGGTGTTTCTTTTGTCCCCTCCAGGGGATCGGGAAATAGAGAAATGGTTGATATATTCAAGAGAATTAGGTATTTACAAAATACCGTCTCAATTCATCCTATTTCATCAGATCCGGGATGTGATATGGTTCCGAAGAATGAACCGGATATGGACAGTTCCAATAAGATTTCATTCTTGAACAAAAATTCATTTTTGGGTTTATTTCATCTATTCCATGACCGGAACAAAGGGGGATATGCGTTACACCGCGATTTTGAATCAGAAGAGAGATTTCAAGAAATGGCAGATCTATTCACTCTATCAATAACCGAGCTGGATCTGGTGTATCATAAGGGATTTGCCCCTTCTGTTGATTCCTACAGATTGGATCAAAAAAAATTCTCGAATGAGGTATTCAACTCCAGGGATGAGTCGAAAAAGAAATCTTTATGGGTTCTAGCTCCTATTTTTGATGAAGAGAATGAATCTTTTTATCGAAGGATCAGAAAAAAATCGGTCCGGATCTCCTGCGGGAATGATTTAAAAGATCCAAAACCAAAAAGAGTTGTATTTGCTAGCAACAACATAACAGAGGCAGTCAATCAATACAGATTGATCCGAAATCTGATTCAAATCAAATATAGCACCTATGGGTATATAAGAAATGTGTCGAATCGATTCTTTTTAATGAATAGATCCGATCGCAACTTCGAATATGGAATTCGAAAAAGGATGTTATCCAAACGCATCTCAAGTAGTTGCAGTAAAACCTGACCCGTTGACCCTTTAGTTTTTCCAGCGATATGAACATATCTAAGCAATTGTCGCTCTATCAGACCATAATGAAAACGCAATTTTTGTTCTTCTTCTAGACGAATACGATATTGAGATTTTTTTCTGAAACACGATTTCTTTCTTCTAAGATAACCCCCCGGTCTAGGCCTTTTACTAGTTAGTCCCGGTAAAGCCCCCAGACAACGTATTTTTTTGAAACGAGGTCCTCGGTAACGATACATAAAGACTCCTTTTTTTGAAATTTTATTTCATAGAATAACTAAGATTCAGGCTGAACTAAACAATAAACGAAGATAAATCTACTAAAGTGAAGTACTACAAAGAAGAATGAGATGGGTTGGATCAATTTCTAGGCTGCTTTATATATGTATATACGTATGTAATATTAGGCATTAGGAAGTTAGAGGTCCTTTTACTGATTTGTTCTGTAGAGATTTAACTGCCCCAAGCCATTTTTTATTCATAGTCGGAAATTCCCGGGGCATAATAGATCGGGGATCTTGTAAAAGAAAAAGGATAGGAGTCTTTTCAAGATTCCTTGATCTCAAGGAAACACTTTCAATCGTAGAAAAAATCGGACAAATAGAGAAACCCGGCTATCGGAGTCGAACCGATGACCATCGCATTACAAATGCGATGCTCTAACCTCTGAGCTAAGTGGGCTCACATAGCAGAAACAGTGCATAGGAATTCAGTAAACTGCCGGGACCGGGACCTGACCTTTACTAGAATTAATGATTCTATCATTGATTATTCATTAATTCTTTATATTAGGAATTAATTATTAACTAAACTACTAGTAGCTTAACTACTATAATATAAACCATAAAATATTAACTATAAATAATTATGAACTATTAATAGAAACTATGAATAGTCAATTCATATGAATTGACTAGAATTCTATGAAATTCAATATGGCTGATGAAAATGAGTATCACAAGAAGCTTCTTTTCCTATATATCTAGTGTATATCTTATATAGTTATCTTACTATAGTTATTATATAGAGTTATTATATAGCTGATATATAGCTGAGTTTCGATCTATAATATCTATTTAAGGGTGGATGAGAGATAATATCTAGATACGGAATACCTATCTCTATTTATAGAGATGGAGAAGTTATCGATAGAGAATTTGGCTTCTATTGAATTAGAATAGATAAGCTAAGATATTGAAAATTCTTAACGGAAGAGTGACTTATTATTTGCGGTCTATGAATTCTTATTATTATAGGTAAATTTAGAATTTATGGAAGAAATTCTTATTCTACTATTAGAATATACTAGAATATACTATATTCTATAGTACTATAGAATATAGTAAGTAGTATTAGAAATTTCTATTTCTTTTCTTTCATTTAATTTCTAATTTATTTCTTTTGGAATTGAATTCAAAATGAAAAAGAAAATAATAAATTCTAACTCTATTAGTTAGAATTATTTATAGCAGATTCTATTCGAATTATAGCGGATCGGTCCTCGGGAAAGGATAAGATACCACCCAGATCATAATGAGATCTTCCCGCGATTTCATTCGGAAAGAGGGGAGATAGAACGAAAAAAATAAGAATGAAAACCGACCGTTCCAGTATTCCAAATCGAGCAGGAAAATGAGAGGGGGAGAGACATGTATATGTGGGATATTTCAATCCATATTGAATTGGGGGTACATCAACGATAGAATCATTTTCGATTGGACCAGGTTCCCCGACAGAGATGAAAGAAGATGGGTAAGAAATAGAAGCAGACACGGATTTGCTATAGAATCAGTCTCTGATGAATTCAATGGTTCCAACATAAATGAAGGAGGGGGAAACCACAAAGAGATCTCGATGGGGATATGGCGGAATTGGTAGACGCTACGGACTTGATTGGATTGAGCCTTGGTATGGAAACCTACTAAGTGAGAACTTCCAAACTCAGAGAAACCCCGGAATTAAAAATGGGCAATTCTTAGCCAAATCTTGTGTTCAGAAAACAAGGTTCAGAAAGCGAGAATCAAAAAAAGGATAGATGCAGAGACTCAATGGAAGTTGTTCTAACAAATAAAGTTGACTGCATCGGTAAGGGAATTCTTTCCTTTTATCCAAACGACAGAAAGGATGACGTTGTATACGTACGTATACATACTGAAACATCAAACAATTAATCACGACTCAAATCGATTTTTTTTCTGAAAAATTTTAGAATAGAAGGATTGTGAATTGATTCCAAGTTGAAGGAAGAATCGAATATTCAGAGATCAAATCATCCATTCCCGAGTCTAATAGATCTTTTGAAGAACCGATGAATCGGACGAGAATAAAGATAGAGTCCCGTTCTACATGTCAATACAGACAACAATGAATTTGATAGTAAGAGGAAAATCCGTCGACTTTATAAATCGTGAGTGTTCAAGTCCCTCTATCCCCAACACTATCCCCAAGAAAAAGGCCCATTTCCCCCCCTAATTATTTATCCTCTTTTTTGTCAGTTCTTCCAAATTCGTTATGTTTCTCATTCACTCTACTCTTTCACAAATGGATTCGACCAGAAATGTTTCTCTCTTATCGCAGGTTTTGTGATAGATATGATTTACGTACATGCGTACAAATGAACAAATAATGAATAGGCAAGGAATCTCCACTATTGAATCATTCACAGTAATATCATTACTCTTATACAAAGTCTTCTTTTTTCAGGGCCAGGGAATTCCAGGGCCTAGGTGCTTTTGTAATGTTTTTTGAGTCTCTTTAATTTCATTGACATAGACTCAAGCCCTCTTCCTCTTGCGGGATGATGCATCGAGACTAGTCGGGATAGCTCAGCAGGTAGAGCAGAGGACTGAAAATCCTCGTGTTACCAGTTCAAATCTGGTTCCTGACACGTGGTTAATGTATCAAAAGGAGATTTATCCAAATGAATCGATATGGATACTGATCCATATTTCTTAATCGTCTAAACCGCGATATATACTTATTCCACCTAGATATAGAAATGGATATCCTCTTTATTTATGTGAAAAGGTAAGGAATATATGGGTAAGTAAGGTTAAGTAAGGTAAAGAATAGAATGAAGTTCTATTACGTCTTCTTTATTTGATTTGTTTGTTTCTACTGTACCTCTTCCCACTCAAAAAGAATGTTAATACCTCATACATATCTGAGGTTAGTTGGCTTGGGTTGGATGAAAACTCAAAAGTCTAGTCAAGAGAGGGGGGTTGAAGGATAGAAATAGACATGATTCGTTTCAGATATAGTACAAAGAAAATCTGATTTCTTTTGTTTTCGAATTTCCTATTTTCTTTCATGTTTTATTTCTTCACTCCCTTCTACGCGACTTTCCAGGGCCCATCTAGGTGACTGACGTGCGCGATACAAAGTTCATGGTCCAGAACTCTTTTTTTATTCATCCTATTGGCTCTACTCATCCGAAATAGATATCTTCCAAATTGGGGAATATCAATGAAGCCCCTAATCCTTATTAAATTAGCCCGTTCATAGTACGAAATAGAGTTCGGTTACTCTGTTTCATTTAGAACATAACGTAAAAAGACTCTTTGAATACCTAGAGTTTTAGAAGTAAAGATAAGTTTATTATCGTTCAATAAGCATCTTGTATTTCATAGAAATTGGGGGTAATATAATCCTTACGTAGGGGCCAGCCTATCCAACTTTCAGGCATCAAGATACGTTTCAAGCGTGGGTGGTTCTCATTAGAGATTCCCAACATATCATAAGATTCTCGTTCTTGAAAATCAGCACTTTTCCAAATCCAGAAAACGAACAAGACTCGAGGATTCCTCCTCGTGGCAAATACTTTTATGCATACCTCTTCGGGTTGATCCACACCGCACTCTATTTTCGTAAGATGATAGACACTAACTAACAACCCGCCCGACACTACATCATAGGCACACTGGGAACATAGATAATTGTAACCATATACATATAAAATGACGGCAATGGAATACCAATCCTCGGGCTTTATTTCTAAAGCCTCTATTCCTTGGTAATCGAAGCCTAAAGATCTATGAACTAGTTCATGCTTGACTAAACAAGCAGATAAGCGACCCTACATCTTTTTTATCTCTCCTACATTTTTATGGGTATTTCACATTTACAATGAATTTTATGAAGATTGACCCCTCTTTCTTATTCTGCGCAAAAAGCCCCTGCCCTACCTAATTCACTAATTCGTGAGAACATACTGAACTTCTGTATTTGAAATATGTTTCGGAAGGTCTCTCTAAAGTATTGGGTAGTTGATAGAGCAACCCCAGATCGTAATTTCCAGTACGAATACTGCGTCCAACACGAAACTTGTGGTTGGTAGTAAAGCACCGATTTTCTTGTTGAGACCTAATTCTATCTTCATAGATTTCTCGAGAGACTTTCTTACGCAGTTTCGTTATAGCATCTATAACCGCTTTTGGTTTAGGTGGGCAGCCGAGCAAATAAACATCCACGGGAATTAGTTTATCAACTCCCCGAACGGTACTATAAGAATCGATACTGAACATCCCTCCTGTAATAGTACAAGCTCCCATAGCAATGATATATTTTGGTTCAGCCATTTGCTCATATAATCTTACTAAGGAAGGGGCCATTTTCATTGTTACTATGCCGGCCGTTAAAATTAGGTCCAGTTGCCTGGGGCTCGATCTTGGTACCAGTCCATAACAATCAAAGTCGAACCACGAACCTATTAACGAAGCAAACTTAATGAAGCAACAACTGGTACCATAGAGAAGTGGCCATAAACTGGAGAGTCTTGACCAATTCGAAAGATCATTCGACGTAGTTAAAATAACAGAATTTTGGGTTGTTCGGTCAAGCAAGGGAAACTCAACAATAGAATTCATAACCGTCTCAACGTCATCCCTTCCCTCTTTTTGATTGTCTGAATATCCAGGTGCTAAGACCATTCCAATCCCCCCTTTCGCCATGCATAAACTGAATCGATAATTGGGATAAGCACGAAAATAAAAGCTTCTATAAATACAAATAGACCCAATACATCGAAACTCATTGCCCATGGATAAAGAAAGACTGTTTCAACATCAAAAACAACAAAAACCAGAGCAAACATATAATAACGGATTCAGAATTGTAACCAGGCATCCACCAAGGGTTCTATACCTGACTCATAACTAGAGAGCTTCTCTGGTCCTTCACTAACCGGGGCTAAGACTCCGGAAATGAGAAATGCCAAAATAGGAATGACACTTGATATTATTAGAAATGCACAAAAAAATATCATATTCGTGAAGCAGAAACATAGATGTGCTCCTATTGATGTGGAATATACCGAATTAGTCTATCCTAATTAGAATTATCAATTCATCCACAGCTGCTTAGCCGAAACGACCATTTTAGCTGATCAAGCTGCATAGTTTTGTTTGTTTGCTGTGGACCATCTCTTCTTTCAAGATTATCCAACGCCATCTCACCTATACTTACTTACTTACTTCGATTCTATTTAGATATGGTGTAGGCATATCATTATACAAATCAAATCAATTTTCTCGACTTCACTTTGCCTCTGCTTCGGGTTGGATTCTCTATACAAATAAAAAGGAATGAAAGAATATATTCAATATTCTAATGGAAAGAATATTCATAAATAAAATGAATATAAAATGAATAAAAGAAAATTTCAATGCAATATTAAACATAAATATTATGTGAAAATGGAAATAGTGAATCACTACAATCAAAGAAAAGTAGAGGCCCGACCCATTTTTCTCTCTTTTTTCTTAGGAATTTAGAATATAGTAAGTAATTAGATGACGTCGAGTGTCTAGGAATTTCCATCTCATTATGGGAAATTAGATTTTCTTTACTTATGCTTATGACTTATCCCGCCCTGAATTTATACTAAAATTTTATTCAATCCGTTGAATCGCGGGGAATCTTTATTTTATAGATAAGTCCTATACCCCAATTAGAGACTTTGGACCTGTACTACCCTGCCTTTACACCCCGAAACAATCAGGTTATTTAATTAGAGTTCAAAATCTTGAAAGAGCATTTCGGGCCCATTTCTGGGACGAAAGATCGTGATTTGGAATGACTCAAAATACTTGTTCATGTAATAACATCTAGTAAGACCCACCAACGCAATGGAACGGGTTCGACTTCGTGACAAAAAAAGTTTCTTTTGAAGCAAACCTACACACCAAGGCATAGTGAAGTGGTATAGTTGACCGAATCAATCTACAGAAAAAACTTCGAATGGAATTCGATTGCGCGCCGTCGAACAATTCGACAGATCAACTTAGTCTAAATAAAAATAGAAGAGAGCGCGAGCGTTGTTGCATTTAGGAACAATTTATTATCTCTGAAACAATGAATTGGGGTTCTTGTTCCACCAAAAAGCAATGAGTTGGCGGATTCCTAACTCACTCAAGTTCAAACGGTCCCCAATCTTCTTACAGAAAGATAAAATCTGCATCGGTAGAATTGGAATGACGAGTAATTGGAGCAAATTAGAATACAAAAAAGAAATTTTGTACAGAAACAGAAAAAATAATAGGTACTAGATCCATATGACTTACTACTCGATTTGATTTAGTTGGGTCGGGTTGGAGTTTTTAGCCAGGCTCGTGTTATGATTTTGTCTTCCTAAATTGAATTGGGTATACTAAAACAAAAGCGTATCGCTAAATCTTTGATCATGGACAAGAAAATAGGAAAAAGTCAGTCATTCACTCACACACAAAGATTAATGAAGAAGAATGGTTTTGTTTATCCGAAATTTGAAAATACCGATCCGATTGGATCCATTCATCGGAATAAATTCATGTTTTTTTAGTTGGGTTTTATCTATCCCCCAAGTTATCGATCTCCGTGAGCGTGTGGGAACGCTTCGATTTCTATGGACCAAAAAACCGTCCAGCCACAAGCATTAATTAGGAAACGAAAACTCTACAAAAATAGATAGGGCTATACGGACTCGAACCGTAGACCTTCTCGGTAAAACAGTTCGAACTTTTTATTTTATTGATTGTCGAAATGATTCGAACTGTTTTAAAGGCTCAACATGCATTTTTTTGCATTGGGCTCTTCTTTTGCCTCTTCTACTTCTTCTACATCTTCATCGTTTATCGCCCCTTCCTCTTCTGCCTCTTCTACTTCTTCTACCTCTTCATCGTTTTTCGCCCCTTCCTCTTCTGCCGTCTCGTTCAACATTTTCAACAGTTCCTCACAAGCTTCATCCAGCTCTGCCTCTTCTGTTATCTCGTTCAACATTTTCAATAGTTTCTCACAAGCTTCATCCAGCTCTGCCTCTTCTGTTATCTCGTCAAACACTTTCAACAGTTTCTCACGCCATTCCTTCTGGATCCCCCAACCTTCCCAGTCGTTCCACTGTTTCCTCCACTCTTTCACCTCTTCCTTTTTCACCTCTTCCTTCTTGTCCTTCTTTTTCAACCCTTTCCACCCTTCCCACTCTTTCAATTTTTCCGTCGCTTCCTTCTTTTCCACCCCCTCCTTTTCTTCTATCTCGTCCAACATTTTGAACAACTCTTTAAACTCTTCCAACCCTTTCGATATTTCCAACCTTTTCACCTCTTCCGCGTCAAAGTCAATGGGGTCAACAGAGACCAAGTCTTCATCCATACGCTCCCAGGTTCCCGAATCAACCGAAAATTCGATTCTATCTGAACTATTCATTCTCAAATGGAAACCGCAATATTCACAGATATTTACCTTTGACTTCAAATCTTTCTTATAATTTGATATATAACACTGGTCGCACACAACCCATAAATGTTTGAAGTCTTGAGATCCATTCAAACTATCACTGTCACTACTATTTGCAATTTCATCATTACAAATGTGACTATCATTATCAATGCTGCCTAAATTCTCATCACTATATTGATCGATATAATCAGTATAGTCCTCAGTATGAAGGTAAGTGCGATTAAGAGAATAAACATCCTCATCATTATCAATTTCATTATCAATGTCATTGTCGTTTATACTTTTACCGCTATCACTGTCACCACCACTACTGATTTTGATTTCAGAACAAGGATCACCATCAATGCAAATTTGATTGTGATTATTACTATCATGAATTTTTTAATTGTATTATTTAGAATGGGATATTTCCCCCCATTGGTATTTCCAATGGTGGGGATAACACCGTCCACTGCCTCACTTATTCTATTCCTATGCCCGCAAAATAGCCAATTTTTAAATAATATTGAATTGAACCGATATTTTTTCATACGTGTTCTCCTTTATAAAATAAAAACAGAAATAAAGATGAATAGTCATTGGATGTGATCACTCCCCGTTTTCCTATATTTCATTTCCTGTCTGTCGTAGATGGAGTCGTAATTAAATTTTAAACAATTGACTAAAAACTAAAATCAAAAGATAAATAATTTTTTATGAATAGGCGTTGCATTATATTTCATTTTCCAAATCTAAAGAAGTCAAGAATTTTTGGAAAATTTCTTCGCATCATCGTCAAATATCTTCCTAGAATATTTTGTTGAAACTACAAGATAGAAAATGATCCATCAATTCTAAGGATCATAGGATTTTTTAGAATATAAAAAACTTCGATATAGAATTTGGTCTTAGCTCTGATATTGTATTTCAGTTTTCTTTTTGAAAGCTGCATAGGATTTTTTGATCGTCATTTTTTATTGTCAATACAATATATTAATCAACACATGGATATTTGTCAATAGCCATCAAAATGGATAGAATCCTTATCCTTTATTCGGCTCAATCCTTTTAGTAAAAGATTGGGCTGAGTTTAATTGTAATTAGGGGAAGGAGTGGGAATTACTGGACTATAAATCCAACGTATCCACTGCTTGGAATTCAAATTTGATCTCCTTCCATACCTCGCAGGTAGCAGCTAATTCAGGGCTCCATTTGCTAGCTTCACGAATAATTTCATTACCCTGACGAGCAAGATCATGTCCCTCATTTCGAGCCTGTACACACGCTTCTAAAGTCACCCGATTAGCTACCGCACTGGGTGCATTTCCCCAAGGGTGTCCTAAAGTTCCTCCACCGAATTGTAGTACGGAATCATTCCCAAAGATCTCAGTCAAGGCAGGCATATGCCAAACATGAATACCACTCGAAGCCACAGGCAGAACACCTGGCGTAGAGACCTAATCTTGAGTGAAAAAAATACCGCGACTTCGGTCTTTTTCAATAAAATCATCGGGTAGTAAGTCAACAAAACATAAAGTGATATCCCGTTCCCCCTCCAGTTTACCTACTACGGTACCAGCATGAATATGATCTCCACCAAACAGACGCAATGCTTTAGCTAGGACACGAAAGTGCATACCATGACTCTTCTGTCTATCAAGAACTGCATGCATTGCGCGATGGATGTGAAGAACTAGGCCGTTGTCTCAGCAATAATGAGCCAAGCTAGTATTTGCAGTGAATCCCTTCGTTAAGTAATCATGCATTACGATGGGAACCCCCAATTCCCTGGCAAACACGGCCCTTTTGATCATTTCTTCGCATGTACCTGCAGTAGCATTCAAGTAATGTCCTTTGATTTCACCCGTTTCGGCGTGCGCTTTAAAAATGGCTTCAGCACAAAATAAGAAACGGTCTCTCCAGCGCATAAATGGTTGGGATTTCACATTCTCATCATCCTTGGTAAAATCAAGCCCACCGTGGAGACATTCATAAACCTCCCTACCGTAGTTCTTGGCGGATAACCCCAATTTGGGTTTAATAGTACATCCCAATAGGGGACGGCCGTATTTGTTCAATTTATCTCTCTCAACTTGGATGCCGTGGGGCGGGCCTTGGAAAGTCTTGATATAAGAAGTAGGAATTTGCAAGTCCTCTAGGCGTAGAGCTCGTAGAGCTTTGAACCCAAACACATTACCTAAAATGGAAGTAAACATGTTAGTAACAGAACCCTCCTCAAAAAGATCTAAAGGGTAAGCTACATAAGCAATATATTGATTTTTCTCTCCGACAACAGGCTCGATGTTGTAGAATCGTCCTTTGTAACGATCAAGGTTGGTAAGTCCATCGGTCCACACGGTTGTCCATGTACCAGTAGAAGATTCGGCAGCTACCGCAGCCCCTGCTTCCTCGGGCGGAACTCCAGGTTGAGGGGTTACTCGGAATGCTGCCAAGATATCAGTATCTTTGGTTTCATATTCAAGAGTATAATAAGTCTTTGTACTCTTTAACACCCACTTTGAAAAAAAACACTTGGTTTAGTCTCTATTTTTGGTGACATAAGTCCCTCCCTACAACTCGTGAATTAAGAATTCTCACAATGACAAGATCTACTCGACATGGATTGGGTGTGAAGAAAAACCCTTTCGCGGGAATCTTTCACAAAACTATCAACTCAACTAATTAGAATGGTTTGTTATTAAACCATAGTATTTAATTCATCAAAGAAAAACATCCAAGTACATCATTATTGTATATTCTTTCATATGTATGGCGCAACCCAATCTTGTTTTGCCGGTTTTCTAAGCGACCCCCCTTCCTTTTTTCATATAAATAGAACAAATTGACTCTTGACAGTGATCTATGTTTTATATGTAAATCCTAGATGTGAAAATGGCCAGAATTCATCCATCAAATAAAGGGTATAAAACAAGAATAGGCGAAAATCAATATCCTGGAAATAAAGGATGCTGAAATAAAGAACAATAGCCAATAAGATAGAAATGACGAATCACGAATCAAATTCAGGTTCGAATTCCATAGATAATATGGAAGGGGTTGTTTATAATAATAGACAAATGAAAACTTCCTCACGACTTTTTACTTGATTAGCTATTTATTTTGAAAAGGGGTTTGGTTAAGCTTGAAAGTCACTCATTGAAGGAAATGAGTAAATGGTTGAATTGAATTCGGTTGGATGATACTGGTGCCAACGAAACCAATCGCTAGTTCCCATTTCTTATTGAATTAACCGACCAACCTGCTATCGAATATTTATTTTCGATTCGGTAATCTTCGCAAAATTTCGACATATTTCACTTTCTTAATTATTATTTATTATTATTATCTTAATTATTATTTATTATTATTATCTTAATTATTATTTATTATTATTATCTTAATTATTATTTATTATTATTATCTTAATTATTATTTATTATTATTATCTTAATTATTATTTATTATTATTATCTTAATTATTATTTATTATTATTATCTTAATTATTATTTATTATTATTATCTTAATTATTATTTTTTATTATTATCTTAATTATTATTTTTTATTATTATCTTAATTATTATTTTTTATTATTATCTTAATTATTATTTTTTATTATTATCTTAATTATTATTTTTTATTATTATCTTAATTATTATTTTTTATTATTATCTTAATTATTATTTTTTATTATTATGAATATGAAAATAAATCCGATTACTTCTGGTCCTGGGGTTTCCACACTTGAAGAAAAAAAACTAGGGCGTATTGCTCAAATCATTGGTCCGGTACTGGATGTAGTTTTTCCCCGAGGCAAGATGCCCTATATTTACAACGCTTTGGTAGTTAAGGGTCGAGATACTGTCGTTCAGCAAATAAACGTGACTTGTGAGGTACAACAATTATTAGGAAATAACCGAGTTAGAGCTGTAGCTATGAGTGCTACAGACGGTCTGATGAGAGGAATGGAGTTGATTGACACGGGAGCCCCTCTAAGTGTTCCAGTCGGCGGGGCTACTCTCAGATGAATTTTCAACGTTCTTGGGGAGTCTGTTGATAAATTAGGGCCCGTAAATACTCGTACAACATCCACTATTCATAGATCCGCGCCTGCTTTTACTCAGTTAGATACCAATGTATCAATCTTTGAAACGGGGATTAAAGTGGTGGATCTTTTAGCCCCTTATCACCGCGGAGGAAAAATCCGACTATTCGGGGGGGGCTGGGGTGGGTAAAGCAGTACTCATCATGGAATTGATCAACAACATTGTCAAAGCTCATAGGGGTGTATCTATGTTTGGCGGAGTAGGCGAACGTACTCGTGAAGGAAATGATCTTTACATGGAAATGAAAGAATCTGGAGTGATTAATGAACAAAATATTGCAGAATCAAAAGTTGCTCTAGTCTATGGGCAGATGAATGAACCGCCGGGAGCTCGTATGAGAGTTGATTTGACTGCCCTAACCATGGCGGAATATTTTTGGGATGTTAATGGACAAAACGTACTTCTATTTATAGACAATATCTTCCGTTTCGTCCAAGCGGGGTCGGAAGTATCCGCCTTATTAGGTAGAATGCCTTCTGCTGTGGGTTATCAATCCACCCTTAGTACAGAAATGGGTTCTTTGCAAGAAAGAATTACTTCTACCAAAAAGGGATCTATAACTTCCATTCAAGCAGTTTATGTACCTGCGGACGATTTGACCGACCCTGCCCCTGCTACGACATTTGCACATTTAGATGCTACTACCGTGCTCTCAAGAGGATTAGCTGCTAAAGGTATCTATCCAGCAATAGATCCTTTAGATTCAACGTCCACTATGCTCCAACCTAGGATTGTTGGAGCGGAACATTATGAAACTGCGCAAAGAGTTAAGAAAACTTCACAACGTTACAAAGAACTTCAAGATATTATAGCTATCCTTGGGTTGGACGAATTATCGGAAGTGGATCGTTTAACCGTAGCAAGAGCATGAAAAATTGAGCGTTTCTTATCACAACCCTTCTTCGTAGCAGAAGTATTTATTGGTTCTCCAGGAAAATATGTTAGTCTCGCAGAAACCATTAACGGGTTTCAACTGATCCTTTCCGGAGAATTAGATGGTCTTCCCGAGCTGGCCTTTTATTTGGTAGGTAGCATCGATGAAGCTACCGCGAAGGCCATGAACTTAGAAGTGGAGAGCAAGTTGAAGAAATGACTTTAAATCTTTGTGTACTGACTCCTAATCGAATTATTTGGGATTCAGAAGTGAAAGAAATTATTTTATCGACTAATAGTGGCCAAATTGGCGTATTACCAAACCACGCTCCTATTGCCACAGCAGTAGATATAGGTATCTTGAGAATACGCCCCAACGACCAATGGTTAGTGATGGCTCTAATGGGCGGTTTCGCTCGAATAGGTAATAATGAGATCATCATTTTAGTAAACGATGCGGAGAGGGGTAGTGACATTGATCCAGAAGAAGCTTAGCGAACTCTTGAAATAGCTGAAGCTAACTTGAGTAGGGCTGAAGGTAAGAGACAGGCAATTGAGGCGAATCTAGCTCTCAGATGAGCTAAGATACGAGTAGAGGCTATTAATGTTAGCTCGCGCTAGTCGGCCGTTCCATCAGACTAATCAAAAGAAGTTATGTTTATGTTTCTAACCCATATTTGGGTTTTGTCATACAATTGGATACAATCAATTGTAATCTGACTCAACGAGCAAAAAAAAAACAAAACAAAACAAATATGAGTAGTGGGAGAGATAATAGGGAAAGGGTACAATTACAATATAAAAAAAGAAGGAATAGATCCGTAGGTTCCATACCTTATTATAGAATTCATGCTTCATAGAAATATCGGATCAAATACGGATAGAATCAATCGGCGAATGAAGTAAAATGGATTCATTAACAATTCACAGAACAGATTCAAGGTGACAAAAAAGAAAGCATTGATTCCCCTTCCATATCTTGCATCTATAGCCTTTTTGCCCTGGTGGATTTCTCTCTCTCTTTTAATAAAAGTCAGGAACCCTGGGTTGCTAATTGGTGGAATACCACGCAATTCGAAACTTTTTTAAATGATATTCAAGAGAAGAACGTTCTAGAAAGATTCATAGAATTAGAACAACTATTCCTGTTGGACGAACTGATAAAGGAGTACCCAGAAACAAAGATACAAAAAGCTTCGTATAGGAATCCACAAAGAAACAATACAATTGGTCAAAATGCACAACGAGGATCATATCCGTATTTTTTTGCAGGTCTCGACAAATATAATCTATTTTGCCATTCTAAGTGGTTATTATATTCTGGGTAATGAAGAACTTGTCATTCTTAATTCTTGGGTTCAGGAATTACTCTATAACTTAAGCGACATAATAAAAGCTTTTTCGATTCTTTTATTAATCGATTTATGTATCGGATTCCACTCGCCCCATGGTTGGGAACTAATGATTGGTTCGATCTATAAAGATTTTGAATTTGCTCATAATGAGCAAATTATATTTGGTCTTATTTCCACTTTTCCAGTCATTCTAGATATAATTTTGAAATATTGGATCTTCCATTATTTAAATCGTGTATCTCCCCCACTCGTAGTGGTTTATCATTCAATGAATGAATGAAGGACTCGTTTACTCTGGCGATATCAATCAAATCCGAATGTTACTTCGTAATACTCACTCTTTATACTTCTACTCGTCTAGAGGATTTCTCTTATAATTCAGTAGAATTATTCTATTCTAGTACAATGGCAGAATCGTGGAAAGGGAACTATACCAGCGACCTACCTGATTTATTGTAGAAATTTCTGGATCGATAATTGGACCATGCAAAAGAGAAATATTTTTGAGGGGGTAAAGGAACAGATGACTCGATTCATTTCCGTATTGATCATGATCTATGTAATAACTCGGACATCTATTTCAAATGCATATCCCATTTTTGCGTAGCAAGGTTATGAAAATCCACGAGAAGAGACTGGGCGTATTGTGTGCGCCAATTGCCATTTAGCCAATAAACCCGTGGATATTGAGGTTCCACAAGCTGTGCTTCCTGATACTGTAGTTGAAGCAGTTGTTAGAATTCCTTACGATGTGCAACTGAAACAAGTTATTGCTAATGGTAAAAAAGGGGCCTTGAATGTAGGGGTCGTGCTTATTTTACCCGAGGGATTTGAATTAGCCCCTCCTGATCGTATTTCTCCTGAGATGAAAGAAAAGATAGGTAATCTATCTTTTCAGATTTATCGACCCACTAAAAGAAATATTTTTGTGATAGGTCCTGTTCCCGGTCAGAAATATAGTGAAATCGTCTTTCCCATTCTTTCACCAGACCCTGCCGCTAAGAAAGACGTTCACTTCTTAAAGTATCCCATATATGTAGGCGGGAACCGGGGAAGAGGTCAGATTTATCCCAATGGGAGCAAGAGCAACAATACAGTCTATAATTCTACAGCAGCAGATATAGTAAACAGAATAGTACGTAAAGAAAAAGGAGGGTATAAAATAACCATATCTGATACGTCGGACGGACATCAGGTGGTTGATATTATACCTCCAGGGCCAGAACTTCTTGTTTTAGAGGGCGAATCTATCAAGCTTGATCAACCATTAACGAGTAATCCCAATGTGGGTGGGTTTGGTCAGGGAGATGCAAAAATAGTACTTCAAGATCCATTACGCGTCCAAGTTTTGTTATTCTTCTTAGCATCTGTTATTCTGGCATAAATCTTTTTGGTTCTAAAAAAGAAACAATTTGAGAAGGTTCAATTGTCCGAAATGAATTTCTAGATCCGCAGATTCATCAAGTTGGTAATGGTGAAAAGAAGGGGCCGAATTGTTGCGATCAATGCAATTATGTTATGTGTGATCCAAAAATCACGGAAAATGTTTTGCTTTTTTTGCTTATTTTGTTTATACGATTTTCTTTTATGCGAGATTTAAGAAATTGCTCGTATCCTATTCCTATTCCTAGTAATAGTATGTATTTTGGTAATAGTATGTATTATATTGCGAAGAAGACTGCTCAACCCCCTAATTTTCAATCCAAATCGGAGCGCTGTGGCCGTGTCGGGTCTCCTATTGCAAGACTATAAATGCCATGTAATACATCAATAGTTTTTTATACCTCCTAGAAGCGAATCATTTGTTCCTTTCATTTATCCCTTGCCGTGTATTCGCCCCTACTTAATGCCTACTATTATCTATTAGGATCTATTAGAATGGATCTATTAGAATAGAATTCGGTTCTGGGAGGTATTACTTGTCTTGCTAATCTTCGACACAAGATTAGGTTGGAAAATTCCTTTTTTGTGTCGAAACAATAAGAATTTTTAATCCTGTTCGTCAAAGATTACTATTTTTTTTTATTCTGTAGTTCTATCGGAGACTCTTGTTTCGATTCAAAAGAAGTAGTGGATAAAGAAAAAAGGGTGGGAGTAACTTACTGAGCAAATAGAACTTCTTCAATGAACTTATAAAAAAAATGAAAAATTCAACAAGAAAATTTCAAGAAAAAAATGTTTAATGCTCCGAGTGAAAAGATGAAATCTTGGATTTTTGCGCATATCCAAATCCTTATTTTATTGATTATCTCATCCCAGTTCCATTTTTTTTCTTTTTAGAGAGTAAAGAGGGTAAAGTAAGATTAGTATATATAATTTGTAGGATGTCTCGTCTATAAAAATACATATTGTGCAGTCTAGAAAATCAAAGGATTCCATTCTTAAACCTTAAAAATAAAAATATCATTAGAAACAAAGGGATGGAATGTTTGAAATATCAGAGTAAAAGATCTGTTTTGTCATTTCTACGAATAGAATATGTTGGCTGGACGAATTTCTAACTTCTTTTATGTTATGGAATGGGTCAAACAAAGTCTCGCCCGAAGAGTAAGAACTTAACAGACCTGCCCCCTCGATCGAATCAGACAAGGGAGGCAGGTCTGTTGAGTTCTTACTCTTTCATGTTGACAATCCGGCGCATCCCATTACTATAGGGATGAGCCCAATCTGGAATATGAACCGTAAAAGAAAATACCTATTGAACCGATCACAGGAATACCGGTTATAGTACCTATCAGCCAAAGAGGAATCCTTCCATTAGTATCGGCCATTTACCCCACTTTCCTCCACATTTCATTAAGTGGTCATGCTAGAGACATAAACGGTCATGGGTAATATGAGGATAATATCATTCTGAACAGGATAAGAGAATTCCTACTATTCTCTTTCTTTCTCTCAATTGAAAAAATAATTGGAAAATAAAACGGCAAGTACAAAAATGAGTAATAACCCCCAGTAGAGACTGGTACGATTCAATTCAACATTTTGTTCATTCGGGTTTGATTGTGTCATAGCTCTATAATTCGGATTCGGTTTATCGCTGGATGAACTGCATTGCTGATATTGACCCAAAAAAAGAAACGGTAGGTACAGCCAGCCCGTGAAGAGCTGTGAAACCCCAATCTTAGACATGTATATAAAATCCTAGGGTTATAAACCCTAGGTAATATATTTGGAAAATATACATTCATGAGTATGAAATATATGAGAATAAAGGTTAAAATAATTATTTATGAAATTTGGATGAATAGTGAACGTGAATAGTAACCCTGAGATTAAGACATGTGATTAAGAGTTAATCACTTAGATTAACTTAATCACAAAAAGACGAAAAAAGGAGATTTAATCACTACAGGACGAAATAGCAATACTTTTTTATATTTTAATGGAATTTTGGATTTTAGTGGAAAATTAAAGAAAAATTCATAATTTGCAATCCGGGCGTCGGATTTCGATGAAATTTTTTATGGATGGTTAAAAATTCATGATGAATGGGTTAAGATGTGATGAAAATCACAAATCAAAGATCAAGATGAAGCTTCAAATAGAGATCGAAAAAGTAGCTTAACTTTTAATTAAATCTACTTTTGACTTTTTAATAAAATAAATAATAAAAAAATTAAAAATTAAATGAAAAGGGAAGATACAGCAGGAGCATGGCAGGCTAGGGTGGCTGGAATTTTGACCAAATCAATGGTCCATGATCATCATCATCTTAAATCAACGGCTAGGATTTATTTAGCCTAAATTAATTGATTTTAAAAATCAAAAAATCAAGGAAAAATAGGGCTGCATAGGGTGGGCTGGAGCAGGCCTAGGGTGGCTGCACAAAGCTCCATGCATTTTCAAAATTATAAAAAAATACATTTTTATAATTAAATACCTCAAGCAAGGGGGTAAAATCTAATTTGATGAAAAATCAAAAACTATAAATAGGGGGCAAGGTGAGATTGACCAAAGGCACTCCAAGCTTGAAAAATTCAAGCATTCCCACCCTCAAACACGTTTTTGTCCATTAGAGAAAGAAGGAGAAAGTTGGAGAGAGAAAGTGTGAGAAAAAGAGGCGTATCTCCACTTCGGGTATGTAATTTCTATCCAAATTTTTTTTTGAATGTTAATTAGGGTAAAAAAATGCTTAGATAATGCCTAAGCATGAGAAAATAAGTATAGATATAATGCCTAATTGGAATTATGCCGAAACATAAAAAATTTGAAGCGAAGATGGAGCATTCGGGAAGATAGCATATGATATGTGTAAATAATGCTCCCAAAATGATAAATGATGATTTGGGATGTATGATTATGATAGATATGATGTTGGGACGATGATATATTAATTTCATAATTTTTTGGAATTAAGGATTATGCTTAAGTGAATTTATGTTGATTTTCGTAGATGGAGAAAATAATTTATTTAGCTAAGTAAATGATGATAAATTCAAGATGTATGGAATTTCCCATGATATACTAAGCATAAGCTATGTCATGGTATTTTTTATTTTTGGAAAAAAATGTCAATTTTTGGACCCATGAACAGTAACCACGTATCTGCGAACAGTAATCTCGGGGGGTGAATAGTGATTTGCTACAGTGAACAGTGAGATTTTAGAAAAAAATTGAGATTTATTTTTATATTTTATGAGGATATATGGATGGAATTTTTAAAGAATTTATAGATAAAAATCCATATAAGGAGGTAATGACCAAGTATATTTAAAAGAATAACCTCTATAGAAATGAGGTAATGGATAATTATAAAGCATGCATGGGAAGCAATATAAGACAGAGAATGATAAAGATAAAATATCATTTTTCCATGTATAGGAAAAGGAAAGGAAAAGGAGGAAGACATGGACTGAGAAGGTAAGCAAGTTGTATGCTTTCTAAAATATTTTTAAATGATTGCAAATTGTTTGCTCACATATTTTATGAATTATATTTAAGGATAGTCATTCCTATAATACTTTACATGAAATGATTGCTAACTGCTTGTTAAATTACTTTCTAAGGTTGTGTTTGGTTGGAGGTAAAACTTTGGATGAAAAGTTTTTGGAGTAGAAGTTGTCAAATCAATAGAAAGTTATGTGATATAATGGGAGTAATGATGAGGAGTAAAGGGAATAAAGTTAAAATAGATAGGTTAGTTGTATGGGTAGTTGTGTAGAAATGATTGAAAAGTAGGGTAGTTTGTATAAAAAAATGTGAAAAAATAATTAAAAATAGAGTAATTATGGAGAGTGAAAAGTTTTAGATTGAAAAGTTTTAGTTGACACTTTTTTGCCCTAAACAAACACACCCTAAATGATTTATCAAGTTTTATGGAGCATGTCATGCCGGCATATGTATGTATGAACATGGTGCACAAGAAAGAGGCTTTGGTGGAGGTAGTAAGCGGATCAGAGAGTCCCCCTTCACTATTGCCAAGTCGCAAGGGCTGTGTGCCAGCGGCGTCCTCCCAGAGGTTGGAGGCACAAGGAAAGTCATGAATGAATGAATGCATTGCATTCGCATGAAATGCTTGAAAAGGTTTACATGATGTTTTACCGAAACAATGTTTCAAAAAAGGGATGGTGCAAATAATTCTCTACATGAGAATGACAAATCACCTGGTGTAAGAGGTATATAATGCCAGGGAAATCAAAAGTCATGCATGTAGGAACCATGTAGGCGTCAAGAGGAAGAGAGGTTCCCCTTGATGAGGCCAAGTCGGGGACAGCCAGCGTATTAGACCATGCTATGTGAGATGTTTCCTAGGCTAGCGTACCCATACACGAAGGTCTATGTCAGGAATGGAAAAGAAGCATTTGCACATCCAATGTTTATGAAACTATTTTTATAAAAAGGTTTCTATTCCATTAGTAGTTGATCACTTGGTAAGTGTCTCCTATCAAATGGAAAGAAATGCATTTGAATGAAAGGAAAATGTTTACTTGCCAAAGAAAAAGGCTTGCTTACTGAGTATTATTACTCATACGTGTTTTCAAAATGTCAGACAGGCTATGAAGCTGACTTATGAAGGATGCCAGGTTGAAATGATTTGCAAATCTATTTGTAGTTTTATGTATGCGTCCAAAGGGACAAATGTATGAAAATCATGATTGAAGTCATGTTTTATGGATATTACAAACATGATTGTACTTATGTGAATTATTTCAAATAAAAGAGGATATGAATGGTTTTTGATAATATGGATGAGTCTAATATGAATAAAGTGTGTGCTTATGTGATGAAAGAAAAAGAGATTTTTTTTTTGATGAGTTCCAATTAAGAACCCGCCGCGTGATCAGGGCAACAATCCTGACTCACATTTACCAATCGACAAGATCCCGGAGTAAGGACTATGTGGATGCCGGTTCGGGGCGCCACAACAGCCAACCATCACATGGTAAAAATTGGATAGGTTTGATCTATGGTCATTGGGGCCTCCTAAAAGGATCTACTAAATTCGTCAAGTTGTGCCAAAGAATCAAAACGGCCAGTTATTAATGGAATCCCCTGCCGACTCTCGGTGAAATACTCATTTGGACGAGGGCTTCCAAACACATCGTAAGCTAAACCTGTGCTAACGAATAACCAACCCGCAATGAATAAGGAAGGTATGGTAATACTATGAATGACCCAGTATTGAATACTGGTAATAATATCAGCAAAAGAGCGTTCTCCCGTGCTTCTAGACATGCCGAGCTCCACATATTCTTGTACAGCCAAAAAGGGATCGATTCCGTGAAAGATGGGATCAGTAAATGGAAAACTACTGAGATTTCATCTTTGTGAGATCGCCACCATAGAACTCAACAGTTACACCTACCTGTTTGACACTATACTTCGACTCTGCCCTTCTAAAAGGCACATCGGCTCTTACAATTCCATCTCCGTCTACGAAAACTACTGGATATGTTTCAAAAAAAGTAGGCATATGACATACAAAAAGCTCGTGTCCTTCTTTACCTCTAAAGATGGGGTGTCCTAACCATCCAACGGCTATTCCATCTCCGTTGTCCATTGAGCCCGCTCTGAATAATCCCCCTTTCGCCAAATTATTACCAATGTAATCATAAAAGGCTAATTTTTTAGGAAATTTAGACCAAGCTTCTGACAAACTCAGATTTTCAGCTAGCCCGGTGCTAACCCTTCGATATATTTCTTGCTGGAAGTATCCCTGATCCCACTGATAACGAGTGGGACCAAATAATTCAATGGGGGTAGTTGCTGAACCATAACACATAGTTCCAGCAACAATGAAAGCTGCAAAAAAGACAATAGCGATACTGCTGGAAAGTACAGTTTCAATATTGCCCATACGTAATCCTTTGTATAGACGTTGGGGAGGGCAGACACTAAGATGGAATAGGCCCGCTAATATGCCCAATGTCCCCGCTGCAATATGATGAGAGGTTATTCCTCCCGGAACAAAAGGATCAAAACCTTCCGTGCCCCATGCTGGATTTACGAATTGTACTTTTCTGGTTAGGCCATAAGGATCGGACACCCATATTCCAGGGCCATACAAGCCTGTTACATGAAAAGCGCCAAACCCAAAGCAAGCCACCCCCGAGAGAAATAAATGAATTACAAAGATCTTAGGCAAATCCAAAGAGGGTTTTCCTATACGTTCATCACAAAATATTTCTAGGTCCCAATACACCCAATGCCAGATAGCTGCTAAGAAGCACAAGCCGGAAAACACAATATGTGCCCCGGCCACACCCTCGTAACTCCAAATACTCGGATTCGTTATCGTTCCTCCTGTAATACTCCAACCACCCCATGAATTGTTTATTCCTAAACGAGTCATGAAGGGGATAACGAACATGCCTTGTCTCCACATTGGATCAAGAACGGGGTCAGAGGGATCAAAAATAGCTAATTCGTATAGAGCCATCGAACCGACCCAACCAGAAACTAGAGCTGTATGCATTATATGGACAAAAAGCAACCGACCGGGATCATTCAATACGACGGTATGAACACGATACCAAGGCAAACCCATGGAAATACCCCTTTTTTAAAGAAAAAATAGACACTATGTAGCTTTATTGCATTGGAAAAGACTATGCTATGGACCTCGCCCTTTTAGTGGATTATCCCGAAGCAAGGGTGAATATTTATTCTGTTATGTTGGTAATAATTGAACAATTCTGTTCGTAGGAACAAAGAAAAGCAGACCTATTCTATACCCAATAAGTATCCATACGCAATGCAATGGGGGTTGGTCTCATTTTTTATGAGTGAATGCATAGATACTTGTTCATCATTCAAACGATCCGTTCGTCAAAATTTTTCTTTATTCATTCCCTCTTCCCCCGTGAACCTTACAATCTATGGCTAAAATCTGATAAAAGGTAACAATATTATGAAGACAATAAGCGCGTTTTACGTTTCCACATCAAAGCGATTTCTGGTACTTAATCTCTCTTTCTTTAATTTGATGCCCATTGGTGTTCCAAAAATACCCTTTCGTCTTCCTAGAGACGAAGAAGAAAGTTGGCTCGACCTATAGTGCGACTTGTCAGACATATTAGGTCATATGGGATTTCCCCGTCCTCTCCCCTGATCGAGATATCCTCCGTTTCGCCCAAGAAAGATTGATTGAATCATCAATAATTCGTAGCGTGAAGTGCAATTAGGTCAATTTTCTATGGGGTATCTTTTATAAGAATTTAGGGTTGGCCTGGACCAATAAAATGAAGTATACAGGCTCCGTTTCGAAAAAACCAAACGGGTAATCTATGTATGATTACCCCCGTATCATAAATGATTTTCTTAATGCCACACGAGCGATCTCATACTGCCAGACAATGGAGTAATACGATGAATACATCAAATATTGGGCAGAAGGCATAAAATAAAATGAATTAAAAAAAAGGAAAAGTGTGGTACTAAGATTCTTTGTCCTATATGTGCAAATAGAATTCGGGCGGATCTTTACCCGGAGTAGAGCATAAACCTAAAAATCAAAAAGTAGAAGAGGCCTATTTAGGAACAAGAAAATGACATTGTGATTTGGATCTCGATGAAACAATACATCAATGAGAGGTTAGTTCGATAAGCTCAACGAATTCTGTGGAAGTAAGCCAAAACTCATGTTTCTTGAAAAATAGAAGAAAAAGGCCCCTTAGTTAAGAAGAAATATGCTACAAAAAATGAAAAAGGGCTAGAATCGACACGTTGATTCTTTTTTTTTCAAAATTTGGATTTTTTGAACCATGTGTATTCAAAGGTGCGCGTACGGTTCCTAAAGGATGCAATTTTGTCCTAATCAACCGACTTTATTGGGAAAGATTACTTTTTTAGGAAACGAGGTTGATGATGATCTTGCGAATCTGATTGCCGGTCTCATGATATTTCTCGGCATAGTGGATCCAACCTGGGATATTTTTTTATTTATAAACTCTCCCGGCGGATTCATAATCCCAGGAGTGCTTGTTTTTGACACTATGCAATGGGTGAACCCTATTGTGCATACAATAGGCATGGGAATGGCTGCTTCAATAGGGGCTCTCATCCTGGTCGGAGGAGAAATTACCCAACGTGTAGCACTCCCTTACGCTTGGCGCCAATGAATTTTTGATTTTTGAGAAGGAGAAAATTATGCCTTCGCTATATGGAATTTGAATAAATAAATAAAAAGAATAAGTAATAATAGCATGGCACTTCGATTTAGATATTAGTAAACTTTTTCAACACGAGGTTATGAATTGAGATAGTAGTATGGAACAGACAAAAGGAATTTCTTATTTAATCTTATGCATCGGGGGTCCGATTCAGCGTCACAAACCTTACCTTTTTTCAACATTAGAAAGAAGTCTTTTCCCGATATTTATGTTATGAAAGGATATGAAAATGAAAAAAAAGATCATTTTTTCTTGGGTCAGAAAGAAACTTTGGGATTGTTGAGTCTCAGACGAGATAAACATAGAAAGCAACGGAACTATCATAGTATTTTTTGAACTCCTACAAATACGAAAGAAAAGGAAGGATGGCAAATGTCATTCAACGGTTTGGCTGGGTCTGATGGGTTTTATTTGTCTCTTTCTTCGATGGAAAAAGAAATTCCATTGTAAAGCCGTATGCCCTGCACAAAAGATGCCTGTACGGTTGTTCAATTCGATCTTTTTCTTTTTGTTATTTTTATTCCTTTCACTTTGCCCGATGATGCGAAGGTCGAGATAGAGGAAGCGTTTATTATGTTATATCATCAGGGTTATGATACACCAGCCTCTCTGTGCTTATTTGGAGGAAGAAGACAAAGACGACGATGACGACGATTTTGGCTACGACATTATCCTGGAAACGGTAGAATTTCTGGAAATGTCTAACGACATCATAAGAATTTTTGCAGAAAGAACGGGCGCTCCTATATGGGCTATAATATTCAACATGGAAAGGGATGTTTTTATGTCCGCAGAAGAAGCACAAGATCATGGCATTGTTGATCTTATAGGAATAGAGATAGAGTGTCTATTCCGGCGCGCACTTTCAGCATAATTTTCTCTTCTAAGAAATGTAAAGAAATCGACAGAATAGAGAAACAATTATAATGTAACGTTTGTTACAAAAAAAAGAGTTGACAGATATAAAGAATTTACGTATATAAGTATATAACGTAATAAAAGCTCTTATATTTTTTTATTTCCTAAGGAGGAAAACACTATGAAATTATTGTTTCAGTTTGTGACTCTCATAGTCATAGGGTACTATATTAACGGTAGAGGCCCTACCCTATAGTAGGTAGGATCGGTGGAATAATAGGAATGATAATTTGAATTATCATTCATATTATATTATTAGGGTTGGATTAATAATTGTAACCATAATTCGATCAATATTCAGATTCATAAATCCGAGGAATCATGATTTGATCTCCTCATCTCAGTAAAATAAATCTGAAATGGAACTTCTTTTTTATTCATACTTTTTCTTTCCTAATTCATAATCATCCGGTTAGGATCGATCTAAACCAGCCCATTCTTTATAGGATTCAACATGCCAACTATTAGACAGCTTATTAGAAATACAAGACAGCCAATTAGAAATATCACGAAAGCCCTAACGCTTCGAGGATGTCCTCAGCGCCGAGGAACATGTACTAGGGTGTATGTGCGACTCGTTCAGATCACGAGCTAGAACAAACGAGGGGATTTTTCCAGTATTAATGCAATAACTAGTACCAATGAATTGGATAGAATATGAGAACTTCAGTCACTATCAAAAAAGAAAGATCTATCATATACCCCTATTGTGTATGGAATTTATGGTTTCCATTGGTGCAAATCCAATCACCTCGATTTGAGATGAAAATCAACTCTCCATTGGTAACGAATGGTTATCCATTAATCGGGGAAAATGGTATTTCAAAAGTAGAAAGATTATGCTCATACTCTTGCAAGAACGGACTAAAAGGGTCAGCTACCTAGCCAACCCTCTTAATTAAATGCAGTCACTGTAAGGATAGATCTCATTGTGAAATGACCTATTATTAGATAATTCGTGAGTAGAGCCAAAGAGTGTGAACTGTACAAGTTACAAATAACATTGATTAAAAGAAGGAAGAGGCTCCGCCATATAGAGAGGACCTCACCGTTTAAGAACTAACCATAGAAATGATGGAAGCCAATATTTATTTATTCATTTCCATTTAATGCCTATTTCTTATTTATTTTCTACCAAATATCGGTACAATTTCTTATTTTGAGGTAAAATAAACACCCATAAGAAATAAAAAATCATGGTTGGGAAGGTCATCGTAGCAAAAGCCATTGGAATTTTTATTTTATACATTGGAAGAATCTGTTTTGTTTTTGAAAAACAAGAGAGGAGAAAAGAATGATTGAAAGAAATGAAATCAATTAGTTATTCGTCAAATAGTTATTCATCAAAGTTTCATTTGATTCAATGGCCAGAGTTACGCGGGGATATATAGCCCGCAGACGTCGAAAAAAAACTCGTTCACTTGGATCAACCTTTCGCGGGGCTCATTTAAGACTAACCCGAACTACTACTCAACAGAAAATGAGAGCTTTGATTTCTACTCATCGGGATAGAGGCAGGAGAAAGAGAGATTTTCGACGTTTGTGGATCACTCGGATAAATGCAGTAACCCGCGAGAATGGCGCTTTTCATAGTTATAGGCGATTAATACACGATCTGTACAAGGGGCAGGTACTTCTTAATCGTAAAATACTTGCACAAATGGTTATATCAAATATGAATTGTTTTTACGTGATTTCCAATGAGATCGTCAAATAGGAAGATTGGAACGAATTCGCCAGAATGATTTAAACTGAGTTTCTCGGAGAATGACCCTGGGAAGGTAGAGCTAAAATGAATATATATATATATATGA